>OZ005657.1:109607175-110207175 GCA_963930645.1 Salticus scenicus
ACTTTATTAGTTACATATACTTTAAACGTAAGTTTCTTCAGTGGTCAGGTGCGGCCCGGCCTTTCCGCCACCTCCATCCCCCCTCATCGCTACGCCTTTGATAACGTAGGAAAAGTACATTGAAGATGAAACGATGCAACAATTACGTACTAAGGGAAAGTATTACTAATCAATGCGAAACCGCATGATCTTTCGTTTTTCTTTAAAATAATTTATTGTTTAGAGAAACGCCTAAACGCAGAGCAGTTTCTTTTTAAATAGAATGATAATTCTGGTTTCCACCAAGGATGAGTTAAAACTTCTAACCATGACTCTACAATCAAAACCAATGTTATTTCTATGTTAAGACAGTTACCAGAAATACTAGTACTTGTAACTATTAGATCGATATACATATATCGAAATGCTTGTGACCTTCTCTTGAAGCATTCTGAAATTCTTGAAGTAGATAGCTGTAAAAAAACTTAAATTGCTTAATATGCATGAATTAGTGGGACGTATTTAAAATTCTTATCGGGACATTATAAAGAGAAAGTTGTTCTAATGAAATATTTTTGGAGGAATTCTGATTTTACAATCTCTGTCGTTTCGAAATAAAAGGTTGAACTAAAATAAAGCTATTTCGGTTTACATAAATGTGCAGAATTTAAAAATATTCTCAAACTACATATTGAATTTTATTTTAAAATAAGCAAAGTATATTTTTAGTACTTGTAAAGAAAATACGTAAATATGAATTCAACTCTAGAGAATACAACTCTAAAAGAATTTATTTTGAATATTTAACAAAATACTTTTGATTTTAAAATGTTTCAGAAAACAAAATTTTGAATATGTTTCAAATTATTCATGCATTTTTTTTTTTTATGTGTTTGTTTTGTTTTGAAGTGTTGCATAAGTTTAAATATTTCCTTTTTTATTTAAATGTATTAATAAAAATATCAATGCGTTATTAAATTTTTCTCTCAACTAAAATGGGTAAAAATGTCAGTTCTCAGTTGTAATAACTTAATTAACAGGATTTTACAACGAATAAAATTCTTTTAATTCTTTCATACCCAGAAAACACAAAATCAACCTCAGGATGTCCGAGGATGAACTGTTTTGGATCTCCAATTGTCCTCAGGACATCCAAATCTTATCCACAGACATCCTCTGTTAATCTTCAGGATGACAAAATATCCGCAGATTCTGTATCCCAGGGACGTTCAAAATACGTCCCAGGAGGATAAAATTTAACTGATACAAGGACATTTAAGGATTGTTTAAAAAAAAAAACATTAACCATCCTGGGGACATTCTGAAATCTGCTGAGGATCATCATAGGATGTTCCCTAAACAACGGTATTTCATCTGTAACCCTTTGCCTGTCCCATTTAATTCCACATCCCTGGTCAGTGCTGCTAAACTTAGGGACTTCGATGTCCACAGCAAAATCTTAACTGTAACATTTGACCACTTACTTTGAAGGTTATTCGTCCATTATTTATGTAAAATCATACTCCTCAAAATATTGGTGATAGTTGAATAAAAGTGTTCTTTAATATTTATCATTGAAGAAAATTGAATTTTTAAGAATAATTTGTTTTATTAGTTATATATATATGTGTTTCTTTATCTTTGCTTTGTTCTAGTTTTGAAATAAATAAATAAAATTTAAAAAGAGCACATTTCACTCAATCTCAACTTTAAATTAGATTCATTCTGAAGATATTTTTTTAACGGATCGTAAGACGTCGAAAAAAAAAAAGTCTTCTGGACATCTTAGAGCAGATGTTTTATTTTAGGATAACTTAAAATATCCGAGAGACATGCAAATTGATTTGTTCTCAGTACTTTCTGTTCGGACATCCTGTGGATGTCCTTCTTTTTCTTATTTTATCTTAGGATAAAAATAGGACATTCAAGACTTAAAAAGAACATCCCAGGGATGCTATGTGCTATCTGGGTAGTTGCCAACTTTTACGCATTTTCACTACCACTGTCTTAAAATAATATTCTCATTTTCATAAGTTTCAAAATTTTTATTCTTTTAATTAAGCAATATATATATATATATATACAAATAACAGCAGCATTCAAATTGCGTAAAAATAGCCAACTGCTTAAGTTTCTACGGTTTGTACATTGTAATCGGATTTTGATGAAATTGGATTATATGATATAAATACTGCAAAGTAAAGATTTGCATCGTAGCCAACTTTTCTTTCTTTCAGTAGAATTAATACCGCGATTTTCAAATAGAATTTCCCATTACAATTAATCAAGTTTTCTGCTTTTTGAATAACATACTATTCCTTTAGAAATATGTTTAGTTTATTTAGAGACTTAGTTTCTATAATTAATAAATCAAGGTATCGGTTTAAATAATATATATATATATATATAGGGAAAACTTGACCCAGTTTTTGGTTTTTAATTTTTCATATTTTTTGTAAAACAGTTGGTGCTGAATAAAAAATATGAGGAAATAGTCTGTTATTTTGCACATACTATGGCTAAAAATGATAGCATAGTTCGTTTTAGAAACGGTTAAAAAAAATAAATTCCTTAAGTCAGCACATGGGTCAAGTGTCCCTAAGCCTAAGACTTGACCCCCTACTTAGGGAGACATGACCCCCCCCCCCTCCAATGAACGCTAGAAAACTCATACGTATTGAAAGGAAAAACATAGGCTTTGTGATTTAAACATTTTCTAGTTTTATTTTGTAGAAGATTTTAGTAAATACAAAAAATTGTTTATTGTTTTCTTTCTTTTTTTTTTTTTTTCATATTTTATACTTTTTACATTAAGAGCCTTTTACCAGGGCCTGATTAAGGGGGAAGCTCGCTCATACCGGAATATTTTTACAATTATTTTTTACTTCATGTTATAGAAATTCCACGCTTTGACGAGGAAATATTTTTTATAAAAAATGAACGGTGTAAAACAATCCAATTTACTCACCGTTATTAGACACCAGAATTTTTTTAAAATGATTTGTAATGAGAATTTTCTGTTTATTATAGGAGGAAAGTATTTGTTAAAAAATAACGGTGTAAGTATAAATAATGTGTGAAGAGCGAGCTTCCCCCTTAATCAGGCCCTGCCTTTTACTTTTTACTTTTTACTTTTTACTTTTCTTTGTCAACATTTTTTGAATTCTTTTTGCCTCTTTCTTTCTTCTATTTATTTTCTGTTTAGTTTGACAGTAGGTAGCATATTATTATCCTTCTTCTTTTCAGTTTTTTATTATGTAACAATTCATTAGGCTCAATGATTAAAATGTTTTAGTTATTAGTTAAATAAAATTAATTCATTATGCCTAAATATTCACAATGTTTTACTTATTTCTTAAAAAAAAATCATTAGGCCTAAGTCACGATATTTTAATTATTCATAGGATAAATATCCATTAAATCAAACAAAGAGAATTAAATAACCACTTTCATTAAATTTGTAACTCCGCCAGTGGGCGTTTCTTTCACAATTTGTATGATATTTATTTCTTAAGAATATAGCCAATATTCATATTTATAAAATCAATATGCTATGGATACAACTACTTTGGTTAGAAGGAATATAATTATAATGTATATCCATTTGTGATATAAATGTCAATACAAAACATTTTGTAACTTGGGAGAATAACGCCCACAGGCGGACCTTACTGTCAACAAGACAAACGCATGCGTTCGCGAAAGTGTTGATCATTGGGTCAAGCTAGTTTCCTTGGGTCAAGTTTCCTTAAGTTAAGTTGCTTTGTTAATCCTAATTTTTTAGCAACTTGCATTACAGTTATATGAAGTTACTATATACCGATATGTAGCGAAGACAGTGACTGAAACAACTATACTTTTAAAATTAACTTTCTTCAAAACTGGAAGTTCAAATTTGACAAATTCCAAGGCTCAAAATTTACTTGAAAGATGCAGTATCAATCAACACTAAATTGCTAGAAAACCACTAATGATTCTGCAGTGGTTGTTCCCTGCAAAATGCTGTTGTATAATAAGTCAATCAGTATAATGACTAATATTTTCCTAAAGTTTTCCTTTCATATCAAAAACCCTCATGGGTCAAGTCTCCCTATGAGTCAAACCATCCTAGTTTTCCCTTATCAAAAAGCAAAACAGCAGGTAGAAGGAGTGTTGCCAGATTGCGCGACTTTTTTATTCAACAGTCACCAATAATTTTGAGAAGTGATATTTAATGTACGTAATCGATGATTACGTACCCGAATAATTTTGAAAAGCGATATTTAATGTACGTAATCGATGATTAATCGTCTATTATGTCTATCAAACATCACTTTTCAAAATTATTGGTGACTATTAAATAAAATGTCGCGCAATCTGGAAACACTGGGTACGAGCTCTAATATTGCTAAATAGACATGTTAGCACAATATTAAATTAAAAAACTGGTGTACAATCAGTATTCAAACTTGAAAACGTCTTCACACACTTTAAAATTAAGGAATGCACTACTGGTTTCGAAAAGACGAGTGCTTTTTTCTTCAGGTGTAAAAACGCGTGCCTTGAGCCTCAAAGGCAATAAGTATCACGTGTTTAAATAGAGATATTAGGTATCCCGCTTAAATCAGGAGACTTGACAACAATGTTCTTTCAATAAAAATAGTTCAGATTTCTGCCAAGAGGGTTATAGATAGTACTTAACTTTTTCAGGCGTGGCATGAACATTTAACCTTTGACATTGTTGAATACATATTAGAATGTTCCAAATAACTTATATGCTTAATATTGTAAATATGCTTAATATTGTAATTTTTTTTACTGCCAATTAAGAATTTCAGATAAAAATTACGTACCTCTGACAGATTCTGATTTACCGCCCAATTCACCGTCAACCTCCACCGCTGGTTTATCAGTAAACCACAGGTTCAGAAGGAAATTCTATTCACCGTTAACTCGCCTCTGTGGTAGCGCCGCCAGTGTTCGGAATTTCAAAAAAGCTGGCCAAAAGTCGAAATTAAAGAAAACAAGTGAAATTGGGATGTATATATATGTTTTCGAGGTCGCTGAATCCGAATCTGACATTGGTTTCTTGAAAACTTCAAAGGCAAACTCAAAAACAAGATGGCGGATCCAATATGGCAGACAAAAAATTAAAAAATTAATATAAGATGGATAATTCTTACATTAAGGGGTTTTTGAGGGCACTGAATTCAAATTTGACGTTAGTTTTCATAAAAAAAGTGATATTACACTCAAAAACAAGATGGCGGATCCAATATGGCGGATCAAAAATCAAAAAATTGATAGATGAAGGATAATTTTCACATTTAAGGGTTTTTGAGGGCGCTAAATTCAAATTTGATATCAGTTTTTATAAAAAAAGTGATCTTGCACTCAAAAACAAGATGGCGGATCCAATATGGCAGACCAAAGTCCAAAAAATTAAAAAATTAAATTAAAAAGTTAAAACGCTTTTACACATACAGGGGCAGGCGGGGGCACCCAATTCTTTAACGGCTGAATAAAATGGACATCCCTTAACACTCTCCACTTTGAATCAATGCGGGATCTTGCGAGATAAAAAAGTTTCCATACTTTGAAACTTTTGGTTATGTTATAATTGAGGTTAACTTCAAAAAGCCGCTCAGGAGATCACTTGATGAAAAAAAATACAGCATAAATATTATCTACTAACCTCCACAATTGTCGGCCATATTTTGTTGAATGTTGTTGTTGCGAAATTTTCCGAGAAACACTATTTGTTTAACTGTTAAAATGCATTAAAAGAAAAAATTGTCACGTTTTCCGCCAGCCTACACTTAGAAATATGTAGATAGAATAAATTTTCCACCTCACAGTTTCATTCAGTGGCTCCCTCTGAAGGTATTTCCGCGGTACTTACGTCTAAAAACGCGCCTAAATTTTTCGACTTTTGGCCAGCTTTTTTGAAATTCCGAACACTGTGCGCCGCTTAAAACGTAACCCAGGTGCATAAACTCAACCTACCTCAAACGGCAGGTTAGACGTAGGTAGAGATGCTTCGAATACTATCTGACAAATCACAGTGCGTGAATGGTCGAAAGTGAATACGCTCAGATATTGTCCGCCATTTTTTAATAAAAACTGGTGATTTAAAAAATAAAAATGATGCGTATAAGTTATACTTTTTTGAAAAGAACTTTCAAAATTATAAATTTTTTGTGTGAACACTATATACGTTTAATAAATTGTTTTAAAGATATTTGATTATGAAGTTTACCAGTGACGATTGGTCTGTTGCTTTTACCTTAAAATAATAAAACAAAAATAACCCTAAAATTAAAGACTAAAGAATAACTTTCTGAAAATAATCGATTTTGACGTCCTCAGAGCTATAAATTCTTAGTTAAATCATGTGAATTCATCATTTATAATAAAATAATTGTAAAAATGCTCATTTAAGGACTCTGTTATAAATAACATAAGGACACTGCTATTCGTCTCCTAGTGGCTTGGACGCAGAGCATTTCATTACAGATCAACAGTACCCGGGTTCAAACCCCGTTACGTCCTATTTAGTTTTTTTTTTTTTTTTTTTTATAAGTCTGGAAAAAAGAAGTTTAAAATAAACAATTTGCCAGTTGTAAGTTTTAATTCAGCAATTAATTTCTACTTCATTATTAGTTGAATTTAACTTTTATTTCAGTATAAATTCAAGTAAATAATTCAAAAGTAAGCATTTTAGTTTTAAAATTTAATTGCTTTTTTTTTTAAATATTTTTTTAATTTAATTAAAACAAAAAAGTTAAATTTAATGAATAATGAAGTAGAAAAAAATTAGTAAGTTAAATAATACATATATACACAATAACAAGAGATTAAATTAAGAATAAAGAAATAAATAATAAAGAAAAAATATTTCAGTTTCAAAAGCAGAAAAATGATCAAACATTTTATTTTTAAATTATTTTATTTAAACTAACAGAAAGAAGAGGGGGAAAAAAAGAGAGAGAGAAGTAGAAGAAAGTTCCATTTTTGTTAAATTAAATTAATAACAATAATAATAATAATAATAAATTATACATTATCAAATTAACTTAAACATTTTTATTTATTTATTTTATTATTAGTGTACGTGCTCTTACTCTAGCGAAATATTTGAAGCGATAATAATAATTTATGGGCGGAAAATTAAATTAGTTACAAATTGTAGCTTCTGGTATATAATAACTATAATTAAATTTAAATGTAATATATATATATATATATATATATATATATATATATATATATACATATCAAAATATAAGCATTTTATTATGATTATAATTATTATTTTATTTCATTCAGAAAAGGGGGGGGAGATTTTTTTTTTCAACATTTAA
Organism: Salticus scenicus; assembly: GCA_963930645.1. NCBI lineage: Eukaryota > Metazoa > Arthropoda > Arachnida > Araneae > Salticidae > Salticus > Salticus scenicus. The sequence continues at coordinate 109,614,498 of OZ005657.1, forward strand.
ATTAAATATTCATATTTTCCTTGTTAGTAATAAGAGATATTAGGGAATTGCTAATACATGCAACATTGCGTATAATATATATATATATATATATATATATATATATATATATATATATATATATATATATATATATATATATATATATATATAACTGTGGTGCTTTTATCACAAAAACCAAGAGCATTAATTAACAAAAAAATAGTCCATTAAAGACTGAAGAATAAATTTCTAAAAATAATCACTTTTGTGTTAACAAAAGTCGAGTGCACATACGCAAATTGTTTTATTTCGTTTGCGCTGTGTTTTTGTTATTGTTTTCTGTTTACGATAGAAAGTGATATTGCATGTATTCAGTAATTTGTATGTACTATATATACGTATACAATATAAAAAATATTGAAATTTTTTCAAAAATATTTAAATAAAAAATATTTTTTTAATTTTTAAACAGGTTTTAACACCACTGATCTGGAATAAAATTTATAAAAATAATAATGACATCTTGTTGACACACCCGCCTATCTATCATAGTTTTTATTTTGATTTAGACTTAAAACCTAATTAAAAATATTTTAAAAACCTGGAACTCTTATGAAATTTCACTATTTAAACATAAAATATTTCTTTTTAATGGATCCATAAAGCAATATCTAAATACGTTTGGGATATATATTTGAACAATAGCGATATAAAATTAAGGAAGCACGCATCCACACTTTTTTTTTCTTTCTTTCTTTATTTTTTAAGTTTGATTACTAATTTTTATCATCAACTTACTTTTTTATAAACAGCAAAGGACTAAGATTATGACTCGAGAAATATTTACTTAACAAAACAGATTTAGGTATTTATCTTTTAATTACGAATTATTGTTAACGCTTCGATGATTTTGATGCGGATTGTAACTACTCTAGGTTCCTAAGCCAGCAGGTGGAGTGTCTTTCGTAGGAATCTTTCTAAGGGGTCCTGTATTCATACTAGTTTCGGAGAAAACCACGGAAATTTTAGAATAACGAGGTCGACGAGCAAGACCTGGGATCGAACCTGGCACTTCCCATCTACCAGCTCTGAATGCAGAACCACTCTTAAAATTAAAGGGAATTTTTTTTAACTGAGCAAGGCATTGAACGATTACACACACACACACACACACACACACACACACATATATATATATATATATATATATATATATATATATAAGTTTTACTTTCTAATTTAAATAATAATAAAAAGCTTCGTAACGTCCCCCTTCCCTTTAAAAAATTAAACATGCTAGCTAAACGCGAATATTTCAATAATTTGAATGTATGTATCTTTTTATCGTTTATAATATGAATAGAAAATAGAAAATCTACAATATATATATTTTTTTTAAATGCAATTCTAATATTAAAAAAAAAAAAAAAAAAAAAAAAAAAAAAATTAAATTTAAAACATCATGATGGGAGAATAAAAAATTCCCATTAAATATGTAAGATTCACATTTGTTTTTTTTTTTTTTTTTTTTTTTTTAGAAAAATAAATTATTTCTCACAACCCATTAAATTATAAGATATTGTCTAATGTTTGTTCAATTAACAGTTTATATCCTTTGTCATTTAAACATTAAAAGATAAACTTATTTATTGACAAGACATTTTTCTGTGCTTTCCAATATAATTTTATTCCGTGCAATTTGTTTTTATTAAAATTGTAATCAATAAAATTATTTTCCATGGTGAGTACACATGATTTCATATCTTGTAACTTAATTTTGAAGAAAAAGAAAATCGCTAAAATGGTTCCTACAGACATCCTAAAAGCGCATTTGATCTGAATTATTTATTTATTTTTTTATTTAAAAAAAAAAAAAAAAAAAAAATCGATAGCATTGTTTTAAATATATCAAAATATACGTTTCAAAAATTCGTTTAAAATATTTTTATGATTTCTTTTAAAAAATACTCATTAATTTCCCACTTATTCACAAGAAAAGCAATGTTCTTAAATATACAAAATTTTCATTTTGGTTCACCATTACTATTACAAATTGTTTTATTTCTTATGAAATAATAAATAGTTTTTTTTTTTTTTTTTTTTTTTACAATATCTATATATAAACGTTTCGGATCCATGAAATAAAGAAAAACAAATCTTAAACACGCGCGAAGTGTCTTCTTATGGGTATTAAATCACGTGCTTTCATTCGACCAATCAACTTTGAGCAGTTCAATCTACGCTGAAAACTTTCAGGTTCAGTAACCAGCTTTACAAGTTAACGGTGAATAACAAATATTCAACCCAGGTTTTGAGTCGCAAGCCTAGAGTTTTTGCACCTGGGGTTGAACTAGTAGTTGAAGGTTATCGGTGAATTAGCCGGTAAGGGAACGTTCTACAAACAGTAACCGGAAGCCAAAGCCGAAGTTATTGAAACAAGTTTTTTGCCCAATTCATGACTTATAAACTTATATTTATTTTGTAAATTCCGTTTTTAGATTTAGAAAATCACAACTCTTAAATTGGTAATCGCTTTCTAAAAAATTATGCTTTTAATTTGCAATTATTTTATTTTGAAGCTGTAAATACGAATTTTCCCTAAGTGATTTTTTTTTTTTTTCTTTTAAATAACTATCTCTTAATTACAATTTAATTTAGTCGTATTTTATCGTACAATGTTATTACAAAAAGTAATACGTCGAAAACTATTTAAATATATTAGAAAATAAATATATCTTTTAGATCTTGAACATCAGGGATAGCCAAATTGCGTTTTGCATCCAGGGATAGCAAAATTGCTATATAGACAAATTGCTTAGTTTTATCAGGGATAGCCAAATTGTTTATACATCCCACTTTCATTTTCATCAATCATAACTTAAATAATATATATATATAGATATAGATATAGATATAGATATATACCGGGTGATTCAAAATAGATGTTACAGCGATTATCTCGTAAACTAAGAAAGATAGAAACATACTTCCAATTACAAAATTAGAGCAAATTAAGAGTAGATTTCAAATATGGCATATTTTTTGTACAAGGGGCTGTATACATATTAAATACGAAATTTAATTTTTATACGCCCCCCCCTATCATGTGACTTATATTTAAAAAATTATTCTCCTCGCTCTGACAAGCAAAAAAAAAAAAAAAAAAAAAAATCATCTCTCTAAGTCAAAATCTTGCTGAGTTATTGCAATTTGAAAATGATGACTTACACCCCTTTTTTTTCAATTTTGGCATCTATTTTTCGATGCCAACGGGATAACTTTAGGGGATTATCTATGTGATGAGAAAAATTAAAAAAAAGATCCTTTATTTTAAAATAGCAACTAAAATCATTCAAGCACGTGAAATCAACAGTTTTAAGAACTTAATGCAAATTTACATTATTTCGTATTGTTACAAAATATAATAGTTAATTTCTTAGGGGTCACCTGCAAATTAAAACACGTTAAGAGAGGAAAAGAATAAAAGTCTAGCAAAACCGTGTGGAATTTTCGCGCTTTATTTTTACCACTTTCCATCATGGTTGAAAAATTTAATGACTTCGGCTCTTTAACAATTCCAGCCAGGTTACTAAGTGTTAATGACTTCGATTTGTCTGTCTGTCCATTCGTCTTTCTGTGTGTCCGCGCTCTAACTCCCGTGAATATTCATAAAATTTCCTGAAACTGAGATATGTTATTTGAGTTCACTATTGGATGTTCCTTATTGAAAATGGAGTGAATACCTCTGCTAGCTTGTGCACAGGGACACCCGAAAGTATTCCAAAGCATTGTGTTCTATGAGAGGTATTTTTATAAACCATATTTTAATACCTTTAATTTATGCATATATTAATAAAATTGAAATACGTTATTAAAGTTTTCTATCGGATATTTTCTACAGAAAATGGAGTAAACACCATGACTGGTTTGTATACAGGGACACCCGAAAGTATTCCAAAGCATTGCGTTCTATGTGAAGATATTTCTATAAACCAAATTTTAATTACTTAGCATAAATCCTAATGAAATTGAAATATGTAATTCATATGCACAAAAGAATGCTTTCTATAGTGTACAGTACGATTCGCATTAGATTTACAGGGCACACAGAATTATTCAGTTACGTTAAGGGTTATTATTGGACATTTGCTGGAATTGCATTTTCGTTTACATTACACATTTTTAAACAATTTTAACAGTGAATAGGATTTCAGTTTGCATATTTTTTTGTGTGACTGTCCATCTGTCCGTCTGCCCGCCCCCAGCATCTGTAAATATTTTCAGAGATTTTCAGAAATGATATATGCTATACAGGTTTACTATATGATATTCCCTATATAAAATGGCATTAATTAATTCTCTACAATTGGTTTATGCACAGGAACGCACATAAAATGCCAATGTATTGCGTTTTGGGACAGACATTCTTATAAATTACATTTAAATAACTTTATACCATAAAAATCATAAGGAATTTCATATTTATTGTTAATATTCTAAATGTTTTGTATAGAATATGATATCGTATAGATGTATAATTCTGTGTCAGGGGGTTACCGCCATTCTCAACCCCCGTTTAATTATAGTGCCTATACTTATCAAAACAAAAATCAAGTCTGTTATCAATTTCCTTGAAACTTGCAAATCTTGATCAACTTTTCAAGTGGCAACTAGATATGGAATCCGAAGTACCAAATTCGCATTTCCTGTAGTATTGTTTTTGGGCCAAATTTTCGAAAGTGAGTGTTTGTTATATTTACACGTTTTGAGATACCCTGAATATGAAAATCGTGTTTTTAGCAGTTGGTCTGTGTGTGTGTCTGTCTGTTATCAGCATATCTTAAGAACAAATAACAGCAGATATTCAAACTTGGTATTCTAAATATGTATCATATAGGGATGCTATACTAAGCTTTTCATTGAGATGAAACAAATGGTTCGTGTACAGGGACACTCAAGAATATTCAAATACATTACGTCTATGGGGGAAATTGCAGGTAAGTAGAGTTTAACACCTATAGACTGCACTAAACCAAATGAAATGAATATATATTTTTTATATGCATAAAAACATGCCTCATGTAGAATATGGCAGGGAAATCAATCTCTGTTCATTTACAAGGCTACACAAAATAACTAGATTATAATGCGACAATAGCTGAAAATTGATGGAAGTGCATTTTAGGTTGTGCCGTATATTATTACTATAGGTTTATATTTAGGTGCACTTTGTGGTTTGTACATATTCTTCAAAAGATATACAGGGTTGCAAATATTTAAGCTATAATAATCTTTTTTATTGCTAGTGAAAGTGCTTTACTATAATATTTTACCATGTCCAGGAAAGCTGCTCAGGAATGGAAATAAATTCTTCATAGACATATGATAAATAATGTATGTTTTTAAGCTAAATATGCATCGCTTGTTTTTTTTTTTTTTTTGCGTATTTACACGTTTTGAGGCTTTCTTATTACCAAAGTCAAGTTTTTAAAAGTTTGATTATTGCCTGCGTCGAATATTTTCAGGAAACGAATAATTGCATGAGATCACCCCTCACACAGAACTAACTATCATATAAAACTCTTCCGAAGGATAATTTGAATTATTTTAACATAGGTTTACAGTATTCCTTATGTTACCTCTTAATCTCCAACCTGTATTTATGGTTTTAAATTTCAGGGTAAGAGAAAGTCGTGTGAGTGGCACACCAGATTATTTGTTGTTAAATTATGCTGATAATTCATATATATACAGATCAACCAATAAAAATTTACCTTTCGTATTCAGGAGGCCTCAAAATGTGGTATTATACAGAAAAAAAATCGGTCTTCAAAAACTACTTTGTTTACAGCATGGGTATGAGAAATTAATTTTCCGTTCTGTGTCTGCAGTGTTCTTCGAATAAAAAAATGCAGCAAAGCACTTACTCCAATTACATTTAATAATAATAATAAAAAAAAAATGTTTACCTTAATTTTGGGTAGCCCTGTATATTATCTATAAACTATATACAAATGACTTTGTGTACGTAAATTTAGTGTTATATGTTAAACAAGTAACATAAATTGAAATACACTTCCAGCAATTCCCAAGTATAGCTCCAATATATCAAAATACTCTGGGTAACCCTGTAAACGAATGATGAATGATTGCTATACCACAATCTACATAAAACATGCTTTTATGCGTATAAAAAATCTGTTCTTTTCACTTTGTTTAGTGCGGTATATACATGTCGCACTGTACATATGAGAAATTTCACTTACAGACGTAATGTATTTGAAATCTCTTGGATGACCCTGTAAACAAACAATTGTCTGATCGCAACGAATACTTTAGTGTAGCATCGCAATATGATACGGATTTAGAATATCGAATTTGGATTTCCTGCTACTATTTGGTCTTGAGATATTCTAATAACACAGAAACACACACACACACACACACACACACACACACACACACACACACACACACACACACACACACACACACACACACACTCACACACACACACACACACAGAGAGAGAAAGAGAGAGAGAGAGAGACAAACCGCTTAAAACATGATTTTTGAATTCAGAGGATCTGAAAACGTGCAAATATAACAAAAGCTAATTTTCGGAAATCTGACTCAAAAAGAATTTTTTCTCTACACCGTGTATATGAGTAAGAGAATGTATAAAAGAAAAGAAAGAAAAATGAATTTGAAAATTCCCTTTTAGTACATAAATTATTCATAAATTTTATTTGTTAAATTATCGATGAGTATTCTCTTGTGTATTCACAGAGACATTACAGGTTAAAATAGCCGTCTTTCCCTGAATGCTTTTTCTTTTTTTTTTCCCCAAACGCTGATCAACGTGTGCCTTATTACAAAAGCTATAGTAATTACAATTTCTCACTTTTGATACAACCCCTTAAGATTTGGCGAAAAATGCTAGAATTTTGAAATTGCAATAACTCAGCGAGATTTTGACTTAGAGAGATGATTTTTTTTAAATTTTGATTGTTAGAGCGAGGAGAATATTTTTTAAATATAAGTCATATGATAGGAGGGGCCGTATAAAAATTAAATTTCGTATTTAATATGTATACAGCCCCTTGTATAAAAAAATGCCATATCTGAAATCTACTCTTAATTTGCATTAATTTTGTAATTGGAAGTATGTTTCTATCTTTCTTAGTTTACGAGATAATCGCTGTAACATCTATTTTGAATCACCCGGTATATATGTAAGTGAAAAAAAAAAAAAAAGAAAAAAAAAAAAGAAAAAAAAAAACCCTTAAACCGCCTCCATTTAGAACGATTTACAATCTATGCGTATAAGGTAAACAAATAACCTGGATAGACGAAATGAATCAGAATTTCTCGTCTATACTTTTCTAGCTGGTGAAACAATATTATTAATATTATAAATGCATTATATTGCGAAAAATTCTCGCTTAATTTCCGAGAATTTGGTCATGAACCAAGATTATTGTTACTAAAACTCGCTTCTTGAGTTCGCATTTGTTTGCAGAATTTTTTTAAATAAGTTCGACCACAGTAATCTCGGAAAACGATATACAATTACAGAGCTGCCAACCTAATCCGGCAAATTGTTAGTACCGCCCCTTTTTCGACACCACTTAATTTTTAGAGTATTTGTTTTCTTCATTCATCGTAAATATATTGGAAGAGAAGTACTATAAAAATTAAGTGATGTAGGAAAAGGGGCGGTACTAACAATTTGCCGGATTTGGTTGGCAGCTCTGTAATTATAATTAAGGTTTTTTTTGAACTCGAAAGCAAAGGGAACTAGAATTTACAAGTATGACATGGAACGACATATATTAGAGACACAATTTAGTTTCTCGGTGCCAGTCACAAAATATTTTTTCTATGCATTTTATTGAATATATTTTAGCTTTTGGCATTAGTATTATACTTATAATTACCGTTTTTTTTAATAATTATAAGCATTTTCTCATTACATCATACACTTTAGGGTGTATAGGTGTCGTAGTTTAAAGAACGGTATATTTAGAAAAATAGAAAGAATATTTTATGGTGACACTGCGTACAAAAAAATCAATGTATCGTATTTACTCACATATAAGTCGACCCCCCTAAATTGAAAGGAAAAATTATTTTGCACTAGTATTTTAAACTTGTTTTCTTCACCTTATATAATCATAAATCCAATTGTAAAAAAAAAAATAATAATAATAATAAATAAATAAATAAAAGGGAGATGATTGATCTAAAATACTGGTACTAAGCAAGTTTCTTTTTCAAATCGACTTATTCGCGAGTATATACGATAGTTATTCAAAGTCTTATCTTTGAAAAGTCTTTTACAAAAAGGTTCATAATTTTAAACATAATATTTTGAAAAATGTAAGTGATTCAAATATGGACATTTTCACAAATCATTGCTCTTTTGGCGCGTAAAAAATCGATTACAAATTTCTAATTGAGATGATCTGCACAGATAAATTATGATTAACATATACTCATTAAACTTGTACATATACTTCCTTTCATTTTTTGTGTGTTTTAATTTCTGTTTTATCATTAACTTTATTTTTATTCGACTTTGTTTTACGATTATTTACTTCATTTTTGTCATTTTCAATTTATTTAATTTCTTACTGAAAGGAAAAATTTATTTTTAAAAAATGTTGATAAAATCTATATTGATAAAAAATATAATTTTCAAAGGATTGGATCTGAATCAGCTGCCTTGTAATAATAAAATTGTAAAAAAAGCATTGAACAGATATTAAACAAATTTTACAGCCAGGTTTAAAAAAAAAAAAAAAAAAAGTAAAGAAAATAATTATTTTCAAACGGGTTGTTAAAACGCAATGATTTTATTTTATTTTTATTTTTATTTTGTGCTTTGAACTCTGCAAATTGAAAGCATATTTTCCAAAAATAAGAACTTAGGATTTTGTACATAATTAAAAATTTCTGTATGTAGGAAATTTACAAAAACATCAATGCAAATAGTGTATTGACGTTGCTACGACCCATTTTTTATAGAACTAGTATATTTTGTAATAACCATCTGTAGTGTGCTTAAACTATTAATTAAGGAAAAAATTACCCCGTAAAAATAATGGTTGAAAAACCATGGGCGTTAGCTTAAGAATACTTATCTCATTTTTTAAATATATATATATGCATTGCCCATCTACTAAACATTAATTTTTATTTAGCTGCAAATTCATGGTATTATAACGGTAAATAATGTTGTGAATATTATTATTATTATTATTATTATTATTTATAAAACTGCATACTGAATTCTGAGGCATGCCATCGCTATATTACAGTCAGTAACTAACAAAATATTTTCCAATCACTGACCGTAAAATTAAAGTTTTACACATTAAATTTATGATTTTTTTTTTTTTTTTTTTTTTTTTTAATCGAAGTAGGGAAATAACCCTTTAATAAACGGTCAACACTCTGCATTGTACAGCATTTTGTTAGAAATACCTAATAAGACTTTTTTTTTCTCAAAAATGAGTACTAGACATATAATTTAATTGCCTACTCTCCGAACTATACCGAATAATTTTAGAACATGTGGAACTCGGTAAATCCACTAAGAAAAAAAAAATATATATATATATATAAAGCTTTCATTTAGAACAGATAATTAGTCGTTTTCTAAATACCTATTCTAGGAATGCAGAGTTCCGAATTACCCATTTAAAGTAAACAAACAACCTGGATAGACGAAATGACCGAGAATTTCTAGTCTATACTTTTCTAGATGGTGGAACCTGAGAAAACGCCCCTTTGCCCACACCACTATATTTTTAGAGTAATTCTCTCCAAAGGTTGTTACGATTACATATAACAAAAATTACTCAAAAAAATTATTTGTGTGAAAAAAAAAGGGTGGTACTAAAAATTGTACGGTTCACAAGGGGATGGTTGGCAAGTATGCAATAAATAATCAGCACAAAAAGTTTTTAACGTGCAAGCGGTTGGACGTGCCTTGAAATTCACGCTTGTGTTTAGTTGTGTCTGAGAGTTCCGTATCCAAGTTTAATTCTTGCCTTCATTGCTTTCCGGGACACACTCTTGCCTGTATTTTTTTAATTTTTACCTCGTATACGATCCTATATTTTAATTCTTAATTCAGTTCAGGCAGTGTCTTTTCCATAATCGCAGTTAAGATTACACTTACCAGGAAACCATCCCAATAATGTAGTAATAGAAATCAATTAAATCATGTTCATTTGAGAGGCCATAATATAACGTGATTTTTGACGCATAAACTGTTATCCCTCGTAAGCAGGGCTGGCAGATTTGAGGGAAATTTTTATTCAACACCCACCGTTAAATTGTACTTGTAACGGTTAGGTAATTACGCAGACGAGTTCTGAAAAAAATGTTTCGAAACAATTAGGAAACCGTTTCACTTAAAATTTAGTGTTGGGTGTTAAATAAAAATTTCCCTCAATCCAGTAGCACTGCTCGTAAGGCCGTTCTCGAGAAACCTGTATTTAAGTTTGGGTAAAAATATAATAATCTGAAAGAAGTGGGAAAAATCCTGTGAAAACCTGCCAGAACCATGACTTTTATCAGTTTTTAGATTCTATTTTAGCGAATTTTTATAAATTATATCTCGATTCCATATATCTCAAAGCTGAAATGGGCAACTCATTATTACAAAGATTACATCTGACTATGTTCTTTCGACTTTTGTTTGTTTTGGATTTTATTCATTATTTCAGTAAGACTTGGTATTATCGATTCAGGCGTGATTGCACCGATTATTGGCGAACTTTCAGAATATATAACTCGAATGCTTGTTTGGATTTTTTTATGATTACACTATGGTTGGTTTCCTGGTGAGATCATTTCTTTCACTTTGTATTTCTCTATTTTTTTAATATAAGAATAATCTCTTTCGTTAATAAAATTATCTGGTAAAAAATACAGGGATGGAACACGGGCGCAGAATTCATACCACTATCAATGTAAGAAAATTTTCTACTTCTTAAATCAACGATATTATAGGTAGAGAAATTTCTTCAACAGATTCCGGTGTGAATCCTGCGCCCGTGTTCCATCCCTGAAATTATCTAAAATTTCAATAAAAAATTAATTAAAAGACCAATTCAAAAAACTAATTAAAATACTTTTTTCGCTACACCCCCACCCCTCACTTTCTGATATATCCGTTTGTTAAATTTCTTAACTCTGTAGCTCCGCAATGAGTTTATAGCATAGCTTACTATTTTTTTATATATTATTAATTCATATGTCCAGTAGTTTTTGTTAGTAAAGAAAAATATCAAAAGATAATTAAAATAAATATGAAATGGTGAAAAAACATGGTTTAATTTAAACAGGACAATATTAAAAAAATGACCTCGCAACGCTTAAAATAATTGAATTACTTTTGTTTGATATGAAATGAAGTTTTTACACTAGACCAAACATCACTCTGAATTTATTTAAGAATAACTTGTATAGTTCAACAACAATATTTTCATTTAAAAAAGTTCTAAGAATGTTAGAAAATAAAGTATTGCAATATCGCTATTTAGAAATGGTGATGTTACCGGAAATAAAACGCTTAGGATTTTTTTTTTTTTTATATGTTAAGGATTAAAAATTATATAAAGCATTTTAGGACACACAAGTCTTCAAAACATTTATATGTTAAAATTACACGAAGTTTTTCGCCAGTAAACATTAGCATCATCAGATAAAATTTACAGGAAATATAAAGTATATATTCTTTAACCACATTTCCTGCAAATATGGGAGTGTTTGCGAAGTGCGGACTCAACGAGTCCAGTGTTAACACTTTCACGACCGCTCACGTAGATTCACGTCACCTGAAAATCTGTAACTCCGTCAGCGGGCGTTTCTTTCTCAATTCGTATGTTAGTTATTTCTTAAGTATATTTCCAATATTCATATTTTTACAATAAAACGTACTATGGATACAGATATTTTAATTTAAGGAATATAATTATAATGTATATCCAATTGTAATATAAGTGAGAATACAGAATATTTTGTTCTGAAATATTGTAAATTGGGAGACTAACTCCCACAGGCAGACCTCACTGTCAAAAGACAAAATTACGCGGTCGCGAAAGTGTTAAAATGACCTGATAGCTCTTGTCTTTGAGAGAAAATAAGCAATAAGTGAACACCGATGACTGGATGTTTAACCATAGCCTCTTAAACTAGATGCCTTCCGCGTCGCTCGGAAACTTGGCAACAGTTCAAGCGGTAGACAGCGCCACCTGGTACAGATTACGCACTCTTTTATTCAACTGTCTCCAATAATTTAAGAAGTGCTCTATAATATACATAATCGACGTTTCTTCGATTTTATTCGCCTTTTATGTATATGAAATCCCACATTTAAAAATTTTTGGTGGCTGATAAATAAAAAATTCGCGCAATCTGTACCAGGTGGCGCTATTTCCCACAAGTTTCCGAGCGTCGCGGAAGGCATCTAGTTTAAGAGGCTATGATTTAACAAATCCCAGCCTGTCAAGTAATTTGGCACAATTCCTATAATTTGGAATTGTCGTCATCACTAGTCGGAGGAAACGTGGTTACAATATATATATATATATATTATATATATATATATATATATATATATATATATATATATATATATATTACATACTTCCCAATCTAACCCGGAAGATTGTTAGTTCCCGCCCCTTTTTTTACACCACTTAATTTTTATAGTAATTCTCTTCAAATATATTTACGATTAAAAAAGAAAAAAAGTATTCTAAAGGAAGACTGGTGGGAAAAAATAGGTGGAAAGGGGCTGGACTAACAATATTCCGGGTTAGGTTGGCCAGTAGGATATTACATTAAACACTTTTGCACTTGGCAGGTCTTAAAATATTAGAAAACTATCAAAAAAGTAAACAAGTCAAAAGTCTATATGTACGTTAAATAAAATGTTCTTACTGTAAAAAATTATACTTCTGTTAACATTCAAGTTCACAACTCTAGTGAAACCCAAACGAAGAACGTACAAACGAACTGAAGATGATTACCTGGTAAAGGTTTCAGTAATTGCCAGAGAAATTTTAACAGAGAAATTGTAGATGAAATGTTGAATGCTCAGTTCATTGGATAAAGAAATAGAAATCCCACGCCAAGAAACAAAACCTTTTATAAACGACGATTTTATAATTATAGAGGACTTCAAATTGAAAGAACTAAGTAGAAAAGATAGTGGCCAGTGTTCCGGTACAATGGTACAAGTTCACGCTTCAAGAAAAAGTCTTCAAATTATGTTGACAAATTTCATAAAACTAAAAAAAAGTAATTCTAAAGAAGGAGGTAAACTTGCTAATAACATGCACAGACATCATAGTAAAACAGTTCAAATTTTTAGAGAGACATTTTCCATGATAGCAAACTGGAGTTTCTCATATTTATGATGGATTTCTGATGTTTAACATTTGTCAACTGAATCTGCGCTTAGAATCTTTACATTTATTAAGATAATTTATATCTTCCCTAAATTTTACCTGATAACATTAGAGCTTACTGACGAAAAACTTCGTGTAATTTTAATCTTTTGACATATATACATATATGTATATATATATATATATATATGTGTGTGTGTGTGTGTGTATATACAGATAGAGAGAGAATCGAACCTCGCGTTAACGTGAACATGTTTTACGCGAATAACTTTTAACAGGAACTGTTTCCACAATCACCGTCAAAATAAAGATTAATTTAGTTATATGAAAATTTGTTACTCATAGCATGAACTACTGATAACATGAACGATTTTCCCCCCTTGAGATTCACGTTAACGAGGTCCAATTGTGTTTATATATATATATATATATATATATATATATACATACCTTCGGGCGTTAAAAAGTCTTAAACTTTTTAATATTTAGACACGTGGATCTTATCTATTTATGTTAAAAAATGGATATGTTAAGTAAAATCTTTTAAACTGATTAAAATGTGTAACAAAATACTTCTTAGAATGATAGAAATCTTATCTCAAAATTTCGAATGAAAATGGAATGAAACACGATATTTTTCCATAAAAATAAATAAAGTAGCATATGTACACTATATATTCTTTTCTTTTGCATTAAAGAATCTTATAAACAACATATGTTATAAAGCAGAGATTCGTATAAAACATATAGCAAAATAAAATATTCTAAGATACTTTATCCTTAAAAATATGCATAGAATTTCGAAGCTATTCCCAAGCAATGTATTAAATTTTATTTTAAGATATGCTGAGAATAAATGAAATTTTCTTATTGCATTTTATTTACAAAAAAAAAAAAAAAAAAAAAAAAAAAAAGGAAGAAGAAGAAGAAGAAAATGCACAAATACTAACTCAGCATGAGAGACTGTGACTTCAAATATATTTTATTTTGAATACTTAGTTAAAATATTTTTCCTTTGTAAAATCATGAAGAGATAGGAAATATATTAGTAAAATCACATTTTAAATTATTTCTACTTAATATTTTATCATTTTGAAAAGAAAAGTGGGTAATTTTGTTTTAAATTTTAAATAAAATAAAATATTTATTTTTTAAAATATTCAAAACTGAAAGAAAAAAAAAACTATTTTTTTTTTTTTTTTTTTAGTTAGAATATTTTATTTCAATAAATTTACAATAAAGAATAGAAATTACTTATAGCTAATTATGCACTTGTTAATATAAATTTAACTTTATTTTTGGATTTTTATGGTTAATGAGAAAACATAAAACATGTAATATTGTGCCAAAAAATAAATATATATTGTATTAAAAAGTATACAATGGAATATTAGCAGAGGTGCCAAGTTATTAAGGATTGTTCGTAATCTTAATACCGTAAATTTTTTAAAGTATTCTTTTGTAATAATTATCTGCAATTTAATAGGACAAGTTTTACTTTTTCTTTCTTGTGGTATGAAACTGATTTTTCGTTAGTAGTAACTTGGCACCTCTGTATCAGTAATCTTAAAAAAAGTTTTATTTTTCTCGTGTAAACTATAGCCTTTTATAATTATAAAATATATTAACGGAAAATAATAAAGATATTTTTAAGCTAATTATCTCCAAAGATTCATATCCTTCAGTTTTTCTAGGCAAATTTCTACCATTAGATAAGAATAGAATTGCATTGTATTAGAAATACATTGTACAGTAAAGCATCAATAATCCGACATTGGCGGGAAATAGACATTGCCTGATTACGTATTTTTCTGGATTATAGGTGTTCAGAAAATGTATATCAAAATCATATCAATCAGCATCTAAAGAAATTATTAATATTATTATTATTTAATTAATAAAAAAAAAATGCAAACCCTTATCAAAAACGAAAATAAGTAAAATAACGTTTGAAATAAATTAAAAGTTTTAAAATAACAATTATAAAACAGTAACAGAGATCGCTTATTTTTGTACAAATAATAGTAACAATAAATTGATATTAAAACTGGCTTAATAACAAATAAAATCAAGCATTTGAGAATACTACATTCTATTAAATATCTCAGGATATTTCATTTGTTTCATTCTTTTTTTTTTTTCAGTTTGTCATTGACTGATTAACATATGCGTATTCATTAGTTAATTATCGCTGATAAAATCATATTTTTCAAGTCCTTCTAAAAACTGTTGACCGAGATTTCAGGTGGTCGTGTTTATTTTGACTTTCCGTATTAGGGATAGGAAAGATCTCTTTTATTAATAAGTTTTGGATTTGCCATAGCAAGACAAAAATTTCGTTGTTCTTTTAAAGAAATTTTGCTCCCCATCCTGATTATTCTGTAAAAAATTCATGCTACTCCATAAATCGATAAAATTAAATGAAAATCCGTAAACTTTGCTAACGATCCATAAAATTTGGCAAGCATGCTGCGAATAACAAGTTGAGTACTTAGACGATTTAAGTGGGGGGTTTAAAAAAAAAAACCGAGAACGTCATTAATGTTGGTTTATGGGTGCTGCCGGATTAAATAATTCCGGATTATGGAAAATTCACTGTATTCAGTTTTAGGCGGAATATTTTTTAATAGTTCAAAGATTAATTTTTACACAAAAAAAAATTTCTTTAACAATACGTAAATTTTTGCATTCATCTAGCTTACATCAAAATCATTGGAAATACTAGAAATACTGTGGAACTTAAGCAAGTACCTTTAATAACGTTTTATTTATTAACTTTTTTACATTTTGTAATACTTGAGTATGGATTTTCATATAAAATCTTGTTTTTCCCTTTAATACTTACAAATTTAACTATATTTGGTTTGTTAAATAAAATATATATTCCGGAATCATTTCTTATGGTTTTTGATAGATTTTTACATATCTGAAATGTTTAAATTGTGTTTTCTCAGTTTGCATTTTTTTTATGAATTCGAGATCTTCAAACTACTAAAACTTCTATATATGTTTCAGAAAAGACTTAATCATTTTTTTGGATGTTTAATGAAACTTACCTAAAAGAACTAGGGACGAGTTTTGCAATTTATTAATTTGTTTTTGAGAAAAAAAAAAAAAAAAAGGTGCATGTCTAGGTTAAAATTTGGGAAAATGAACATGAATTTTATTATATTTATATTTTTAATATTTTTTCTTTTCAAGATATTGCAAAATTCATCACTTATTTTTTAAAGTAAGTTCCATTAAACACCTATGAAAATCATTAAACCTTTTCTTAAATATCTGTAGATGCTTTACCATTTTGAAGATCATGAGTTCATAAAAATATCCAAAGTCAAAAAATGCATTTTAAAGATTTCAGTTCTCTGAAAAATATGTTAAATACCAAGATAATTGTTGTCTGTAAATACATATTTTATTACCAAAAAAAAAAAAAAAAAAAAAAAAAAAAAGATATAGTTCAATTTATAAATATGATATGCAAAAATAAAAGCTTTTATATGAAACCTACTTCACTGGTGTTGTTCGTGAAAGGTTCCAAATAGTCTTAAATTTTACAAAATAGTTTCTTTTTTTTTTTTGTATAAACAAGATTGCTTCATATAAGGCTTTATGAAAAAGTAACTTTTACATGAAAATCAAACAATACAAATAAACATTTAAAACATATATGGGAGAACCGTATATTATGGACCCTCTAAGCAAGAATGCTCATAGAACTTAAATTATTAAAATAAAAGGATTTAATTTTATGGCTGCTCATTACAATTGCATAGTTACATAGTTTAACTTGGTAAAGTACTTTGGGAACTATTAATAATTGCAGAAAATAATTATTTTTTTACGTATCGGTGGTCCATACCACACGAACGTATGTGTAATATGGACCAAGTGGTTCATAGTGGTCCTGCCTGTTCCCCAATAGTTGACACAGTTGGAATTGTGAAACGAATTGTCCAGCATCTTCCCTCACACACATGTACAGTCGCGAAAAAAAAAAAAAAAAAAAAAAAGAAAAAAAAAAAAAAGAAAAAAACGCAACACTCAACGTAAGTTCGTTGCTAATCGATGTAGAAAAATATAATAGGTATCATTCGACGGGGAATTGTGAGCAGATTCAGCAAATGAACTAAAATTTTGAATTAGGGGTCGTCTACATATTAAAACGCGCACTAACTTTGATTTTTTCAATGGTAATGCCCATTTTTATTTTATATTTGAATTTCTGGGATCGCGACAACGCGAAAAAGTATATTGGTTGTATATTTTACTTATTTTTCCACAGAGTTATAAGCGTTAAAAGTTTGAAGGTGCTAATGTTAAGGATACAAAATTTAACGTTAATGTTAAGTATGTAAAAGTATACAAACCGTATACTTTTCCGCACTGCCAGACTCACAGAATTTCGAAAATGAAGTCAAAATTGGGTGTTGCTATTGAAAAAAATCAAAGTTGGCACTAATTTCAATATGTAGATGACCCCTAATTCAAAATTTGACGACATATTCAGAAAGTTCTTTTAATTTCCTTTGAATTATGTCTATTAAATGTTCCTGCGTCAATTAATAACGAATTTAGAGCGAGTGTTGCGTTTTTTCCCCCGACTGTACATCTCTTGGGAATAGTAGAAATGGACAGAAAAATAATAGTTAATGGACTAAAAAAAGGGGGAGATCTAAAGGTTATATCCAATGGGTATTGTGCGAAAGAAGTGATAATTTGATTACCTCTGCTTCCCTGGCTTATTCTATCGCCTCAAGATTTTGAGTATGCGACATATGTACGCCGAGCATTAACAAAATCTCTCTGTTTATATTATGGACCACCGGTCCATATTACACAACACAGCATGGTTCATATTACACGCGTAAACAGAGCAACGTGGTTTCCAATCAAAAATCGCTGTGCAAATTGATGCCCATGAAACGCATGTCTAAATTGTTCATAAAATAAGTACCTTTGCTACTATTAACGCGAAAATTATATTACAATTACCTAACAGTAGAAAGTAATACTTTCATTTTAACATACTTGTTACATAAGTGATCATATAAACAAAAAACTCAATTTCATAATGGTCCAAATGTAGGTACGCACGTACAAGTCACTTCCTGCTTTAGATAACAATAATATTCACTAAACGCAATGAGATGGTTTCACCATCTAGTGTTGAACATACAAATTTCCGCATGGTCCGTATTACACGATGGTCCATAATACACGGTTCTCCCCTATAGTTAATGTTAACGAATCAAGAGTGAAATATTAGAGACTGATATATAACGGAATAAGTAATATAATTCTTTCAGAAATAATATTAACCGAATGTGGAAGGAACTTGTAAAGATTTTAAACTAAAACATTTCGGGCAAAAAGTATTAAACAAATTCTAACATCGTTTATTAATATAACATACATAAAAATATACTGGAAAATGTACTTAAGAATTACATGAAACTTGAATATTGTACCGCTTTAGATGAGCACCAAAAGTCGCTGTTTAACTGTTTAAATTTCACCAAATTCGAGTCATTGGACATAATATTTCAATTATATAAGTACTTAACTTAATGAAAGTTTTCTATGCATGCCAATTGCGCCAATGTAGAACGTCAGAATATTTTTTATTTATTTTATTTTATTTTATTATTATTTTTTTTTTTTCACGAACAAATATTTTTAAAAATGTTTAAATGCAGCATATCTTCTAAAGTTTACTACGGTATTTTGAAACACATTTATATTTTCTATTTTTCTATTTGGAAACATATTCCATCTTAATATCCTTTGCATATCCGTGCATGTAATGAGTAAATTTATTTTGTAAATTATTAAATTTTCTTGCAATTTTTATCTAGATAATTCTTGAAGAATTATCTTAAGGTTTTATGCGTTTAAAGAACATAACATGTCTCTTTTATTTCAGAAAACTGTTGTGCCCTAAAAGCAAAAAGGCAATTAGTAAACAGGTAAAAATAAATAAATAAATAAAATAAAATAGGCTTGAGTTTACCGTGTAAAAAGTATTATTTAAAATACGTTTTAGTTGTAGCACCTGATTATAGAGGCGTTTGTCATTCTGTACTTATGTATATGAGATTGACGAAATACATTTATAATAATGTAAAATATGCTTTCAAAAACTGATTTTTTTTTTTTTTTTTTTAACTTGCAGGGCATTAAGCTCAAAGCAATGTCATGCTTGTATGAGAAACAGGCAAATCTTTCATCGATTAATTTCAAACTATATTTATTATAATGCTATTCAGAATGATTTTTTTTCAAGAAATTCTAAAATGCATTAAAATTACTTGCATTTGGCTGGGAAAGATACTGCTCGCCAAATCGCGTCCTTTTTTTGGCTTTTTGCGCCAAATATTCAAAAGTATTTTGTTTTATTTTATTTTATTTATATATTTATTTTTATTTTATTTTATTTATTTTATGTATATATTTATATATTTATATATTTATTTTTATTTTATTTTATTTATTTTATTTATTTATTTATTTTTGTAGATTTTTTACTGGGATTTCGCCGATAAATTTGACTGATCTTGAAATACCTATCTAAATAGTATCTCAGTTTTTTATTTTTTTTTCACAATATTCTGTGCGTGTGCTTTAAGGAGACTTTCCTTGTTAGTTCTGAAATATTTTCTTATTTTAAATGTAAAGCTGACTTTTTAAAACATGTTAAAATAAAACGTTAAGAAATAATCATAATCATTTTGACAGCTTAGTCCCAAAGACGTTTATACTTTCAACTTTACTCTTTACCAAAGCCTCCTAAACTAGATGCCTTCCGCGTGGCTCGGAAACTTGGCAACAGTTCAAGCGGTAGACAGCGCCATCTGGTACATACTGCACGACTATTTTATTCAGCAGCCACAACATTTTTTTAAAGTGGGATTTCATATACATAAAAGGCGAAAAGAATCGAAGAAACGTCGATTATATATATCATATATCACTTTAAAAATCTTTTGGTGGCTGTTGAATAAAATACTCGAGCAATCTGTATATCATATATCACTTTAAAAAAATTTTGGTGGCTGTTGGATAAAATAGTTGCGCAATCTGTACCAGGTGGCGCTGTCTACCGCTTGAGCTGTTGCCACGTTTCCGAGCCACGCGGAAGGTATCTAGTTTAGGAGGCTATGCTCTTTGCCATACATTCCATAAGTTGATGACATTTTATTAAATCTATTTATTAAATCAATTCTGAGATTGTTATTATTATTATTATTATTATTTTTTTTTTTATTACTCTTACTTTTATTTATTTTATTATATACTTTTATTATTTTTACTTTTATTATTCCAATTTTATACGAAAAAAGTTGAGACTTTAACAATTTTAAACGTGGAAGTAACTGAGTGGGCAAAAAAGTACCAATCAAGCATTTACTAACTTAAAGCCAACAATTAATAATATGTTGCTTCAGTAAGATAATTTACAAATACTATTACTTAAATGTCAGAGAAACTGCTTAAAATTAAGAGGTGTCTTTATTTTTAATGACAGAGTTTATATTGCTCATAAATTTTACTCAAAAAAAAAAAAAAAAAAAAAAAAAAAGGTTTTCATCTCTTGAGAAACCGAAAGTATCCTTAAAGTCCTATTTTTATAAATATAAATCGTTAACATTCTATTAGATTTTATAAAATTTAGTTGAAATATTAGAACAATATATAATTCAGTAGGCATTATAATTTAAAATTTATTACGTTACTTTTCTGAGCTATAACTTATATTAATTTTCTATTCCAAAATCCCCAATATTAAAAGTTTTAAGAAAGGTATTTAAAATTATGCAAAGTGCTTGTGCTAAAGTAAAATATTTTTATTTTATAAAATTGTAAAATAAGTGTAAAAATTGACACATAACTATATAATTTTTGAGTGTAAAATTTTTGAATAAAGACTATATATATATATATTAATCGAATTGATATATGTGTAAATCTATTTCAGTTTAGTTTAGTCAGTTCAGTTCAGTTAGAGAAGCTATCTAATGATAAATTCCTGTTCACTTTTCCCTCTGACAATTATCATACTTTTCTAACTTTCAATGCTACTCATTCAAGCAGCTAAAATCTTAAAAGAGATAATCATGTGGAAGAAAGGGCGCTATTCGGAAATCGAAACTATTTTATTTAGCATAAACGTGACTTTTCTTGCGTAAATGCTTTGGATTTAATTTTTAAGAGATTTTTCATATGCTGTTGGATAAGAGTAACCCATTATTACACAACTATTGATTCCTAAATATTACAGAAATATACCGAAAATATATAAAAGAAAACACATGTTTTTAATAAAAATCATTATTTCAAAACAACTAATTTGAAAAGTTTGGTTGTTGCTCGTTTTTTGCACATAATAACTCATTATGCCGGAAACTTCAGCTTGTAGATTTCGAGCCACTACACCTATCCGTGACAATATAGGGTTTGGAACCTGGCACATGGGAAATGCACGCCAAAGCGTTACGTTAGATTGTTACTCTAATTAAGTAATATTTGTCATTGCCATTTATGTAATTAAAAAAGGACTTATTCATGTGAAAGTTTTATGAAAATAATCTAGGACGTAAATATATATATATATATATTCATTTTTTAAAGCGTTTTTTAAATTATATAATTATTTTTTATTTTCTGTGCGGAAACTATTTCTTGTTTCCAATATTAAAAAAAGTGCAAAAATAGTTTGTCAACAATACTTAAAATAGCAAGAAAAGGCAAGGTTATTAAAGAAATTAGGCAAGGTTATTTACAAGTAACATTTTACGAATAAAATTTTTTTTTAAAAAAAGTTATCACTTTTGAGTATATCTAATATATAATCACCTATATAGTTGCCAAATTTACATATTTTTAATAAGAATTTTTGAGCATCATCAGAGGTAATTACGGAGGGCTTTTTTTCAGAATGTGGTTTGAAAAACATAAAATTTGAGAATGATGTCTGTGTATTAAATTTTACACTGCATCACAGACACATACAGAAAAGCGAATACTGGAACACAAAAAATGCAGTATTATATTAAAGGAATTTTTAAAGAATTTCTGTAGTCAATAAAAATGCATAATTTTCTTTTTCCTTTCAAAATGGTAATGTATGAGTGAAACTTCTAATTTGTTTATGATTGGGACACTGGTGTATTAAATATACTTAATCCCAAACAGCAACACCAACACCTATTTTTTATAGTTAAACATTGCATAATCAATAATGTGATTGTCAATTCTGCCATTTATTATGTACAGAAATTTTTATTGTATTTATACAGTAGTTTTTTTGCACTGCTAAAAATGAATTCCTTCAAAATGAGAAGATAAGCCTCCTCATATCTTTTTCAGAAGGTTTTTTTTTTTTTTTTTTTTTTTCGTTAAAACGAAGAGATGCATACTTGAATGCAGGAGCTGTTGATTTCTCAGAAATGGGAATATTAGTAAAAATAAGTATAATTACTAATAAGTTAATTTCATAAAAGGCGCTACGATTTATGCTTTTAATTTGTATTATAAGTCCCTTGAATAATGTAAATTATGCTCTCACAACATGACGAACTCTTATTGTATCCGAGTGCTTCGTCGACTCTCATGCCGAATCATATCTGTAACATCAGGCGCAGTACGACCACTAGAAGAACGCATGTGTGAGCTTATCGCTTCTTCATGTTTATTTTACTGTAACAAAATAGATAACTTTCAAAAAACATATTACAAGAGTGAATATGAAATGAATGGCTAAATGGGAAAAAAATTCTTAAACTGGTGTATATTTTGCATTCTTATGTTATATTAACTGGTAAATATCTTGTGATCGTCAAGTTTTAACGGATACCTACTAGAATGTTTTATTTATGAATTATGTTAGCAGATTGGCATTCATTTATGTATGATAATATTTTGTTATACTGTTTTTCTTTTGTTAAGATTTACTCAAAATTTGTGTTTTAGTTATTGTTACACTAAATTAGTGGTTACACAAATTTTATTAATGCATTTAAAATTTATTATTGTGTTTATAAAAGAAATTTATGTTTAATATGATGCTTTTCCCAGTAGAGGTGTTATTTTAATAATTTTTCTAATTTATCTATTTATCTATACCAAACAAAAAAAAAAAAAAAAAAAAAGAGAAAACTTTCTTATGCATTTATTAAAAGGTTTTTTTTTTTTTTAATGCAGAATGTATTTAACTAGAAAATACATTTTTTTTTTCCTTTTTTTGATAAATAAAAAAAAAAAAAAAAAAAAAAAATTGTTTTCAAGAAAACGATAGAACTCAAAACAGATTTATTTTTATACTGCAACGTAATAATTTAGCTTCTTTATTTTAAAATATTGTATTATCGTTTGACTCAATTTTATTTTGCTTACTTATATTGTTTGAAAACGCTATGACATAAATTTAATAAACTTTGAATTCTTTAAGAAAATAAATTAAAAAATACATTTAAATGTTAAAGAAATATTCAATTTAAAACGTCTTGACAAATAAGTAAAAAAAAAGTATATATTCAAGAGTGTTTCTTGAAAAGCAGTTAAAGATTTGGAAATATATATGGCCAGAAAAAAGACGTGTTGTATAACAATGATTAAATTTCGAGCAAATTTATATTCAGATATGCATGATTGTATTGAAATTTGTTTCCATTTTAATAATTCTTTTATTTTATCAGAAGTATTTCAAGATATAAAATAAAAATTTAAATGTATTTAAAAATAATAATAATAATAATAATAAAACTGATTTCCGGAAATAGAAAAACATGTTAAAATATATAAAAATAACTTTACATAATTTCGAAAAACTAAGCAATTCTTAATCTGCCGTTTTTAAACCGATTTTAGTTAAATATTAATTTTTATTGATAAATTTGCAATAAAGAAGTCTTATTTTTAGACCAAAAGAAACACATTTTAAAACAGTATAATTCAATTTTCGTAAAATTAGAGACATATTTGTTAAAAAGTTTTTCACCTATTCTTAATGTATTAATAAACCCCAAACCAACTTTTTCATATTTCTGTTACACAAAACTTCCAACATTTTCTAATTTATTTACATTAATTAGTAGCATTGTTAGTACGCGATTTTTATTCAAACCACTAACTATGTACAATATTTTTCTGTAATAAGTAATTACAAGTAATTAAAAAGAAAGTCACTTTTCACGAAAGTGTTATAATAAGAAATCGGGTACTAAAAATGTCAATAAATAAGAAATTTAGAGCTCAGGTTACATATTTATTAAAGTATTATGAAAGCTTTTTTTAATATTTTATTTCACAATAGTACTGCATAAAGAAATTGGGGATTTTGACTAAATGTATACACTTCATTTTGCATTATACATAAACGTACATTTATTTACCTTTCTCTTGCCTTAAAAATAATCATTATGTATAATGTTAAGTTAAATATAGGAGATGTTTTATGAACATTTATTTCCAGGGATGACAGATTTCCGCCCTTTTTTCCTCCATTATTTTTTTTTTAAACTATTTACTTTTTCTACGAATATTTTCTAACATTTGTAATTATTCGATTTAATTACAAAAGATCTGTTGTGGCAGTAGAATAAAAAATTCTGTATGGAAACATACGTAGTAAAAAAATAGGGTTGAGTATTTTATAATTGTGTATGATTAACATAATATGTGTCATGTAATTACCCTGAAACATTAAAAATTTCCCCAAAATATATGACACGATATACTATAAAGTTTTCTGTATGGAAATATTACTAAAATAAAGAAAGATAAATTATGTATACCTCTGTAGGATTGGGCCCACCAGCGGCTGATTGATTCGGCGCTCAAAATTGGTAAACGTGAGGTACCGGATTCGATCCCAGGTCGCGTTCGTTGACCTAGCCATTCGGAGTTCTCTGTGATTTTCTGCGAAACATGCGTAAATACGGGCTAGGTCACCTCAGAAAGACACCCAAGGAGGGCACTGCCCATCAGGTCTAGGAACGTAGTGCAGTCAATCGGCCTTAATTTCCAGAACCCAACCCTCTGTGGGATTAACATAATATATGCCATGTAATTACTCGTAAGTACTAAAAATTACTATAAACATAGGATAAAAATTTCTATATGGAAACATTTGACGAAAAAATGTCAGAACTTTTTCATCCCTGTGTAATTCTAAATTTTTTACAAACAACACAATAAGAAATATGGAAATAAGGTGCGAATATTTATTGTTTTTAGATATGAGTAATTTTTAATATCAATCTTTTAAAAAACTTATATTTTCACTGATTGCATAAAATAATAAAATATTTTTAATTTATTTTTATTTTTAACTTATTTAAAGTAGTATTAAAAAAAAAAAAAAAAAAAAAAAAAAAAAACAGATAATGGTAATAACTGATATATAGTTATAACGATATAGTGCGAGAGCAGAATACGCTTGAAAGTGTTCCATGTTTGAGCTTATGTATATATTTTTAGATAATAAAATAAATTTAAAATATAAGAAATATTATTTTCTTATTTGATTATTTGTCTTACTTAAAATGTCGTCACATTAAATTTATCAGAAAAACAAGTGTCTAGGATCATAACTTAAGCCTGATATAATTATTAATTTAGCTTTCATAGCTTCTCATGACTATTTAATTTTACGATAAATCTTATTTAAAATTTTGAAGAAAAGTTCCAGACAACAATATTTTAAAAAGTTCCTAGGTAATTTAATTTATACTTTTTGGTAGAAGAAAACCATTAATTTCTTCCTGCTATCTTCAGCCTATCAAAAGAATTTTAATTTAATTTTTAATATTATTTAAAATACGAATATTTCAAATAATCCAATTTGTGAGAGAAACTGCATTAGCATGGACATGGTAGATAAGAAAACAACGTAAAATTTCCCATTTTCTAATAATTAAAATATACTAATAAAATATTATTATATTAAAGCTCTCAATTTAGGTTTAACTAAAATATCATTCACTTAATTTAAACAAGCGTATTTGTGACTAGTAGAAATGTATATTTTAAACGTATTAAGATATAAAAAATAATAATAATAAGAGGCGTTTTCTCATTAATGTTTTACTTTAATAACTGCAATTCTTTATTGGCAGTAAAAGAACAATTCTACCAAATTCAAACACTCTTCAGTGTGAGGTGCTTAATTATTTTAATTGATATCATATAATTTTCTTAATGCCTTTTATTTCTTTTAAAACTTCGCTTAATGTGATGAAATTTAAAGAAAATCTGTGTGTATAGTATATCAAAAAATTATATTCAAATATTTAAAAGACTAGGGGGCTCTGCCTCCTGCTCGCTCCGCTCACAAACCCCCGAGGGAGGTTTCGCCTCCCCCCGACTCACTTTACATATTAACAAATGCAAAGCTCTGCCCGCCTAGTTGCTGCTTTCTTTCACTGAAAAGGAATATTAATAGTGCAAATTATAAGATGAAATATACAATATATATATATATATATATATATATATATATATATATATATATATATATACATATATATATATATATATATATATATATTAATAGAAAGAAAATCGTGATATCCAGACCATTTTGCATTACAGCTTTAGTATATGACCCTTTTTATTTCTTTTTTAGAACCTCGGATCCGGAGCGTGTTATCCCAGTCTGCAGAGCGCCGAGATCGTAATTGGAAGATTGCGGGTTCGGTCCTCGAGCCGGCCAAAGACCATTGCGTACACTAATGGTGGCTGGTGCACGAAAAATATGACTTGGACGCCATATCCTCCATATTCCCATCAAAATCTCCCACCACCAAAGCGGGGGAGCTATCCCCTTCATGTAGGACCAAAACTGTGGTGGCACGTCTCCGGAACATCCGTAGGGGTGCATCCCAAGGCTGTCACCAATTATCCATAGCGCAGTAATGGTGCGACGTCAAACGTAACCTACCTAGATATATACCTACCTACAACCATGGATCATATTTTAATTTTCCCGTGTAAGAAAATTAATTTTCTAAAAGTAGTGAAAAAAAGGTGATATTTATTTTCTTTCTTTTTTGCATCCATGGTTTTGGGTCGTGGTACCCTAGTCGGAAAAATGCCGAGCACGTAACTGGAAGATTGCCGTCGTATACGTACACTAATGGTGGCTGGTACTGGTGCACATAAAAATCAGTCGTGGCTGCAAGATCCTCTATGTTCCCATCCACATTATACCTCTGGGGATCTACAAAGGGGGGGGGGATTCCCTAAGTGAAGGATCAAAATTGCGATGGCATGTCTCCAGAACATCTCTAGAGGTACGTCCCAGACCGTCGCCAATTACCCATAGCGCAGTACTAGTGCGACGTTAAATCCAACCTACTTACCTATCTACCTATATACAACCATGGATCATATGTAATTTTCCCCTGTAAAATGACTTCATGACAGAAGAACAACGTCACTGGGAGACACTTTTTTCAAAATGGCAAATAGAGTACCTTCATAAACTTGTCGTTTTTAGTTAATAACTTTTTTAATAAAAATGATAGAAATTTCTAAGCAGCTGAAATGTCTCCCTTGGAGCATTCGGAACACATTGATACCTCTGATGACGCAAAGGACCCTGCCCTTCGCTAGAAGATGCTGTCACAGACAAAAAAATTTGACGCCAGTGACACTAACTTTTTTTTAATATAGAGAGAAAATCTCTAAATCCAATCATTGAATAAAGCGTTACGTACTTAAAATGCCACACATTATTTAGTTTATTTTTAGTTTACTTTTTTTTTTATAGTAATAATAATAGTAATAATAAATAACAAAACACGTCGATATAAAACTCAGCACAGGTTCGAATTAAAGATTTTGTTTTCAAAATTTTCGAGTAAATTTTAAACAAATTTCCTTTTTTATTTTCTACTCTTTTTCTTCTTCTTTCTTTAATCACCAACGAAATCAGCGTTTCATAATTGTAAACTCACTTGATTCTTCAGAAGTTAATAATTTTAGAAAAGCAAAATATTTTAACTACCAAATTTCGGTTAATGAATTATCGAAATTAGGAGATTATGATTTCTACCTATCGATATTTAATTTGTACGACTCGTGTTTAAAGAAAAGGAAGAGATTTTATCAATCTATATATCTGAAACAATTCCAGGAAGACCATTCATTAGAAAAAAAAAAAAAAAAAAAAAGACCGGTGTTATTTTTAATAATGTGGAATCAGTAAGATGTCATCAATAGATAAGATTACATCATGATTACATCAGGGTAAGATTACATTAATAAGATGTCATTTTTAATAAATAAAAGATTTTTTAAAATTAATTTAACTTAAATATTATATCAATTAAAATAGCTTAATTAAAAATGAATACTTTTTGTGTGAACACTACTGTAGGTATTAAAATTTAGTTTAAGATGCATCATATTTACACGAATTTATACGAATTTAGGTACTTAAAAAAATTCATTCCAAAAATTAAATAACACATGAAACACCCTTGAAAACATCTGTTCCTCCCAAAACTCTCAATCGATAAAAGATTATTACATTTTCTCTCCCACAAGATGCCTTGTGATTATTTTTGTGAAATATAAATTCCCTTTTTAAACATCACGAGATCTTGACCGATTTTAAGAAACATATAAAATCGGTGAAGAATAGTTATTATCCGTTGACTGTCTAAAATTCTCCGATATCGGTCAAAAATTAAGGCATGACGCACACCGAGAAGTCATGAGCCAAAATGATGAGAAAAGTGACACGTGAATGCTTGAATTAGATTTACGTCTCCTAGAAGGCGCTTAGTGGATACGCGTGTTGCTTGTCGTGTAAAGCTTCTTCTCGCGTTTATTCAGTGTGCGTCGGGCTTTAATAAATATAAAAAAAAATATCTTATCAAATTAAAGGTTGCACTATTTTCAACATTTTTGCTAGTATCTCCTCTTCAGCTAATACAATCTGCTTTTGCTATATATCTATGGAAAGAATCTACGAAGAATGTAGATGGCAGTTGGAATTCAAGTTAACTTAAAAATAAACAGTTTCAGATTTCTTGTGAAGTGAACCGACAATAACACAGTGATTAGTAATTCCGGCATTTTTGTAGATAATTACGAAAAATTTTATTTGATATGATACTTTCGTATAGGTGACCATTTATAAAGTTATTATTATTGGATAATTAGAATTGGAGTAATTTTTAATAAAACTGGAGTGGGAACCCAAAACGTCGACTTCTCAAGTCAAGCCATAATGATGAAGTGACGCTCCGATTTCTTCATTAATTCGTCAAAACTCTAATCGAAGCCAAATTCAAATTAGTACAGAAAAAAATGGTTGTAATTGTGTTACGTATAAACACATAACATTTTTGAAAAGGTTACCAGATAATTATAATTCAAACGGCCCTCAATAACAACCAACCCTCGCCATGGGAATGCGGAAGTTTTTAAGCAAAATTGATGTACCATATTGTGAGACAAGAATGTACACATGGCGACAAACTGCATTTATTTGCAAGAGGAAAAAAAAACAAATAAGAAAAAATCATAACATGCTATTGTAGATCTGCATTACGTAAAAGAAAGGATAATACATGATCAAAGGTTTCGATAGAGTTGCAATTAGCAAAAGGTATATATGTGGGAAGAGGGAGGATGTAAAAATTTAAAGAACATACTATATGTGAATTTAAGTTGCAATTTAGAGGTCGTAAATGTGTGTTCGTTGCGTAAAAATGTTTTTTTTATTTTTTTATATACAATAATATATTTTTCAGAATATGCGATAATCGACATCCCATAACGAAGAATGTAGATGGCCGCCCGGCATCAGTTCAGCAGACCCCATCATAAATTTAATTTAAGAAGTAAGTAAGTCGAGATTCTTAAATGAAAATAAAACTCAAAATTTTTAATTAGAAATTACATTCAATAATACATCAACCATAAAATTTCATTTTAGAAAGGTTGCAGTGTAAAGGCTGATTTAATTGAAAGTAATATTTAAAAATTGTTATTTGAAAATATAATTTTAAGAGATGATATATGTTTATAATATTTTAAACCCGCAAGCATATCTGGAATACATTTACAGATTTAAAATTTTGAAATTATTATGTTCAACAAATTACAAAAAAAAAAAAAAAAAAAAAAAAAAAAAAAGAGTCTTGAATTTCCCATGTAGTTTTCAAAAGTCCTCCGTTTTTATGTGTACCACATTCTAACAACAAAAAATATGATACTCAAGAGTAACTTTATAGAAATAAAAAGTAAGTGTTAGATTAAAAAAAAAAAAAAAAAAAAAAAAAAAAAAAAAAAAAAAAAATCGTAATCTAGCCTGTTTTATTGAAAAATAACTACAATACTTATATGTTTATAACTGTAATCTCAGACATCAATTTTATTTTATATATTTAGGATTTCTAAATCTCCACCTTTGATCACCGAGTTCTTCCACTATTATATCTACTATTGTAATTTTCCCATTAGTTTACCGTGTAATCATGTTACAGAAAATCACTATATAAATACATACCCAGCGTTCCTAACTTTTATAATTTATACACGAGCATTTTTAGTCCCACCTTCTTTTCGCACCTGAAATTTTGTAGATTATTTCCTTTTAATATGTGATAAAGATTAAATAAGAAAAAAAATCATTTTTCAAAATTTCCGGTATGAAAAAGAGGCAGAGCTAAAAATGTCCGTGAATAAATTATAAAATTAGGGAACTCTGTACATACCTGACAACATGGAATTGTTATTCCGCAGCACTTCTAGAGTTGTTAGACTTTACAACTTTGTTTAATGAACATTATTTTATACGACATTCTATTCTATTTAAGGAAATTTCCGGTGTGAAATGAATGCGCCTGACCCAGTGTTGCTAGACAAGTCTGACAACACGTGATCAGGCACATTCATTTCATACCGGAAATTTCATTATATAGAATACAAAGTCGTATAAAATAAAGTTCAAATAAAAAAGTCGCAAAGTCAGACAACTATGTTCTAGTATTCGACTTTTGTCCACACCATTTTTTTTTTTTTTTTTTTTTTTTTTTTTTTTTTTTTTGAGAATTTTTCTGCTTTTTATAATCGTAATTGCATTTGGAGAAATTACTTTAAAGATAAAGTGGCGTGAAAAAACTGGCGGGTTTTAAAAATGCTATGAAATAATTATTTGTATAATGGCATGTATGAAAATATAGTGCTCGAAAAGTCAGAAATAAAATACGAAGCGTAGCAACTCTCATATTATAAAAGATCCATGTTTCATATACATACATATACATATATAAATAAGTCGAGAGAAATATTTATATGTTTATATATATATATATATACGAAAGGAATATGAAAGGAATTCATTTATTTATAATAATTTTTGTACATTGGAAGTGAAACATTCTAAGGCGGGGCAAATTTTTCAAGTGAATAAAATATGAGGTCGTAGGAGTGTTAATTTTTCTTACACATACATTTCCCTTGATTATGTGAACTAATGAAGGGAATAAATATGTTTATGTATCATTATTGTTTATTTCTTTTTAACGTAAATAATTAGGACAAAAATAACAAAATAAATCAAAAATAGTAGAACATGGGCACTTTTTCTGTTTATGTGAAATACATACCATAAACTGCAATTTTTCTTTACTTATAATAAATGCAAAAAATAAAATCAGGTAAGGTTTTAGAGAAGTAGCAAGCATACCATATGTATTATCATATGCATTTTAAATCTCGTGTTTTCTTGTTTGGCTTCAATGTAAAAATAAAATTTAAGTAAAAAATCATTTTTTAAAGTTAGAAGCTTTTTATTGTGAAGCCCTAAAAAGCATAAAATAAAATTTATTCTGGCAAAGACATGCTACAAAGAAATGAAAGTTTTAACACTAAGAAAATTTTAGAGAAAAATATACGTATTTTCCTTTTGCAAGAGATGAAAATTTTTTAATGTTCAAAATATTTTAAAAAGCTTTCGAGACGAATATTCTTAGTTATTAGTTTTGGTATAATCATTCGTTAGGCCACAAATTTCAAATGTCTCGAAAGCTTTTTAAAATATTTTGAACATTAAAAAATTTTCATCTCTTGCAAAAGGAAAATACGTATATTTTTCTCTAAAATTTTCTTAGTGTTAAAACTTTCATTTCTTTGTAGCATGTCTTTGCCAGAATAAATTTTATTTTATGCTTTTTAGGGCTTCACAATAAAAAGCTTCTAACTTTAAAAAATGATTTTTTACTTAAATTTTATTTTGTGCTTTTTAGTTACAAAAAAGGAAAAAGCTTCTTAAAAATCTAATTAAAATTTTTTGGGATATTGTGTAGACAACGGGAAAATTTTCTTTTATAAATTGACATTTTTTTTCTATTATTTATTTGCAAAAAAGCACTATATTGTCTTTTGAGGACCGAATCCGGGACCATCACGTTATCAGCCTGACGCTCTAACCAAAAGTCTAAAAACTGTCAAGAAAAATCATAGAACATTCTAGAAAAATCTCAAAAATACTTATACAAAAGGAATATTGTTCTCGGATGCTTTTTAAAATATTTGGAATATTTAAAATTTTTCATCTTTTGCAAAAGTGAAATATTTATATTTTTCTTTAAAATTTTCTTGTCGAAACTTTTATGATTTCGTAGCATGTCTCTGCTAGAATAAATTTTTATTTTAGGGCTCCACAATAATAAAAAACGTTCAGTGTAATTAGTTAATTAATTTTATTTAATTAATTAATTTTTTATTTTTATTTTTACTGAAATTTTTATTTTGTGCGTTTTAGTAACTCAAAAAAATCTTCTTAAAAAAATTATAAAAATTCCTTAGGATACTGTGTAGACAATGAAAAATTTTCTTTTATCAGTTAACATCGTTTCTATTGATTATCTGCGAAAATGCAACAGATGGACTTGTTAGGTATTATTGTAAGCAACAAAAAATTTTCTTGTATCAATTGACACCTTTTCTACTAATTATCTGCAAAAATTAACACGCTGGACTTTCCGGGGACCGAACTCACGACCACTGCGTTATTAACGGGACGCGCTTACCAACTGAGCCAAAGAGCGACAAACGAAGTAGCTTATATTTACTTTAAAATGAAGGCGCCTTGTTTACTAGCGTGACACGAAGACACGATGACCAAGTCAATTTCAATTAAAAACATTCTAAAAAGGATGAGATACTTTCTTGTTTTTAAAGTATTCGTGTTCCTGTGGATGAATAACTCATCTTAAAAATGTCAAGGGTCAAGAAATTTTCTGTTTCACAAAAATAAATAAATAAATGAATAAATAAAATAAAATAAAATAAAATAAATAAATAAATAAATAAAAAAACAGCATCAAATATTTAATCTAAAGGGAATACTTATTATAAAAATACTATGTTAAAAGTACGTTGTGGGAATTTTTGCTTTCTCTTACCCATACGGTAGAGAAAGTATTGTTTTTGGGTTAAATTTTCGAACGCGAGATTTTGTTATATTTACACGTTTTGAGGTCCCCTGAATACGAAAATCATGTTTTTAGCAAATGGTCTGTGTGTATGTCTGTGTGTCAGTATGTCTGTGTGTGTGTCTGTCTGTTATCAGCATATCTCAAGAACAAATTATGGCAGAAAGTTCAAACTTGGTATTCTAAATGTGTATCATATAGGGACGCTACAGTAAGCTTTTTGTTAAGATCAAGCAAATGGTTCGTGTACAGGGACAAACAAGAGAATTCTAATACATTACGTCTATGAGGGAAATTGCATTAAAGTAGAGTTTAACGTCTATAGACTGCACTAAACCAAATGAAACGAATATATATTTTTTGTAATAGAGATAGTTAACTGGAAAAAAAATTGTGTATGTAGGAGCCTCGCCTGCCCCCCTGGGGGGGGGAAGTCCCCCCTCGAGGGGAGTAAATTTTCATGATGGGTATCTTTCAAAAGAGCTCGCCAATACCTTTAAAACGAATGGTTGAACCATCGATCTGCGATAATTTAAAGCAAAGTTATCGATTTTTTTTACTTTTGACGAAAAAAAAAAATTAGAAAAAAAGTCGTGCATTTTTTTTTTTTTTTTTTTTTTTTTTTTTTAATACATATATTTAGAATAAAATGGACTTTTTTTGGACATTTGGTGTTATACTACTTCTCTAATATGGAAATCGTCTGCCTTATCATAAAAGATAATTTTTTTAATAATAATTTTAATAAATAATTTTTTAAAAAGAGAATTATTTTTTAATAACCGAATTAAATTCTATATAAATGTAGGTGCATTAATGAAACGCGGGGGTTAAGGGGGCGGTAGCTCCCCCTCACACAGAACTAATTATCATATAAAACTCTTCGGAAGCCTAATATGAATTGTTTAATATAGGTTTGCATAAGTGTACTCGTTATCTTACCTATTAATCTGCAAGCTGTATTTATAGTATTAAATTTCAGGGTAAGAGAAAGTCGCGTGAGTGACACACCAGATTATTTACTTTCTCTTACCCATAAGGTAGAGAAAGTATTGTTTTTGGCTGAAATTTTCGAACGCGAGATTTTGTTATATTTACACGTTTTGAGGTCCCCTGAATACGAAAATCAAGTTTTTAGCAAATGGTCTGTGTGTCTGTGTGTGTGTCTGTTATCAGCATATCTCAAAAAAAAAAAAAAAAAAAAATATGGCAGAAAGTTCAAACTTGGTATTCTAAATGTGTATCATATAGGAATGCTACAGTAAGCTTTTCGTTAAGATCAAGCAAATGGTTCGTGTACAGGGACAATCAAGAGAATTCTAATACGTCTATGGGGGAAATTACAGGTAAGTAGAATTTAACGTCTATAGACTGCACTAAAACAAATGAAACGAATATATATTTTTTGTAAAAGAGATAGTTAACTGAGAAAAAAATTTTGTGTATGTAGGAGCCTTGCCTCCCCCCCTGGGGGGGAAGTCCCCTCCTCGAGGGGAGTAAATTTTCATGATGGGTATCATTCAAAAGAGCTCATCAATACCTTTAAAACGAATGGTTGAACTATAAATCTGTGATAATTTAAGACAAAGTTATAGATTTTTTTTTTTTACTTTTAACAAAAAAAAAAAAAAAACTTAGAAAAAAAATCGTAATTTTTTTTTTTTTTTTTTTTTTTTTTTTTTTTAATATTGAGTGTAAAATGGACTTTTTTTTGGATATTTAGTGTTACACTACTTCTCTAATATGGAAATCTTCTACATTATCATAAAAGATAATTTTTTTAAATAATAATTTTAATAAATTATTAAAAAAAAAAAATGAAATATTTTTTAATAACCGAATTAAATTCTATATAAATGTAGGTGCATTAATGAAACGGGGGGTTGAGGGGGGCGGTAGCCCCCTCACACAGAACTAATTATCGTATAAAACTCTTCTGAAGCCTAATTTGAATTGTTTAGCATAGGTTTACATGACAGTTCTCGTTATCTTACCTCTTAATCTGCAACCTATATTTATAGCATTAAATTTCAGGGTAAGAGAAAGTCGTGTGAGTGACACACCAGATTATTTGTTGTTGTTGTTGTTTGTTAATGTTCATACATCGTTTTTTTTATTATTATTATTTGTCTTTATCTTACCTTTTAAACTTTAAAATCAGTATGAATTACTTTTAAACCTTTCTGAGACTCTCTTTGCATACTGCAAACGCAAATTTTAATTC
Organism: Salticus scenicus; assembly: GCA_963930645.1. Classification (NCBI taxonomy): domain Eukaryota; kingdom Metazoa; phylum Arthropoda; class Arachnida; order Araneae; family Salticidae; genus Salticus; species Salticus scenicus. Next base: position 109,650,590 of record OZ005657.1, read on the forward strand.
CTATTTGTAAAAACAAGCCCCGGATTATTATTATTTTTTTTATATGTATATATATATAATTTATCTTTTTTTAACACTTTTACTACCCCGTTATTTTGTCTTTTTGACTGCCAGGTCCGCCTGTTGTCGTTAATTTCTAAAGCTACAATATTTCCGAACAAAATTTTCTGTATTAGCATTTATATTAAAAATGGATATTTAATGTAATTATGTCCTTTCTAATCAAAGTACTTGTATCCATAGTACATTTCATTGTAAAATACTAATATTGGTTATACCATAGCCTCCTAAACTAGACGCCTATCGCGTGGCTCGTAAACTTGGCAACAGTTGAAGCGGTAGACAGCGCATCCTGGTACAGATTTTTATTCAACTATCACCAATAATTTTTAAAAGTGATATATGATATATATAATCGACGTTTTTTCGATTCTATTCGCCTTTTATGCATATCATATCCCACTTTAAAAAAATTTTTGTGGCTGTTGAATAAAAAAGTCGCGCGATCTGTACCAGGTGGCGCTGTCTACCGTTCAAGATTCCGAGCCACGTGACATACACTTAAGAAATAAATACATGCAAATTGCGAAAGAAACGCCCACAAGAGGAGTTACAGATTTTCAAATGACGTGAGTCTACTTCAGCGGTCGCCAAAGTGTTAACTTAGAAGAATAACTTCATTTATTTCTTCTCTACTAATATTGCTGGTGAATTCTGGTGGCTTTTCATTTTAAATGAGAAAATGTGCTTACACCTCAAATGGTTAAAGGTATATCCATAGCCTCCTAAACTAGATGCATTTCGCGTGGTTCAGAAAGTTGGCAACAGTTGAAGCGGTAGACAGCACCACCTGGTACAGATTGAACGACTTTTTTATTCAACAGCCACCAAAAATTTTTAAAAGTGGGATAAGATACACATAAAAGGCGATTAGAATCGAAGAAACGTCGATTATATATATCATATATAACTTCTTAAAATTATTGATGACAGTTGAATAAAAAAGTCACGCAATCTGTACTAGGTGGCACTGTCTACCGCTTTACATGTTGCCAAGCTTCCGATCCACGCAATAGGTATCTAGTTTAGGAGGCTATGGTATATCACATATTTATGTTTCTAAAAAATGAAAGCGAAGGAATTATTTTTTTTTCTTCTTTTGTTGTAATATTTGTAACAGGTCTATTAAAAATTAATTTTAAGTGAAAAATATTTTAAAAAAGAAATTCAAAGTTATGATGCTAAAAAAAAAAAAAAAAAAAAAAAATTAAAAATATGAATTTAAACAAATTAAACTGTTCCTCATACCTTCCATGAAATAGAGCTTTAGACCACTAAATATATTTTTTTATTAAAAATGATAAGATTTATTTAAAAAATAAATTACAGATGTTTTCTATGTTTGAGGAAAGTAATATTTTTAATACAGTACAATGTATTAAACTGTATTCTATATATTATTAATGAATTCACTTTCAAAGATTTAAAATTAGATTATTGCAGTACATTTATCTCCACTTTAGTACTTAGTTTTTTTCATGTACCATACCACATAATTTTAAAAAAATATACGCAAAAATATTTCTTTATTAAAAAATATATTAATTGTACGTAAATTTTGTTAGAAAAGATTTGATTATATTATTTTATTTATATTCATTTAAAATCGAAGAGATAAAAAAATATTTTTCATAAAAATTTGCATCACAGAATTAAAATAACCAGAGAATCACGAAAAGTTTAATTAAACTGTGTTAGTGCCTTGTACGTATAACGATTTTTAAAAACTTTAAAATCTTCTAACATAAGAACTAAACTAAGCATTTGTTTTTAAAGCTATTTTATAACAATTTTTCTATTCTTTTTTTCTTTTTCTTTTTCTTTTCTTTTCTTTTTTTTTTTTTTTTTTTTTTTTTAGCTGTTTTTCTAGTTTCAGTAGAATAATGTATTGCTTTTGTAAAATGCTTCAAAATTATTTTTTTTTAAAGAACTTACACTCTTTTGAGACGTATACAACACGATTTCACCATTAAAAGAAAAAAAAAAATGTGTGGCTGTGTGTGTGACAAAAATTTTGTGGTGACTCATGTGGTTGCACCTTGTCGTAAATTAATGCCTATCAACTTTTGGAGGAAATCGCCTAACATTTGGCGTTGTATCCTGTTTTATCAAAATTTTGATATGAGAGTATTTGGCAAAATACTGTAGAAATGTGCGCAATGAAAAATTTTTAACGAATCATTGAGAAATTAAAAAAAAATTCTTTATAATAATAAAAGTCATCTTGGAAAATTCATTTGTACATGTAGGAACATCGCTGTAACCCACTGAGGTTAAGCCCTTCCCCCTCCCTCCACCAAGATATAAAATTTTCAAAATATGCCTTTTTTTTAAAGAACTTGTCAATAACTTTAAAATGAACTATTAAAACTGAGATCTTTCATAATTTAAAACAAAACTAACGACTTTCATAATAAAAGAAAAAATAATAAATATTAAAAATGCATTTATCAGCTATCATTCATAGTGCTTAAAATTGACATTCCTTCCACACATAGTGTCATACTTCTTAGGGAGGAAAATAATCCACATTCATTAACGAAAATGTAAATAATAATTTTTATAGACAGTTTTTTTTTTCATGAACTTATGCAGAAAAATATAGAAGAAAGTTTTGTGATTGCCACAACATTATAGTTTTACGAGAGCAGTAAAATTGTAAAATTGTGTTATTAATTAAATGCTTCTATTATATTTGCTTTAAAGTAGTAATGCTCTGAATAGTGAATCATGGTTTAATCATCATTAAACTTTCATTTACAAAATGTATATTTTTCTAAGATAGCCTGAATGCTCATAGCTTTTACTGGGATATTAACGTTACTGTTGTAAAAATAAATTTCTCTTCCCGATTTTAAACTTTTGATTTTCTACTTATTTTTTCCTGTTAATTATTCCTGTAGAGCACAATTTAGGGTGAAGAAAAAAGCCACAAAATAATAAATAAAATAATTTACCCCGCCTTTTTTTTTTTTTTTTTTTTCACTTGCAAATGACTATTATATCATGAAAGTTTGGAACAAGAAAAACGCTTTACTCAGAGGCTTTCTTTTTATTGAAATACTATTTTTTGAACAAAATAAAGTACTTTAAACCAAATAAATTGATAAGAGTACTTTTCTATTTAAAATTTTTTCATGTTTTCTTTTAAAATAGCATATATTATATTAAAAAAAGAAGAAAAAAGGAAAAAAAGGCACAATCCAATTTTATTGATTTTTGGAATAAAAAAAACAAAAAACTTCTTTACGAATGACGCAGAATAAATGAAATCGTACTACAAAAACTTCTTGGAAGTTTGAAAAAGTGTACAAGAGGAAGGATACTAATAATATGTTCCTCTTCTCCCTTTTAGAAAAAGAAAATATTTTTTATCAGGGTTTTAATTGATTTTATTGAGGCTTTACAACTACGACACTCTTTCCTTTAATAAATAAAAATAACTAAAATTATTGCTTCGGTTTTATGTACTCTTTAATTAAAACTAATTATTTTTTTCTCAAGGGAATGGAATTTAAATTTTGTAACTGGAAACAGAAAACATATTGGCTTTATTGTGCATTATTTTGAAAGAATCGTATAAGTTTTTTGTCAAGAGTATAGAATATTGGTCGTTTTTCAGAAAAGGGAATTAAAATTATTTCTATAACATAGTTTTTATTCTGAAATTAATAATTGTAATGGTATAAATATTAATTTCTTTTCAATGTTTGTAAGCTTTAATAATTTCCTTTCGTGCAGACAGCAATTTAAATAAATTTACGTGCTAAAATATCTTTATGGAATTAGAGTTTAGCTTAGATTGTATTTTTAAAACATGAAAACAGATTTAAATTTCTGTTTGAAAAAATTTACGCTGTCCATTTAACGATTAAATCTGGAAATCTATTAATGCTAGTAAATAAATAAATAGATAAAAAATAAATAAATAAACGTACATACCTGAACGATTATGTTGAATCATGCTTTTGGAATATAATTTTACTAAATGAAAATAATTTTACTATGTTCTTATTACATTATTTTAAACTATGCAGATTAATTAGTAATTCCCATTAAATGAAATATCCAGTATGTATGTGAAATAAAAATATTATGTTTAACACAATCATTTATTTTAAAATAAATAATATTTTAAAATAATTTTTAATAATTAAATGAAGACTTTTTTTTTTTTTTTTGCAAAATAATGAAGCGTGAAGGTATATCACCAATTAGGACACTTTCATGTTGAAGTGATCACTTAAAATTGTTGAAAACGAATTAAATATTTTCAATAAAGGTGCACAAAAATTCGATTTATCACACTTTATTTTTAAACATGTATTTATATTATACATTTTAACAAACAGATAAGTAAATTCCCATTATCGGTATCCTTGAAAAGAATTCGTCAACATCTTTAAAACGAACAGTTGCATTATAGATCTGTGACATTTTAAAACAAATTTATCGATTTTTTAATTTTTGACAAAAACTAGTATGTTGTGGCCACCAAAAAAAACTTTCTTCTAAATTTTTTATTATGCAAATTCGCGTAGTGCAAATAATTTGTTAAGATTATTTCCCTGAATGCAGGCAAACGGTTTTCATCTTAGAACAGTGTTACTCAATATTAAAAGAAAATCTTGTGCCAACATCATAAGAAATAGTTTTTTTTTTTTTTTTTTTTTTTAATTGAAAATAATTGTTTTAATTTACCACAAATTTGGTTCTGCCATTTACTTGAAAGGCATTGACGAGTTCTTTTGAAAAATATCAGCATTGAAAATTTAACCCCTCCCCCCCCCCAATGGGGGAGGGCGAGCAATTCCTCAACTTACAGAAAATATTTTTCTTGGTTGGAACGATTTTAATCAAGGCTTGACCATATCAATTTGGTTAAATTTCATCCATTGGCTCGTGAGATGAGTTCCACATTTTTTTTTATACACACTCACAGAGAGACAATTTCTAAAAATGGTCAAATCGTGTTCAGGCATCTCAGAACATGGCAATACATCGAAAATCGGATGTCCAAATTTTTCTTCATATATTGGTATATATATATATATATATATATATATATATATATATGGACAAATATTTTTTTCTGGTCTTTGGTTAAAATCGACTTGCTTTCGAAATTTAGTATTATACTACTTTGAAATGAAAATCGCCTCTGCCTTCATCATAAAAAATAATTTTAATAAATAATAATTTTAATACATAATTTCTATACACTAAAAAAAGAAAAATAAAAAAGTGGCAGCCATATCAAATGTTTTTTTTTTTTTTTTTTTCTTGTAATGCATTAATAGTTTAAGGAAAATAATTTCACTTTTACGAAACTGAAATAGTTGCCCCGTCAGCTTCCCGTAACTGATAAGAATATTTTTGTGCTCCACTAATACATGAAATACAAATATTTATTTTATAATTTTTTTACTGGGAACATTTTTTATTGCACGTATAAAATCTATGTTGATCTGTATTTTTAGCGTTGTATAAAGATTTTTACGTGTGCTGATAAGAAATTTCTCTTAGACTACAGTGTATGCAAATTGTTTTATGAAATTTTACACTCAAACCATTTGTGTTACCTGTACAACATTTTATGACACGTATTTTACATTTTCTACTAGCATTATTTTCATGACAAGCATTATGACAATCTGGAAAACCTAAAGAACATATATGAGTTTTATTGAACTCTAAAAATATTTAAAAAAAAGAGAATTGGTGGATAGATGAACAGAAGTTTAAACACTTTTATATTTTGTTAAAAAATGTAAATAATCACACTCCAAAATATATTTAAAGAAAAATTATAAATTACATTAACAAGTGAAATTGTTTTTCATGAATTTTTGCATGCATAAAAAATCACACATACACACTTATATCTCAGACTACATATTAAATCAGAAAACGAGATGTACTTCTTTCATAAAAGCAAAAAAAAGAAAAAGAAAAAAAAGAAACTGATAGTTGCTGTCTCAGCGTTTACAAGTATTATGCATGAAGACGATTTGTTTATCCACGTTGATGAGGAACTGTGTTCGCAAAATGAAAGGAAATATGTAGAATAAAAATAAGTTATTTCACAATTATTTTTAAATCAAAATTATTGTAAGTATGCAACTAAAAGTTTGTAGGTATACTATATGTCACCCTCGCATGAACTGTACAGGGATGGAACACGGGCGCAGAATTCATACCACTGTCAATGTAAGAAAATTTTCCACTTCTTAAATCAACGATATTATAGTTAGAGAAATTTCTTAAACAGATTCCGGTATGAATTCTGCGCCCGTGTTCCATCCCTGACTGTATAAAGATTCATGTTGTACAACTTCTATTTTTTACAAGGCTATAAAGAGTAATATTTATTTATTAACAGCTTATAGCTTGAAATTATTTTATGTATGCTATTATACAAATTCTGCAATAAAATAATGATTTCTATCTGAAATTATGCTAGGATTTGTGTCAACTAGTTATTATTATTATTAATTTCCATAATCCGAATACTGTAGATGATGGAACCACTGTATTAGCTCAAAAATTTCGATATCGAGTTTTCCCGTAATTTATATGTTTTATGGTCTCTTGAGTCAGAAAAGGGTTTTTTGGCAATTGGTCTGTGTGTTTGTGTGTCTATACTTATGTGTATGTTTCTGGAAATTTTCTGACTTCAAAATTAATAGAGAAATATGAACTTCTGAATTAAGACATGTATAGTGTACAGATTATTTTTCCAACTTTTGTTGAAAATTGGAAATCCAGAAGTGGCTATAATTAAAAAACTGTCGATTTTCTTCAAAGTTATAATAATAATAAAAAGAGTAAAATATGTGTAGAGTATTAGATAGAAGTCCCGCAATTTTTTTTTTAAATGCTGGTAGGTTGATTGAACTTATTGTACTGTTGTCGGAATTATTCAAATTTTATTTTATAATAATTTTTTTGATAATCGCGAAATTCCACTAATAGAAAGAAATTATGTAGCCTAAAATGTTCTTATATGTTCACTTATTCTACGTTTTTTACAATATATATATATATATATATATATATGAACATTGGGATTTTGTTATTAACAAAATGTCAGAAAATAAGGCACTTTTTAAAAATTGAAATTTTTACATTTCAAACGAACTTCTAACTCTAGTTTTCGCTGTATGGTAAATATAGTTTTTATCTCAGTTGTTGACTTCAAGATTTTGTAGACATGCTGTTTTCACGCTACTACATCTCGTTGATGAAATTATGCTGAACTTCTAGTCAACATTTCTTTTCCTGAGGATGGATCTTGCTTAATTACTTTGAGTGGAAACGACTGGTGTAATTTTTAATAATATATAAGGATTACTTACTTTCTTTATCCCTCAATACTAGTTTTCCTCGTATTTTACTAAAAGTTCTGTGAAAGCTTTCTGGCATAATTTATTATTTAATTAAATTAAAAAAAATAAAAATAAAATAAAACTTTTATAAAACAAACAAAAGAGAGAGAGAGAGAGATTTAAACATATACTTATTACAGCAAGAAATGTAATGAAGAACTAGTGTTGAAAAAAGTAAGTGTTGTAAAAAGAATTCAGTAAATTTACTTTACAAAGTTGTGAAAAAAAAATAATTAAAAAAAAAAAAAAAAAAAAAAAAAAAAACAGAAAGAAAACTTTCTGGTTGGAACGATTCTACGACCATTCATTAGATGAATAAAGTAGGCACGAGTAAAATACTTATAAATAACGAAATATTGCTCTTTCATACATTTGGAAATATGACTGACTATTTATTAATAAAATAAAATAATAAAAATAAAATATTTAAAATTGGAAGTGGCATTTAAACACTTCAAACATAATTGCCTCATAGGATTGAAATAGCGCTAGTGGCATACCTTATTAATACAATCGGCGTAAAATTGCTGACAAAACTTTTGAGAAATGAATTTTTTAATATGGAATAATTATATTATATTAGTATTATTATATATTAGTATTATTATATATTTAAATTATATTAATCATATTATAAATTTATAATATAGTAAATAAGATCATTAATATAATAAATTTATTTTTAAAATAAATGTAATATACCTGACCGAAAGTTAGGAATGATATTTCCTGTGATTAAATCTCCCTGATACATAGTACCAAAACTAAAAGTTTAATAGATGTTGAGATATAGTAAAATTGTACTTCTTTAATAATAGCAGCACCACCTGTCTACCGATAAACACACAAATTCAATATATTGGATAAGGAAGGGGCTGCCGAAGGCAGTGGGGTCCCAGGGCGAACACAGCATGAAAGATGAAGACACTGCCAAATGCAGCGGAGAATGTGATATTGAGTGATTTCAGTAGACTTTGTTTTAGTTGTTAATTTTAAAGTAATATAAAATGTATATGATCATTCATTCATACATTTATTCATTTTATTTTCTTTCTTTTTTTTTTCCCTTGAAATTCGTTTAACTGTACGGACAGCAAAGCGGATAAAGCCTGACAGTAAAAAATCGAAAACTTTGTAAATAAACACAATAATTGCAAATAATAATAATAATAATAATAATAATAATAATAATAATAATAATAATCTATACATATAAAAGAGTACTTCACTCACTCACTCACTCACTGACTGACTCATCAACGCACAGCAAAATCTACTGGAGCCACTGACTTGAAACTGGGTCAGATTATAGAACATATAGTGTAAGCACCCCCTAAGAAGCAATTTTGCGAAATTCGCCCCCCAAGGGGGTGTAGGGGGCAAAATGTGATTTCACAAAAACCTTCATATCTCAAAAAAAAAAAAAAAAAAAAAAAAAAAAAACAGATATCCGTAAAATTTTTGCTTTAAAATATAGCTAATTTAATTATCTAAAAACCAATTTCTGGAATTTTAGAAGTTCGGTCCCCAAGGAGGAAAAGGGGGCAAAACGTGATTTCACATGCGCAAAACGTGGTTTCACATACTCCTATCTATCTCAAACATAAAAACAGATATATGTGAAATTTTTGCTCTAATATATAGCTAATACAAATACCTAAAAACTAATTTCTGGAATTTTCGAAATTCAGCCCCCAAGAGGGGAGGAGAGGGGGCAAAACATGATTTGAAATAATCCTTTATATTGCAAACAGAAAGAAATATATGTGAAAGATATTTTTGCTCTAAAATATAGCTCCCATAAATGCATAAAAACTGATTTCTTTAATTTTAGAAATTCATCCCAGGTGTGGCGGGAAAGGGGGGCTAAGGGGTAAAAAAATAGAAATATAGTTAGACCGTTTAAAATTGGTACAGATAGGTTTTAGAGATCTGCAAGTCAAATGAGGATATTTTTGAAAGTGTAAAGTTATTAGGAGGGTCAGAAAGGTGTGTGTGGGGATTGGGGGGGGGGGGGGCAAAAAAAAAAGAGTTAAACCGTTGAAAATTGGTACATAGAGGTTTTTGATACCTACAAATCTATTGCGGATATTTTCGAATTTGTAAAGTTATTAGGAGGAGCGGAGGAGGGGACGGAGGGGCAAAAAATAAAAATAGAGTTAGGTCGTTCAAAATTGGTACATAGAGGTTTTTGATACTTACAAATCGATTGCGGATATTTTCGAATTTGTAAAATTATTAGGATAGACGGGAAGGGGAGGTGAAAGGGCAAAAATATATAAATAAGAGTTAGAGCGCTGAAAATCAGTGTTGTTAGGTTTTGAAGCTCGATAAATCGATTGCGGATATTTTCGAAAGTACAGAATTATTACGAAGGGCGGGAAGGGATCGGGCGCAGGGGTAAAAATAAAGAAATTCAGATAAAATGTTGGAAATTAGTATTATTAGGTTTAAAAGCCCGAGAGAACGACTGCGAGTATTTTTTAAAATCTAAAATAATTAGGAGGGGCGGGAACGGTAGGTGAAGGAGCATTCGAGCCTTGCGCGCCTGCATGCCGTGCCGCAGGCAGTGGTGGTCCGAACCGATTGCGCTGCCAAGGGCAGTGGGGACCCGTTGCGACATTTTTTCCAATCACATTTTTTTTTTTCGCATGATAAAAATTGATGCAATTTTGAAAATTCATTAACTATAGGGATTCATTTAAAAATAGTGACCAGCGAATCGGGCGTAGCCTGCTAGTAATAAATAAAAAATAAAATAAAAAATAAAAAATGAACCAGATCTTTCAGGTTGAAATAATACCACACCCCTTCTTTAGTTTAACAATAGGCACGAATGCAGCAAATCACTTTTTCTGCACTCATGCTCACTTTGTTTCGCCTGATGAAGGGTCTTTGTGCTTTTTTGATCGGAAACAATTGTTGCAGTTTTTTTTTTTTTTTTTTTTTTTTTTAGTGTTTTTTACAATGTTCTCTTTATTACATACTTGAATATAACAATTTTTGTTTCAATATTTTATAATTTTCCAGTATAAAATTACATTTAATAATATCAAATAACTTAACAAAGTTAATTAAACGTATTGAAATTTGAACATATTTGCACTGAAAACAAAAAATTAAACATATCGTAGAGTTGCATTTAACAAAAATGGATCCATTGAATATTTCCTATATGCTGGAAATATTGTATGAATAGAAAAACTGGCTGCTGCCTCATCAGGAAAAAAAAAAGAAAAGAAAAGAAGCACGAATAAAATTAAAAGAATCACCAATAAAACAAATATACTAGCTTTAACTAAATCACTGCTGGCCCATTGATAGGAAAATGTAAAGGGCCATTGAAAACGTCCGACAGTAATATAATTGTTTATGTTTTCCACAGCTGGACCTCTGAAGGCTGCCAGTAACAACATGGAAAAATTATATTTACCACCAGGTGGTCCAACACTGGCCCTGCAACAATTTCCAACCTAATGCTGGTTGCCAACAGTGGCTCATGACCTATTTTCATTATACTGCTAGCTGCCAGCAGCGACTAATTCACTGGTCCACTAATTTATTTTAAAACTTACTGCCGGCTACCAACAGTGGATCCGTTGAATTTGGTCAACCTTCGGCCGGCGTAACATATTCCCTTCGGTACCGTTAACGTTTGCCTCTGGTGGGCCAACTGCAGCTACTGTTGGCAGCTAGAACTTGGTCTCTTGTTGGCCGTCATCTCAGGTTTTGTTTGGAAGTATGCGATATTTAATAGCTATGCTTTGACTTTTACACTTTTCTTTATTTTATGAACGCGGATGGTATTAATTCGGCTTCCTTTCATGCTATATCCAAATAAAACTCAAGTGCCCTCTTGTTGCCCGATTTCCATTCAAGAGCTAGGCAAAATATTTGTTTAGATGACCATTTCTCAGGAACTAAAAGCTTGGTGAAATCATGCCAATATTCAATTATTAGTTGTGAATGAATTAATGGTAACCTTAAAAAAAAAAAAAAAAAAACCTCAAGATTGTTATAACGAAAACCACAACCTTGCTTTTCCAATACCGTGAGCTTGGCGAATGTAAAAAGCAAACTCCAAAGAAAATCATTTTCACTCGCTAGTTTTTGGAGATCACTTGCGATCTCCATGTAGAACGAGAAGCATTGGGGACTTCTTTCTTGTACCGTTTCCCCACTACATACAGATTTTATTAAAATTTGTTAAATGAACATCGAACTATGGTCACGGTCCTTGACTAATATCCCTGTTTAGTAAATAAACTTGCCTATCCTTAAACGAACAAACTATATCTCTGATTTTTATATCGTGTGTGGACACTTTAATTTAACTATTAAGTTTTAGTAATGTTTTTATTTTTCAGCCATCGTCAAAAATTAAAAAATATTCTCTATACGAGAGCCAAAATAATCATCATCATACAGGTATACGAATTTTTAATGTTATTTTTAAACTAAAAGTAAAAATTTTCTAATTAACTGCACTTGTTTAGAGGTGTCTTATAAAAAACTTTAAAGTATAGCATTTAAAACAATAATAATAACAGCAAAGTCCTGCTTTGTACTTTTTTTAACACTTTAACAAATTACATTGCCCACTTATCTCTAACAGATAAAGAATCAAACCATTTTCTATCCTTTTGGGGGCAACATCTATATTAATGTCTTAAAACGTGATTTTTCTAGAAAAATTCAAATATCGGGAAAATCCAAAAAGTTAAAGTGATAGAATGAACTAAATTGCAGTTTCTCTAAAACAAAGAAATAAAGAAAACAACAAAACTTTTAATTGGATTCAGTCAAAGGTTATAGTATTCATTGACTGCAAATAAATGTTGATAACACCTATCATTTTCTTTTTTTTAATATACCATTTGAATTAGAAAGAGGATACTTGTATTTAATTTCACGAATATATACGCCCGGGGCAGTTAAGGGGTTAACATAAATTCTAATATTTAGTTATCGTTTTCTCAGGCAAAAAAAGAAAAATCTAACTTTTAAAAATAAAAACTCCTCTTACGATTTTACATCTTTTACACAAATATAACATAAGTTTTTATATTACCTTTAAAACGAGATAATTTTTTTTTCGACAGATAAATATTCATTATTGTTGTTTTGTTGTCAAAAATTTTATGAATTTAAACTTTACATTCCTTTATATGCTCTAAATATACGCTTGCACTCTTAAATACGTTTCAGTTTTATTTTATTTTATTTTATTTTTCTCAAAATTAAGGGCGTATCAAGCAGAATGTTATATATTAGCATATTTTAAGTTTATTTCGTAAAATTTTACTATGTTTTCTCTTTAAGATCAATTGCATTCCAACTTTCCAAATTTATATGTTCAATATATTTTTGTAATATGAAATAAGTATGTCCATTATTTATCTATGTTGTACTACAGATGAAAATAAAGAAAATTTTAAATTAATATTGGCCGCTATCCAGCTGTTTTCTCTCTCAATGTTTTTTATTTTTCATTTTTATTTTCTAAAGACTTATTTTTTTTAAGTTTGCAACTTAACAGTTTATTTACCTTTTACAAATAAGTATATTCAACTCTATCATTTGCTTCATTTTAAAATGTTGTGTTTTAATTTTCTACTAACGATTCCCTTTTAAGTTTATAAATGATTTTTTAAAAACATATTTCTATCATTTTAATTCCCTGTACATTTAAAGATAACTGAAATGTAATTTATTTCAATTTTGATTTAATAGAAGGCTATAATATATAGATTTTATATATATATATAAAAAAAGTAATTTAATTTTGATAAATTGTTCCTATTATACCTTATAACCTTTACAAATCCGCTTTAAACAAATCGTGTAATATCAAACATTATATGCGATTACCTCTTTTACATATGCATACATGTATGGTTATAATGAAGCCTTTAATGTCCTCCTTTAATGCGTCGTGATTAAGTCAAGTTTAACTAAATTTAATTTGAATAATTAAGCTGGTATAAATATTAAGTAAATGATTCAATAGATAAACTATCTCGTTTGAGGGCGGCAAGTTGTATTAGTAATGAAGTTATACAATAACTGAAAATTGAATAAATGACGTAAACCATTGTTATAGAATTTTATTCTAATTGAAATAAATGTTCTTCTAAAATTGACGAAAGAAATATTGTTAATAATCTAGGCATTAAAACTTACTATACACCCCGCGACAAAAAGATAGGTACAAAGGGTTTTTTCTTTGATTTTTCATAAAATAACATTATCTAAATTGTGCTTATCGTTTATTATTATCATAAAATAACACTATTCCCGGACTAATTTTTGTTTTAAGACTAATTTAGAAAAGTTTTAAGACTAAAATGTTTCTAATTTAAGACTACACTCCACGACAAAAATATAGGAGCAAAGATTTTTTTTTTTTTTTTTTTTTTTTTTTTAATTTTTTAATAAAATAACATTATCTAAATTGTGCTGATCATTTATTATCATAAAAAAATATTATCATATCAAAAACATATTAAATATTTGAACCATATTCAAAATATTCATATTCAAAATAATTATATCAAAAAAAAAAAAAAAAAAAAAAAAAAAAACTTTTGTTCCTATCTTTTTGTCGCGGTGTGTATTCTTAAATTAGAAAAAAAAATAAGTCTTAAAAATTTTCTAAATTTGTCTTAAAAATTTCAAAAATTAGTCCGGGAATAGTGTTATTTTATGATAATAATAAATGATAACCACAATTTAGATAATGTTATTTTATGAAAAATCAAAGAAAAAACCCTTTGTACCTACCTTTTTGTCGCGGGGTGTATAGTAAATAAAATCAGATATAAATTCACTACCGTATTTTTCGATATGAAAAAAACCTTTTTACCGCCTTATATAAAATTTGTTAAATATTTGTACATATTGAAATACTTGATTATTGAATCTAAACAAAAAATGGGAATTATGTATATTTATACATTCACTGTAAGACAGTACATGATATTAATATTAATCTTATTCTTTTATACACATTAAACGCGTTACATATCAATTTATAATTAGTACCTAGGTAGTCGACTTCACCCGGTTCTATTGTAATGATCATTTCAAGTTTATATACTGTAGATAGTTTAGATAATAATTTGCTTTCAGATGATTAGGGGAATGTAGCTGAATATGGAACAACATTTCTATTTGAGCTCACCATAATATGCACTGAAATATTTTGGATCGATGTGAATTCGATCATTGCAAACTTTCAAGTGTTATTGAAACGAATTATTGTGTTATTATTATTAACGTGTGATTGAATTTTTGTTATTACGTTGTGCTTTCAAAAAATAGAGTTTACACGCAGAATTTTTAGATAGGGTAACTCCTGGACAAATGGCCATAGTTTTTAAAGATTGAAATGAAAATTCTTAGAATGCAAATAAGAGAACTATTTGAGCATATTTAATTATTCTTATACATAAACACATATTTTGGACGAAGAGTAATTAAATAGTCAAAACAAAAAGCGAGAAACATAATAAGAAATTAAAATGGCCGAGATGGTCATCTCTCCTTTAAGACAAGGAGAGATGATCATCTAATACAAGAAAGAAAAGGTGAAGTTAAAAAAAAAAAAAAAAAATCATTTCATATAGTTAATCAGGAAAAACATATAACAACTAGCATGGATGCAACTATATCACAGAAAATGGGTAAATAAAATTCTAAAATCAATATTTGAAGTACAATTTCAATCCTTCACATTTCGTAAAATTTACCACATTTTTGGCAAAGATCTTGATAGTTTGTACACGTTTAATGGCCCACATCAGGAATCTTATGCATTTTATCCAGTCATTCTTTTTTCTTGCAGTATTGTATTCCCCTCCGCAACCAACACAATGACCTTCATCAAATTCTGTTCGTTCGGAATCTGTAAAATCCGATAACTTGAGATATATTTCATCTTCTTCTCTATTGGAAGTGACGTGTTTTTGGTTTTTTCTCGCGTTTATTTTAGTATGTTTTACAGTTTTAAACCTTTTTATCAACTTTATCTGCTTCTGAGATGAATGTTTCCGACCCTTTTCAATATTTTCTAATGATGTTAAAAGCCCAGCTACCTGTCTAGTAACATAGGGTTTTGACATTTTGTTAAGTATGGTTTGGTTTTCTAACTATTTTTGTCCTGGTTACGTTAGAAACTCGGGCAATAACATAAAGTATTTTTTTTGTTTCTGGTACATCATGAGTTTTATAGGTAGTCATCTCTTCTCAAATTGAAGTGACCATCTCTCCTAAAATTGAAGGACAGGTATCTATTTAAAGCGTGCGTCATTCCACCATTATACGCCATTGTTTTAGGCCTATTGGATTAGGTACGTGCCTTAAAAGTCCGTATAGTTATATAGATATATAATATTCGTATTGCAAAACAGTCTGATACCTAACTCAATAAAAATATTCACCCACTAATCAAAAAATGCAGCTGCATGTCGAAATGAATGAACTCGTTTGAACTCGTTTGAACTCGTATGAGCAATGTTTATGCTGCCATCTGTGATTAAGAATTGGATATATTTCGACTTTCCATCTCTCCTCTATGACCATCTATCCTAGAGTTACCCTAACTACAGCGTCTAGAAAATACAGTGTGGAACGCGCTTATGATCGAAGGCTTAAAATGTTACTAAAAAACTATGCTTTCCCGATAGTACTGTGATCGAATTTTTTGCTCAAATCGAAGAGATGATTGG
Organism: Salticus scenicus; assembly: GCA_963930645.1. Classification (NCBI taxonomy): domain Eukaryota; kingdom Metazoa; phylum Arthropoda; class Arachnida; order Araneae; family Salticidae; genus Salticus; species Salticus scenicus. The sequence continues at coordinate 109,666,767 of OZ005657.1, forward strand.
CTTTTCCCAGTTTCGAATGCTCAATCACGTGATCTAAGCACATAATTAACCAATAGGGAGTCTACGTTTTGATGTCGTGACACTAGCTTCGACTACAATGACATCTAGTTACAGGCCTAATTTTTTAGTGCAATTTTATTTGCCGCTTTCCACACTGTTTATTCTAGGCGCTGTACCCTATTTAAAAAAAAAAAAAAAAAAAAAAAAAAAAAAAAAAACTTTTTCGAAAAATATGTACCAAATGTTTAATATGGAATAGTTATGAAGGGAAATATGGAATAAACATTTCCTTGAAGGATAATATGAAATATTGTAGTAATTTTACCATTAATACCCCGTATAACATTGTAATATATCTATTAATTATGTAACTTAGCATTTTATATATATATGTATCGTTTATTGCGTCGTTTCATTTATAAATTTTAAAGTAATTTTTATTTTAATCTACAATTTTAAATGTTGTTTATTTTAATCTTCCTTTTTAAGTGGTTTTGAATTGTCATTTTTAGGTAATAGTTTTATTATGATCTTCGTTTTTTCTGGTTTGACTATGTGTGTTTCTTTACATGTGTATCGTTTGAGTTGCGTCCTTTGAAATTATAATTTATTAAGTAATTTTGTATTTTTATTGTAATCTACAATTTTAAATGGTTTTGGATTATCATTTTAGGTAATAGTTTTATTTTGAACTTCGTTTTTATGGTTTTACTATGGGTGTTTCGGGCCTGTGAACAAAGAAATTCTTAGCTATTGCTTTCTTTGTGACAGAAAAACATCCATTTTTTAGCATATTTGCATTCTACCAGGCCCTTGAAAACGTTAGAATGCAAATTTTTCTCATTCCAATTTCCAATATTCATTTCGATTTTTCTTTAATTCTTTTTTGATTTTATATGGGTAGTCTTCGCTTATGATCCGAATAATTGTTTTAGGTAATACTGAAGTTAAATCATCTTTAAATTTCAAAAAATTTTTGCACTGACATTATTATATTATTGTATTACTATATATAATAATAATATTCAGTAACCTGCTCTAATTTCACACCACTAAATTTTACAAGCGATAACTAATGTAAATTTGAACAATTAAATAGCAAAATGTAAAGTTTATCTTTTATGTAAAACCCAAGTAAATAGTGTCAAAATTCTGAAACATATCCTTGACAGAATGAATTACATTGCAGGTATTCTGAAAAAGAAGCAAAATCATAAATAGTTTTATGATTTTTTTTTTTTTTTTTTTAGTGTTTATTAATTTAATGTTAAAAATGTGGAAAAATTCCTTACGGTATTCCGTCTTTTTGAAAATACATGAAGTTAAACTCATTCTATAGGCAAAATTTGCAAATTTTAACGATATTCGTTTGGTATATATATATATATATATATATATATATACATATATAAGAGATATTTTACAGGCTAAGTTTATAAATAATAATAATACTAATAATAATAAAATGGTAACCCCCGAGCATGGATATTTAAATAATATTCGGTAAACATACTCATTTTTTACCAAATATTGAACATTTATATATCCAAATAACAGTATATTTCTTGTTACTCTTTTTTGTTAAGTTTTCTAAAAGGATTATTGTATCAGACTAAAAAATCCTTTATATATATATATATATATATATATACATATATATATATATATATATTTATAGATAGATAGATAGATAATCAGAACGTACAGTAGAAATATAATATTATAAAAACATACAGTTGAAATTTAAAGATGACTTAATATCAGTATTCAAACAATTAAAACGATCAAAAACAAAGACCATCCAAATCAAACCAAAACAGAAATAAAGTCAAATTTAAATGAATTAAAGCAAGTTGGAATAGAAAACAGCATTATTTGCATTCTAACGTTATCAAGGGCCTGGTAGAATGCAAACATGCTAAATAAATGAAAGTTTTCTGTCCCAAAGATAGCAAAAGCTAAGTATTTCTTTGTGCACAGGCCTAAAACATCTATTTGAAATAAAATTAGAAAAAGCGTATATCAAAATATACTCACCACGACATATGAAAAACCAATAAATTAGTTAAAAAATTATGAGTGATAAAACACCAATAAAATTTGTAATTATGAATTAATAATCAAGAAATAAGCAACATAAAAATGTATGAAATGTGTATCACATGTAAAATTTAGTAACCAGGTTGCCGTTAAAATTATAGTTAAAAGTACAGTTAATGTCAGTACAATGACGGCAAAGAATCATGGAGTAAAAATAGAGATATCACAAACAGATTGAAGTTAAATCCTCAATTTAAGATTGAGATTTACATTTTTGTAACTTGAACCTAACATCTGCAGTTGTAATATGAAAAGAATGTAAAAAAAAAAAAAAAAATCATGGAGTAAATATAGAGATGTCACAAACCCATTCAAATTAAAATTCCTCAGTTTAGGATGCAGATTTGTAATTTGCAACGAATTTTAAAAATGTTGAACGAATGTTGAAAGACCATAAGGATAATCATACTAAACCAACAATATAACACCTGATTTCAAATCAAGTATTTTAATTTCTAGACCTAAAATACAGTTAATTTTGGAATAAAAATCCATTAATTTTTTTTTCAATTAAATGTTTGGGATAACCATTAATAAAGGCTAAATTTTTAAAAAATTGAAATTGTACGTTTTTACAATTATCAGATACTAAATGTTTTATTCGTAGATTAAAATTAAGAAGAATATTAACAAAAACAGATTTATGTAAACGTGTTAAAATTAGCAAAAAAAAAAAAAACTTTAAAGAGGAAATCTTTACGTTTATCATGCACGTCAAATTCCAATTGGCTATTACGTATAAGAATAATTTTTAAATCTAAGAAATTAATAACATTAGATTCCAAATCAGTGCTACTAAGAGATAGATTTTCAGGATAATCAACAGGTAAATCTTGATTGGTGTTATGTTTATCCATATAAAATTTAATTATATCATCAATATATCTTAGTAATCTAAAATTAGTTCATTTAATGTCAGGCTCATAATAATATAAATGTAGGTCAGCTAATATACTAGATACAATACCACCTTGTGGCAAACCTAAACGTTGTTTATATAAAGAATTATTGAATAAAATATTGTTATGATATAGGATAAACCTAGTCAGAGTTTTAAAAGCAGGAGTTATGTTACTATTTAGATTTAGAAACTGCATATTTGCTACAAAAAGTTTATTTATAATATCAAACATATCTTTAATAACAATATTATTAAAAAGATCTTTGAAATCAAATATTTTTATAGCTGTAATATCATTAAGAGTTTTTATTTTGTTTTTGAGGTGAAAACTATTTTTTATAAAAAAAAAAAAAAAAAAAAAAAAAAAAAAATTCTTATTAATTACAATATAACTATGCAATTTTTTAAGGATATTTAACAACATAGTATTTGCATTAGAAGTATAGGAGTTACAGGCAATAGTAGCAGTACGAAATTTGATAGGATCCTTATGAAATTTTGGAATTACAGCTAAATAAGTATAATTATCGTTATTGTTCTTATTATTTATTAATTTGTAATAATTAAATATATGCCTATTTTTAATTTCTAGATTATCAGTAATCTTAACAAAAATATTACTACTATCTATGGTATCAAAAAGAAATTGTTTATAATACTTTTTGCAAATAATTGCATAGTTCTTAGCCGCCTTGTCAACATAAGTAACAATGAATTCAGACTGTAAATTTAAAATTGCTGAATTAATTTCTTTGAAATTATAGTAGTTGATATTTGAAAAAATGTGCATATTATAAACTAAATCAAGTTTAAATTTATCAAGTAACCTAAATTTCCACTCATTAAAAAATTCCACAGGTTTACTATAATCAATAGCAGTTTTGTATATAAAGAGATCCAAGTCCAAATTAAATTGAGTAATGATATCAATAAATTTGTATTTTGAAGGCATACAAAATTTAGTACCATATTTCATCAAAGATCTTAAAGTAAGATTTTCCACAATATTGATATCGCCATTAATAATATGATCATGAGATTGATTGAAAAAAGATTTATATTTGGAATCAGAACAATAGCACGGAAGCTGTTCATTAGAAGTAAGAAATTTAGCATATAACGTACGGTATTTTTTTATTATTAAGAAAAGGAAAAAAAAAAAAAAATATATATATATATATATACATCCATGAATATACGTACTATTATAACACAGAAATAAACGAAATATATCTATATATATATATATCATAATCTTATTCTACCGATATAACCAATTTCAAGTACCATTATTTACAATTTGGTCCCAAGTATTATTTATTTACTTTAAATTGTTGCTGATTCCCTCTTTGCCTTTCAAACAAAACCTGTGCATAAATGTAAAACATAACATGTGCATTAAGTCCGAAAATTTTCAGGATATTTTGTCATATATTTTATTAAAAATTACGATATATATTTATATAAGTCGTTTTTAAGCAAAAAAAACAAGTTTCTCTGCAAATTTATCTGATTATATATTTCAATAAATACATTTATCAATTAAAAAAAAAATAAACAAGAAAAAACATCATGTGATTTAAGCTTATATATATATATATATATGTATATATACACTTATTTATTTATCTCAAAGATTTCACCCGATCACATTTTTTTTTTTTTTTTTTTTTTTTTCAAATCTCTTTTCACTTTCATTAGTAGTATTTTTTAAACAAACATTAAGTTCGAATATAAATAAATTAACTAATGATATATTTTATTTAATTTTAGGATGTTTTTAAATACTTTTTAAATAATTCATGTCATTATGTTCTGAATATACACAGGAAAATCTCATTTATGTACCTTCTTTAGAGCTCTAAAAAACATGTGACGTAAAAATTTCATTGCATTAATTTGTAAAGATTTTGATTTTCGGTATAAATTAAATTAATAAAATCCTAATGATTAACTTCTGCATTAAAAAAAAAAAAAAAAAAAAAAAAAAAGTTTCTCTTTGAAACTAATAAAACTCAAAGCAAAAATGGATTGAAGACTATTTTTATTAGTTTTTGCTATGGGAAATATTCTTAACGAAGAAAATTAATCTGGTGTACCACTTCCAGGACATTCTCTTACACTGCATTTCAATATTGTAAAGATGGAGATTGAACATTACATTTGTGGTTCATTACTAACATTCTGCTATAGCTATAGGTAGCTATAATATTAAGCAGAATTCTGAGACGACAATTTGTTTATAAATTTAAGCATAAATTTTTGGCCAAATATTATGAAAATAGAGTGTTAAAAAAAAAAAAAAAAAAAAAAAAAAAAAGTTATTCTTAAAAATTTGCTGTTTTCTATATAGTTATCCCTATCCTTATGACGTTATGTCAACTCGTCCATATGAGTATACGAACTAGCACCGAACCCGGAGCTATTTGGTATAGTTCCAAGTTCTTAGGATTTTTTTTTTGTATTGTTTAAATACATATTTAATTAATTGATTATGCATAATTTTGTAGCGAAAGAGTTAAGCTTTCTGTTGCAATCGTCAGAAAATTCTCTATATATTCCCCAAAAAATTACAAATAACCTATACCAACTAACTTTGGTCTTCCCTAAGTATATATGCAGAACATTGTAAAACAAATACTTTTGCAAGGGATAAAATCGCAGTTTCCATTGATAAACTTTAATGTTTTTTTTTTCCTACTAAAATAGCAAAATATCCATTTATAACGAAATAATGGAGAAAAGTAGCTAACAGTAAGATATGAGAAATCTGTCAGATATATATATATATATATATATATATATTAAATAAAAATTTAAGTTAAAAATGAAAATGAAAATAAAATAAAATAAAATAAATAAATTTTGATTACTAGTACAGATAGAAAGTAGTGTTTTAATGTTTTAATTATTACAAGGAAATATATGGGAAATCAAAACAAAAATTTTGTTTGCATTTATTCTGTGAAATATAGCTATTAAAAATTATTATTATTATTATTATTATTATTATTATTTATTATTTTGTAACAGTAAGCCTCAGATCTAAGTGTATTTATCTGATGAAATATTTAGTTAATTTAGATTTTTTTTTTTTTTTTGCCCGAATTAGCAATTTTTTAAACGTTAGCATTTGAAACTGGGGCGTAATTGTATAACTCTGTAAAAATACTATGTAGGAGAGACCGGGGCACGTTTACGCGGATTTTTTTCAATGGATTTTATAATTTTTATGTTTTAACTTAGGATATTTCAGACATTGTGGTTTTATAAAACAGTTAATAAAGTCAAAACTTGTGTATTCATTGTTGCCCTATTTTTGTTTTTAACAGTCAAAAAAAAAAAAAAAAAAATCCAAGTCTGTTGCGTAAACTTGCCCCGGTTACGCATCAAGTGGGGCACGTTTACGCATATTATAAGTGATACCAAGGAGTACGTGAAATAAATATTTAACAAATTGAAATGTTTTATTTATAACAGAAAACACTGTTAAAAAAATAAAAAAATAAAGAGAACTAATTAAAGAACATTTTATAGGCTAAAGTGAAAACATAGGGCTTATTGCTAATTAAAAACAGAAACTATTTAGTCATCTTCATCATCACTGTTACAGTTTTTGCAAACAAAAAAATAAAGTATTTGCTTTTGCACACTTGTCATGGGACCACCTTTTGCATCTAAGACATTGAACCCAGTACTGTCCTTTTTTTGGATTAGTTGTATAGTATCAAACAATAAATACACACGCAGTTTTCAACTTCGTCATCAGAATCATTCACTTTTTTCTTTTTTCCAGAGTATACCCTAACAGCACAAAATGTTTCAGAAACGTAACAATCATATAACATGGAAATATTGCAAATATTACAGAAACGTTCAGTTAGCTTACCGATTACTTTCATAAACGTAGAAATGTCCGCGATCGTAACAAAAAAAAATCAGATACTTAACAGAAACGTTTGAATCACATAAGAGAGAGAACATAGAAAGAGGCAAATGTTTCAGAAAGTTATCAGAGAGTATATTAAAATGTGTTACGTTTTTGAAATTTTGTAAGCACTTTGCAACATAACTGAAACATTGTGTGCTGTATGAGTACTAACATTTTCCCTTTTGCCGTTTTTGGTTTGAAATTTTTTCCTTTGCTGTCTTCTTGTTCTGCTTCCAGAGAAACTAGTAAATTTTTACGTAATTACTTCTTTTTACTTTGTTGTGCCATCATTTTTTTCATTTTCGCTTCTAACTGCTCTTGTCTGGGAGCTTCTTTAACCGAAGAATCAGTTAATCAGTTAGGATTACGAAATTCCTCTTTTTCTTCCCTTTCTTGGTGCCAAGCCTTGGTTCTGCCTTTCAAATGGTCTCAGCTGTTGAGGTGTTGGGTAGTCCCCATATGACGAAGTGGAAGGCCTACTGGGAGAAATATTTGGAGGATCGATAGGCATATAAGTCCCAGAGACTTCTGCTGCCCTGCCAGTGGCGTTGTAGGCCTATTAGTAGAGGACGGTGTTTGTTCTGGTCTGTCAGTCACGTACGATGGCATGAAATCAGCCTCATAAATTATCAGTGGGTTTAGCGGTTGAATCCTTGTCACTTTAAATCCAGCCATTATGTTTGCTGGAGTAGCTGCTAGGTGTAATATTGATGCCAAAATTGAAGATTGAAGGAATGTCATGAACTGACATTGGGCGTTTGTTACTAGCCATCCATGAATCGCATGAAGTGTTGATGTATTTTTTGAGTGGCCCAAAACACTGCGGTCAAGAGGCTGTAGTTTGTGTTTGCAGTCGGGCGGCAATGATAGTAGCGTCACTCCACTGTCTGAAAAGTAGTCCAATAAATCCGCTGACAAGTGGAACTCGTGATTATCTAAAAGGAAGTGGTATGGTTTTGAGGTGGAACACCTGACATGGGCCACAAAATGTTTAGCGAATTTTAAAAAGTTGTGTTCCATCATCTATCCCGATGGGTTAGCATCTCTAGCACTGCCTACTGGGCCATCTCACAGAAAGTGTTCCTTAAAGTTGACCTTAGCAAAAAAGCTTCAGGGGCACGTTTACGCAGTAAGAAAGTGCGTATTAGTGCCCCGATGTCAATGCGTAAACGTGTCTCGTTAACATGTTTGGATTTATTTTTAACATGCAAAGAAAATTAATAACATTTCTGTTCATGCAAATACAGTTCTCAAAAAAGGATAAAATTCTGCTAATATTCATATATTTGTTTATCCTTAACTAAGTATTATTAGTTAACAATAAGTTCAACACAAAATTTACTCAACTTGACAGAAAACAGGTTATCCTTTCCGCATGCTAGACCGAAGCTCGACTGGCGCTCAAAAACTTGTGAGAATACCCGCTAGGGAACAGCATCAATCGTTCATGACTGGTGGTGCGACAGTTATAACTCGTTTCGGAAAAAGTGCACTGCGTAAACGTGCCCCGGTCTACCCTACTGCAGAATTAAGATTAACAAATAATAATTAAATTTATATCCGAAATATATTTTTAGTAATAATTAAGACTTTATGTTACTCCAACAGCTATCATAACACAAGTTTTCAAATAAGATATTTTATTACTTTACGCACACACACCTTTTTATTGTGTTTAGTTGCACCATTATAATATTACTAATAATACACTAAAAATAAAGCTATTTTTTTGTATAAAAATTAAATGGATTTTTCTGTTTTTATAATTAAATAAATCATTTCTACTCCTTTAATAGAAACTTTACTATTTGAATGGGTATTAACACTTTCGTGTTCGCTGACATAGATTCACCTCATTTGAAAATCTGTAACTCCGCCAGTGGGCGTTTCTTTCAAAACTTGTATGTTATTTATTTCTTAAGAAAATACGCAATATTCATATTTCTACAATCAAATATACAATAGATACAAATATTTTGATTAGAAAAATATAATTATAATGTATATCCACCTGTAATATAAATATGAACAGAAAATGTTGTTCTGAAATATTGTAACTTGTGAGAATAACGTCCACAGGCTAACCGTACTGTCAAAAAGCCAAAAACATGCTGTCGTAAAAGTGTTAAAAACAATATCTTTATTTGAGGTGTTGCAAAATTTAAAAAAAAATGTAGAAGACTGTAGTGGGTACTTTGAACAAATTCTATCGTAATGTATTCGGAAATAAATTTTTAATTTATACAATAAAAATGAAAAATCATTTAAAAAAGAGTTTTGTAAATAAATATCATAATATAAACAATCCGTGCCTGTAATATGGTATTTGTGTCTTTTTTTTTTTCCTAGCACTTTATTGGTGCGTTTTGCTACAGTCTAATACTACAGTTCAACAAAAAGAATAAGTACTTAGTAATTACTTAATTTAAATAATTCTGATAAAAAATACCGTCGCTTTCAACTCTTACGTTCTCGCGGAGATGCTTATGTTGGTGTTTGGGTTAAGGTAACTTGACTATGTGAGGGCCCTAAATGTGATTGATATACCATCCGTAGAGGTTTTTCCGAGATTTTATAGCTGGTACTCATGACAGCTTAAGAAAAAAAAAAAAAAACTACAGAAAACTTCAAATTTCTACACCACTAGAAATACCTGGGTTTGAACCAGTCACTTCTCGTCTACAACTTTAAGAGAAGATCTTGGCCTCTACTGTGGCCTGTTCGCGAATGATTTCCTATAAATACTCTAATAGGAAATTCTAAGATGTTAATTCGCATATATATATATATATATATATATACACTCGAACCTCTCATTAAGGGACACCTATGGGACTAGACATTTTGTCCCTTAAATAGAGGTGTCCCTTATTCAGAGAGTCAATGAAAATTTTTTAAATAGACTTTACACTCAGTTACACATCAATTAATCAATGCACTTTGGCAATGCAAATTACACACTAATAAAGTCAAGTCTTTTTAAAAAGAAAATTACTTACATGATATAGTTAATTATTATATTAGGACCAATTTTACTGAACTTGCCTATGCACATAAATTTCTAATTTCTAGTGACTGGGACCAGAAAATTTGTCCCTTAAACAGAGGTGTGCCTTATTCGGAGGTGTCCCTCATGGGAGGTTCGAGTGTGTATATATATATAATAACTCAGTCTAAGAGTAGCTTTCATGAACTGAAAATATTTTGATTATACCGTTATGGTAGTGTAAATGTCTGTTATGTATTATATTTTGTATATGAAAACTTTACTTAAACTGCGTTTTAATAAAAAAAAAATATATATATATGTAGATAACGAAAAAAGACAGTCTAATGATCATTCACTTATAAACGAAACGTTTAATGAATGACAAAAATGACAAATAAATTTATAAATTGCAGTCTGTTTTAATGAGATTCCTTGTAAATACAAATTCTGACGTAAGCATAGAATTTATCCGTTTAGTGATACACTCTGATACAAAAATCTTATTTAATGATAAACATAGTATATTTTTTAAACAAAAATTGACATCTATTCTCAAATTCGTATCTTATGTCTTAAGAAAAACGGAATTTGAATTTTAGAATCCCTAAATCATTTAATACTGAATCATAAGTCTTCAAAATATTGTGTTTGCTTTTAAGCAGGGAAATAATTCACAGGATAATTATTGTAAGCGAATACTGCAAGTGACACAAAAGTAATTACCCATTCCAAAATATTTTGTTTGTCACTGTTTTATGCGAAAGAGTTACATTTTTCTAAGATTAAAAGCTTTCTAAACTTTATGCCCTCAAATCCAGAATTTTTTTTTTTTTTTTTTTTTTTTTTTTTAATCCTTATGAGAGGAAAATACTCTCTGCAGTATTAATACATCTCTTTCGCAGCATTTATCGACGGGAGAAACGTAATAATAAAAGAGCAATAAACATCATTTTAAGTAAACAGAATGTTGGACAATCGTAATTCAAAAATGTTTTAAAATATTTCCAGTGTTCAAAAGTTTCAAATTTATAATGATTAATGGTGATAGTTCAAAGAAATCGTTATCTATTGATTAAGGGTTTATGTTCTAATATTGTTCTGAAAGATATGTAAATATTTTCCCTATTTTATTTTACGTTAGATTTCTTTTTAAATATACCGCATTTAAAATATTTTTTTATGTATATTAAATTTTATTATGCTGCTATCTGGGAAATTTTCAAATTAAATGGAACCTGCTGTGCCAGGAACATTGATATTATGGCAGTGTACTTAAACTTGTTTAAACTATTTTATAATATATGTGGCAAAAGCTGAAAGAAATTAAACAATTTTCAATTTGTATACTTAGGGGAGACCGTGTTAAAATGGTCCATTTTTCTAAATTTTAAGTGCTTACTCACAAAACAAAGTTTTTGGCTATTGAAAACGTGTGTGAATATTACCTATATTACATTGGGGTTCATATTGTACTCAGTCAAAAGTATTAATTACGTTACTTTTTTAATATATATATTTTAATAGCAACTGACAAAGTGGATCATTTTACCCTAGGCACTGGGTAAAATGGTCCATGGCACGGGGTACTATGAACCACAGGTAAAATTTACAAAGTATATTAATATAGAGCGTTTTTTAATATTATAAAATGTGGAATATATTGTTTATTTATGTCTTCGATTCATACAAAAAATGCATATTAATAAGCATTAAAATTAGAAAATGATACACCAAAACGCTTTTGTGTCACTGTTTTCTTGTGAAGTTGTAGATTCTGGAAGCATCATCATTACAATAGCTTGAAAATTTCCAAGAGATATATTAAAACTCTGAATAAAAATGTAGAGACCGGTTAGATTTTCGTTGAATGAATCTCACAAAAACAGATTCTTTATCTTTTATTCTGTGATTAAACCAAGAAAATGTAAAATTGTCTTTTTCGTCAAATTTTTGACGAAAATTTACTTACACTTATTTTATTAGTATTAAAATTATCATCTTGCTATGAAATTATATCCTTATCACTGAATTTTGTATCACTACAAACAGACATATTTTAGAAGCACTCGAATTTTTTAATACATATTTTTGCTTTGAGCATGAGTGAAACTTCAGTTTTATTTTTATCTTTAGCAGAAGCTAACATTTTTTATTTTAATTTTATTTTTTAAATTTTTTCTGCCTCTACCTAAAGCGGCGCCTTTTTTTTTTTTTTTTTTTTTTTTATGCTTCTCCTTCAATAATCTTTTTTACTGGTGTATCAGTTAAAGTTGTTAATGCACTTTGATTTATTTAGGTGCTGCTTTGTGTAAGGAAGCTATTTGCAAGGATGCAATTCGAAGGATACTATTTTTAAATGAAGTCTAAGAACATGATTCGATAAGGATTTATTTAACAAAACAGCATTAAATCTACGTTTTTTTTATAGGAATTTTTGCTAGTGTTCGGATACTTTTGCTACCGACTGTATATATATAAATACACTTTGTGTGTAGTTTAGAGTTTGAAACAAATTTTATCATTTTGCAATAATTATTAATGTTTTAACTCCTAAAGCTCTGTTTTCATATATTTGACTCTCCCTTCCCCTGGCTTTTGCACATTCATTTTCATTTTGATTTTTGTTATATATACATATATGTTTATTTATTTATTTTTGGTTTGAAATCTTAGAATGCTATATATTTATGATTATATGGAGAGAACTCTTTAAGAATGAAAAGCATTGTTAGTATTGTACTTATTGTGCTGAAAACTTGTATAGAAAAATCAGGTTAAACATCATTTATGAAATCGTTAAAGAGTAGAAGTTATAAATTTTTTATCGGTGTTTTACTACTTTCATTATGCAAACTTTTTTTCAATCAATTAGGAAGATTGCTGGATTTGTAAACTAAATTGCTACAAGCCATTTAATTTCTTGCGCATTTAGAATGGATTTACAAAGTGTCGGAATCAATTGTTTTTCATACCAATCGTCGATTAAAAATAGTTTAGTCATACGTTGTCAGACTTAGGCAAAATTCGTTGTTTCATTTTCTTTGATTTCGACAACAAGTTTTATTTTTCGCGTACGGTGCACGTGCTAACTACAATTATATGAAGGACCTCAGCAGATTACATTTGTTACGGGGATGTTATCTTGCATGAAAAATGAACTTGATTTTTTAAGCCGCATCATTTTTTTTTTTTTTTAAATGTAATGTGCAGAATTGATGATTTTGCGGCTCAGAAAATCCTTATGCAGTACAGAATGTGAATGAAAAAGTTTTAAAATCATTGTGTGATATGACCAGGATTCTCAATAACAGAAATTTTTTGTACCATTATTTTTTCCAACACTCAATTTTCCGCTTGAAAAATCAGCCATATCTATTTTAATAAATTGCTATGTAAAATTTTAGGTATCAAATTTCCTTTAAATGATCCAGCCGCAGTACCATTTTTCTTTCCTGAGACTTCTGTGACAGCAAATACTTACTTAACTATATTGCGAAACTACGTGCTACATCAAATGAAACATTCAGAACACTTTGACAGAGACTCCAACATCCTAATTAATATTCCGTAGTGTTGTTAGTCACGCCCTTTTTTACACACCAGTAAATTTTTACAGTAATAGTCTCAAAATTCAATTACGATTAAATAAGAAGAAAAATGCTCTAAAATGATACTGGTGTGAAAAAGAAGGCGGGGCTAACAATACTACGGAATATTAATTAGTATGTTGGAGTCTCAGACTTTGATATTTTCCAACAAAGGTGGAAAACTTTCTAACCGCCGCATTTGCCACTACAAATATGAAAATTTTATTGCGAAAATTTGGCTATAATTGCATTGCTGGTTAGATACCACAGCTCTATTTAGAAAACCCACGTGGATTTTCACTGATTATTTTCTAAACTATATGAGTCAAGTTATTTAATTTTACATTTTTATTTAAACTTTCGTTTATGCGTTTAAACTTTCTGTTAAGATAGCGTTTCCTCCAAATTAGGGATGTTTGATTTGTACACGCTGTACAATACAGATAGGAATAGCGGATTTCAATAAGGAAGACATTACTTAACGTTAGGGCTAAAAATGATTTATAAAATGATTTTTCTTTTAATCTATACTGAGTGAATTTATTCAAATCTTATTCTAATTTTTTTAAATCTTATTTTAATCATTGCATGCATTTTTATAAATTTTACTTTACTCCTCTGACATAGGGATATGTATTAAGTTGAAACAATGTTTTTAAAGTAGTGTACCATGAGATGTCTTAAGTTCTACTGTCTTGTAAATATCACGTGCTCGTCAAGTTTTGACGGAGGCCTACTAGTATGTTTCAAATTTGTATAGTACAGTAAGACCCCGCTTAACGCTGTTTCATTTAGCGCTGTTTCGGTTAGCGCTCTTTACTTTCAACCCGGGGATTCCCCGAAATTGCTCACAGCAGTACGGGGATTCCCCGAAATTGTAGATAGCCTCGTTTAGCGCTGTTTCGCATTACGCTCTACTTTGATGGAACGTATCCCCCACGTTAAGCGGGGTCTTACTGTATGTTAACAGATTACAATTGATTAATATGTGATAATATTTAGTTGTTTTGAGTGTTTTATGGCACAAATTACTCAAAATTTGTGTTTAGATTATTCGTAGAGTAAACTCATATTTATAAATGTTTAATAATACATTATAATATTTTGTTGAAATATAATATTATATTAATAATATAATAATATTAATAATATTAATAAATAATATTAATAATAATATTTATAATATAATATTTTGTTGAAAAAAGAAATTTTTGTTAAATATGATGAATAAACATTTCCTTTTAGAAGTGTTATTTCAATAAAATTCCTTATGTATTTATACAATAATTGAAAAAAAAAAAAAAAAAAAAACGTACATGGAAACGAAAAAAGAGATTTTCTCAGAAATTTAATAAAAGTTCTTTTTTTTTTTTTTTTTTTTTTTTTTTTTTTCATGCAAAATACATTTAATAAGAAAACATACTTTATTCTTTTGGATAACTGAAAAGAAAATGTTATTGTAAAGAAAATGATAAAACTCAAAATAGATTTATTTTTATATTACAACATATTACTTAAAAAAAAGTATTGTGTTATCATGTGACTCAATTTTATTTTATTTACTTATTTTGTTTGAAATCGTTTTGACATAAATTCAATAAACTTTGAATACTTTAAGAAAGTAAATTAAAAAATACGTTTCAATGTTAAAGAATTATTCAATTTAAAACGTTTTCATAAATAAGTAAAAATTTTATATTTATTTAGGAGTGTTTCTTTAAAAGAATTAAAGCGTTGGAATATCATATATGGACAGACAAAAATCTGTAGTATAACAATTAATAAAATACGAACAAATTTATACTCAAATATGCATGTATGTATTCAATTTTGTTACCATTTTTATAATTCTTTTACTTTAACAGATGCACTTCAGGATATAAAATGCATTTAAATATATTTTTTAATAAAATTTCAAATAGCTATCCGAAGATAACAAAACAATTAAAGTAAATTAAATAAATTTCAGAAATATTTTCAATATACAATAGTAAAATTATTTAATTTTGATTTTTGTGTACAATGATATTGATACTTTCAACAAACAAAATTAAAAAAAAAAAAAAAAAAAAAAAAAACAATTAAACCTAAAAGCTTCTCTATTATATTCAGACGAAGGGTTGCAAAAAAATCTTTTAAGTAGCTAGTAACTTTTGGCATAATACTAAATTATAATTAAGTTTTTTTTTTTTTTTTTTTTTTTTTTTTTTAAAGAATGCATTTTCAATAAACTTCACTTAAAAAGTACATAAATTAAAGTTGAAAAAAAATAGCAAATGAAAAATTATTTAAATAATTTTCCTAAAATACAAATTAGGATATGTGAGATAAAATTACAACGATTTTAAACATGCAGAAATATTAAAAAGCGTCTTCTTTTTTTTTTTTTTTTTTTTTTTTAATATATATATATATATATATGTGTGTGTGTATATATATATATATATATATATATATATATATATATGTATTACTATGATTATTTTCTAATAATAATCATTATCGGATTTAATTACAAAAAATATGCTGTAACAATACCATTAAAATACCTGTACGGAAAGAGTGGTAGTGAAAAATATAGAGGGAATTTATAACTTAACATGTGGCTATTATCATTAGTATTTAATTGTAATTACATTTAAACACTAAAAAATACAATACAAATACGATAAACTCCGTGACACATACCAAAATTTCCTGTATAGAAATAGTATTTAAACATAAACATAAATTATGTATCCCTCTTATAAAAATACCATAAAGATTTCCACACGGAAAAAATTGCAGTACAAGTGTCCAAACTTCTCCATCCCTTTTGATTTCTGATTTTTTTTTATTTTTTTATTTATTATTATTTTTTTTTTTTATAAATAACTAGACAGAGCTGCCAACATTTGCGCTTTTTAGATATAAGCCTTTTTTATATAATTCTTTTAAAAATTTATGTAACCCATTTTACTGATTGCATATAATACTTTTCTTTAAGAACTTAAACTTGTATTGAAAAAAAACTTAAAATTTTGGAAGTTATAAACAGTGCCCGAAGCGGTCCAATATTTTCACGTGTGTTTTATTATTTTAATACCACTATTTTTTATGCATTTTCTGTGAATATTTTACAGCCAAAGCAATCGGTAAAAGTATACTGATTGATTAAAGTGGTGGGAAAATAATAAAATGTTCGTACAAATATAGGACTGCTGCGGGCACTGTATAATGCTATAGAACGAAAGAAAAATAGTCTTATAAGGTGTTCCATGTTTAAGCGTATGTATACATTGGTAGATAATAAAATTACTTTAAAATATAAGAAAATTGTTTTTCTTATTTTCTTACTAGTCTTATTTAAAATGTCATCACTTTAAATTTGTCAAGAAAACAAGTATCGAGATCGGAGTACAACTTAATCCTGATAGATTTAATAATATTTCTTCCTTAGCTTTTTTTCGTACTAATTTAATTTAATGACAAATCTTGTCTAAAATTTTGAAGGAAAGCTACAGTCAGCAACATTTTAAAAAGGTTTGCGATAATTTAATTTACACTTTTTGGTGTAAAAAAAAAACATTTTCGTCTTCCTGATATCTTCGGTATATTAAGTGAATTTTCTGATATGAAAATTTTTAAAGAATCCAATTCGTGAGAGAAATTGCATTAGCATGAACATAATAGAGAAGATAAATGCTTAAAGTTTCCGTATTTTACTAACCTAAATATACTAATATACTGTTATTACATTAAAACAAACACTTTCTATTTAACTTTTTAAAAAATATTCAGTTATTTTAAAGAAGAAAATTTGTGAATTGTAGAAATAAATACATTTAAAGGTATTTAATACAATTTAAATGCTCTTGAAAAGTAAGAAATATTTTCTCACTCATATTTCACCTTTAATAGCAGCAATTATTTATTGGTAGTAAATGATGAATTTGACTAAATTCGAAAACTTTTTTTGTGAAAGTATAGTGCAAGTTGTGCAATCATTAGCTGATATCATGTGATTTTATTAATGAATTTTATGTTTCTCTACTATTACCTTAAAACTTTGCTAACTGTGACAAAGCTTAAAGAAAAATCCCTATGTATTGTATATCAATAAATTATATTTAATATTTAAAATGAAATCTTTAAATGAAATCTTTCAATAAATCATTAAAAATGTAAAATGTCAGATAATATTATATTTAACGAATAACGAAACACTATTTAAAACATGTGTTTCCCCAAACACTCGCAGTCGATGGAGGTAGTTACATTTTTCTCCCCACTAGACGTCTTGTCGTCTTGTGATCATTTTTCTGTGATAAAAAAATGGCTTTATTACACATAGCTAGTTTTAGACCAATTTTAACATTAGAAATTGGTGAATAATAGTTATTATCGGTTGACAGTCTAAAATTCGAAAGTCCTCATAAAGTCATGAGACAAATTTGACTCGAAACGCCGACACGCGCATGCTCTAACTGGATTTTCTTCCTTTAGAAACCTGTTGTTTTCAGAAACTTTGCCAATACCTCCTCATCGACTGAGACTATTTGCTTTTTGTGTATATCTCTGAAAAGTTCTAAAAATGCTAAACATTATGAATCGATTAACACCATTCTACAAAAAGGGAGTGCTGCTTTTAAAATTTTTGCTTCTACACTGCCTTACCATAAATGATCGGACACTTTCGATTTCAGACGTTTTGTCAAATATCTCAAAAAATACTGAACAAATCATCTTAATAATTCAGGAACTCCAAGAACATGTTATACCTCATATATATCAATGGAAGTTTTTCTCTAAAAGCAAAAGGAATACCAGTAAAAAATTAAATAAAAATGAAACTTTTTTTATCATCATAAAAAAGTAATGAGTGAAATAGGAGCTTTAGTATGTGGCTATAAGACTCACTTTATTGTCTGTATACATTTTCAAGGGGCTACCACATATATCCATGTAGATATATAAAATTGCAATAAATAAATAGATAGATAAATAAATAAAAAAAATAAAAAAACACTTTTTTAACATAAAAATGTCTGAAATTGAAAATGTCTGGTCGTTCATGGGAATTCAGTGTGTCACCTCATAGGATATGATTTCCAATTTCGCTGTACATCATCCAAATTCTCCGACGCAATCCAGAGTTATGAACTTACTGTAGCTTTTCTACTGCAAAGGAAGTGATGCTTTCAACCTATTAGCAAACATCGCATTACCAACTAAAACTATTTATTTTCTTTCGCTATATATCATTATAAAGCCCTTTTTTATTTTTCACAAATTAAATAAATTTTCCTTTTTACTCCGACAGAGAGTTCGATTCATATTTGTGTTATTAACAATATTTTTTTATCCAGGGATCGCATTCTGCGCCTTCTTTTTTTAGGGCTTATGATGTAGATAAATCACCCAGATCCATTTCAGAATAGCCGTGATGGAGTGGTTCAAAAAATGCTGAAGGAAACACTCTTTGCAGGTAAAGTAAGAGAAAGCAATCAGTTGAACAGCTCTTTTATTAATAGCATCATGGTAAAAGTCATTTTCAAAAATCTACTACATCTTGTTAATTACTAATAAAAAGACAAATTCCTTACGATAAATGGGACGGGAGGAGAGGAGGAAGGTCGTAGAAATTCCTTTTCAAACCAAGATTACAGGAGGTCTGTGTCAGTCTCCGAGTAAAAAGTGCAACCCACAAAATTTGGCATCATTAAAATTCAGCCAAAAGAATGCCAAGCCATTTCTTTGTCTTTATAATATATTTTAATACAAAACTTTTGAATATAAAATGTCGTTACGAAAATCAGATCGACTTGGCTTTAAAAATCTGCGCCAGGTGTCAATCATACAACGTACAAAAACAGACGGTTTTCATAGGCGTCATACAGGCGGGGAATATCCATTAGAAATCTATTTTTAGAACTATAATGATCTACACGAAAAGTAATAATGGCTTTTAATGTAAACACAAGCATAATAAATGTGAACTGAACTGACTATTTTTTTATTTTATTAATATCTACATATGCTATAAATACGCTGGTAACGACTTTTGAATTACATTCTCAAAATAAATAATTATAGCTAAAATGATTTAATTCTTTCGGGGAAGAAGTATAAACAAAATTACTTTTCAAGAACCCCGATATAAAAATTGCTTTATTTTATTCAGAGAGCAATGTTCTTGTAACTATTAAAAGACAAAGAAACGCTATTAAATGAAATATTTTTGATTTGTAAATAAAACGGGAAATTCTCTATAATTAATTAATTGAATTACATAAATTTAAAAAGATTCTTTTTATTACCTATATTAATCCCTCCTTTTGTTATATATTAAATTTGAATAAATAAATAAACTTTTAAAGAACATATGTGTGAACACTCACACAGGGCTGATTCGAGGATGAGAAATTTCTGTTATTTTTTTACTACCACAATTTTTATAGAAAAATCTCTGTCCTGCTGAATCATGATACATTACTATGAAAATACCATTTTTTTTTTTTAATAAAAATACTGCTGGCAAAAAAGTCTGATTTCTTTTCTTCTCTGAATGTGCTCTTTAAAAAAAAAGGCGGAGAATTTGACCCTTTAAAAATTCCGAGCGTACAACCACTGCCTTATAATGATACAGTCGTTATATTTAGGAGGTGTGGTATTATGCGCCTGAGTAAGGCGCTACAACAGGCAGTGGGAACTCAAATCGGGCATGTCACATATCGGTTTTAAATCTATAAAAAAGTTAGTGCGTCCGGAGCATAACAAAATGGACACTTCAAAACGCAATAATAGACCTGCTAACTATGCTAGTTTATCCGTAATGGCATAGCTGCCAATAATTTAATTTAGAGAAGGCAGATCATGTGAACTCGCTTTGCAGCAAATTTTAAACTCCTGCGCTCTTAACTTTCAGTCTGGAAAGTACACCACTCTCATTTCACTTGACATTAAAGGGGCTTTCGACAACATCGAATGGCCACACATCCTGCACACTCTACAAACACTGAACTGCCCGGGAAATCTTGCGGGAGTCATCAGCTCTTACTTCTCCAACAGGAATTTCCTTGATTAACTGGGGCCCTAACTACAGTATTTTTCCACAATCTAAGGGCTGCCCCCAGGGATCGTGCCTAGGCCCGATCCTCTGGAACTTGGTGGCCAACAAAATTCTTCTAAAAATGAACTCAGAGGGTTTTAAAACCCTCGCATATGCTGATGACTTCTCTGTGATTCTCTCGGGTTTAACGAGAAAAGTTCTGGAGGAACAGGCCCAGGCTGCCCTCTCCCTCTTCAGCTCCCTATTAATAGAATCAGATCTAACACTCTCACCCTCGAAAACGCAAGCATTAACCTTCTCCTTCCCAAGACTCCTTAAACGGAACCCAGTGAGGAGGATCGATGGCGTCAGTGTCCGTCATGTTTCACAACTAAAAATATTGGGAATCACAATAGATAGAAACCTAAACTGGCTGGCACACATACAAGACCTAAAGATAAAAACTTCTAAAATCTTCCACAATTCAGCAAAAATGGCAGGGAAGAGGTGGGGTATATCCACCTTCTTCCTAAAAACCTGGTATAAAATAGTAATAGAAAAGATCCTAACCTACGGCGCTGGCATTTGGAGGGGCAACCTCACCAAAGCAGCGTCGAATAAACTTAACTCAATACAGAGAATGTTTTTGGTCCAAATCTCTAGAGGTTACAAAACAATCTCTACTGATGCCCTCACAGTCATCACTGGTATTCCACATGCTCACCTCCAATTAAAATACAACTTTAACAAAACTAACGTCCTGCAATTAAATAATTCCATTCTCACAGACACTCTCCTCCCTAATATTCATGTCCAACAGCTTTCTAACAGCTGGCAAATACACCCAGCACAGGATGCTGCTTCCCTTTTCATAAATTGTGCAAAAAACAGCTTCTCACCGTCTGCTCAACTGGCGATCTACACTGATGGCTCCAAAACCGATCATGGAGTGGGAGCTGCACTCTGCGTTTTAAACAATAACAAAGTTCTCCATCAGTGGGCAGGCAGGCTCGCAGACCACAATTCGGTCTTTCAGGCTGAGCTCTTTGCCATCCTGAAGGCAGTTGAGTGGTCAGAAAATAACTCTCCAGACTACAATCAAATCTCAATCTTCAGTGACAGCCTCTCGAGCCTGCAGGCCATAGCTCGCCACAAGAGCAGAGACCCACAAGTAATTGAAATTAAAATAAAGCTCTCAAAAATAAAAACTAAAATCTCCCTGGCACACGTTTCTGCCCATAAGGGGGTCGTCGGAAATGAACTAGCGGACTCTCTTGCAAAATCAGCAACAGAATCTAATGACATAGCCTATTTACTCCCAGCTCCCCCTTCCTACATAAAATATCACCTAAATCGAAAACTAATTAATGACTGGCAGAGTCTCTGGAGTGTGTCTCCAAAAGGGAGATACACTCACGAGCTAATACCAAATGTCTCACTCAATATTTGGGACCTCTCTTCGGAAATCTCTGCCTTTCTGTTAGGTCATGGCCCCTTCCCCAAATACCTCCACAGATTTCATTGCCGACGATCACCCTTATGCTCATGCGGTGAGGAGGGGACTGCACAACATTACTACTTTCACTGTCAACTTACAATACCTTACCATTTAAGAAACCCTAACCCTAGACCAGCAACCTGGCTGAACAATATAATAACTAGAAAGCCCCTACGGCTCAAATTAAAGCGCATCTATGCCTTCCTTCAAGATTTATCAAATTCAACAAACTAAATTCCTTCTCTATCTTTCCTTATTTTTTCCTCCTCTCCTACATGGCGAATACTGGTCATGTCTGATGCTACAGAATTCCACTGAAGTGCTCTCGGAAAGCAATCATCCTGCGCATGATGTTGCTAACCAACATTGTTCTTAGGGTGTTTGGGCTTGATATAAAGACTGCGAGAACATTGTATAAAGACTGTGAAATTTGTACATTACCTGAATGAACTTTGTAAGTAGACTTCCACTTGGCTCCGGTCCTCTTCACTTTCATGCAACTTTGTCGCCTTTTGTCGCGGGAGAGCTCTGCTCTGGCGACCTTTGTAATTTTTTTTTTTTTTTTTTTTTGTTATTTGCTATGCAATAAACAACGGGGGAGGCTTAACCTTTGGAGACGGGCTCTTCTGATTCTCCACAGTGGCTTTGGAGCCCCTCTTTAAAGGTTAAAAACGCTCAAAACCACTGCATAGTGGTGAGCAGCTTCTTTCCGTCTTAGAATCTTAGAAAAATTTAATTTATTCCGGAGTACTTTTAGCCCCGCCTTTATTTCGTACCACTTTATTTATAGAAAAATTTTCTTCAATACATAACTTCGATAAAATAAGAAAAAATTAATTAAAAAAAATAAGTGGTACGAATTAGAGGCGGGGCTAAAATTATTCCGGAATAAATTAAAATATTGGCAGCTATGCGTAAAGGTATTAGGCCCCGCCTTTTTTCACACCAGAATAGTTGTAGAGAAATATTCAGCAATATGTTCTCATGATTAACACGTTAACTGCCGTGTCACCCGTATTCGGGTGACAGCAAAAGTTCTCATCAGGCCACGTCACCCGTATTCGGGTGACAGCAAGAGTTCTCATCAGGCCACGTCGGGTGACTCCTTCCAAAGGATTTCCGAACATATTTAGATAAATATATGACAGGAGATAATAATACTGTTGAATTTTTTATTATGAAACTAGAATGTATTTGGCAGATTCTGAAAGTGATTGCGATCACTAGACTCTTTTGGTTGCTTTGGAATCGGATTTTGAAAAAAATTCAGTGAAACTCAAAAAAGGTTTGGGGGCGGAGTAACAGCAGGCGAAGGTCTTCACGAAAAAGGCCCCTGGCCAAATGGTTCAACGTGCAAATTTTCCGATTGTTTTATTATGAAACTAGAATGTATTTGGCAGATTCAGAAAGTGATTGCGATCACTAGACTCTTTTGGTTGCTTTGGAATCGGATTTTGAATAAAATTCAGTGAAACTCAAAAAAGGTTTGGGGGCGGAGTAACAGCAGGCGAAGGTGGCCTGACGGGGATTTTGTTGTAAACACGCGTGGCAGTCAACGTGTTAAATAAGAAGACTATTGCTCTACAACTTCTTATTTAATCATGAGAACATATTGCTGAATATTTCTCTACAACTATTCTGGTGTGAAAAGAAGGCGGGGCTTAATACCATTACGGATAAACTAGCATAGTTAAAGGTCTACAATAGAGACATGAGCAGAAATTCATGTGCATTTTTTTTTTTCCGAGCTCGCAGGCGCGTATCCGAAATAGTGCATATGTACACAACTTCCTCAGTATTCTTTAAAAGTAAACTTCGTCTCATCTCTGTTATTTGGGGGGGGGGGGGGGTACTTCTTATGACGAAAACAGCTATTTAAAGTTATTTTGGAAATATGTGGAGAAACAGTAAGGCCCATACGAACTCTGTGTATTTAAAATATTTTATTTGAATATATAATTTTAAGAGTTAGTATATATTCACATTATTTTAAATTTGCTAATATATCTGGGATACATTTACAGATTTAAAATATTGCAAATTTAAAGTTCAATAAATCAGGTATTTTCTTTGAAGTTTTCAAAAGCGTTCTTTTTTTTTTTTTTTTTTTTTCACCATGTTTTAAGAACAAAATAAATAAATAAATAAATAAAAATAATATCACGAAAAAATTTAATATCATGTTACAATTAAATTAAGCGGAGAATTAAAAATAATCGTAATCTGCGCACAACACTCCATTCAAATATAACTATATTACTTGTATATCTGTAACTCTAAGCACAAAAAATAATTGTAATTTACTTATTCAAAGCTAGAACATTCCCATATTTTTTCCTCGAGTCTTCCATTAGTACATTTATCTAGCAATTATCAATTTCGTTGATCGTGAAAACATACTATACATCACTGAGAAAAAAAAAATATATACCGCCTTCCACTAGAATGAATAAGTGGCTATTTTCTAAATCCCTTAACTAGAAATATAGACTTCCGAGTTATGTGCATAAGGCACGCCAATAAACTGAATAGACGAAATTATCGAGAATTTCTTGTGTACACATTTCTAGATGGTGAAACAATATTCTGAATACTCTAAATATTCTGAATCATTTGTATTGCGAGAAATCCTTGCTTGATTTTCTAGAATTTGGTAACAAACCAAGATTATAGTTCCTGAAACCCGCTTCTTGTTGTCTCATTTATTTGCAGAGATTTTTAAATAAATTTGCCCTCGATAATATAGGCAAACTCTCTAGAATTCTAATAGGGGCTTCTAGAACTCGCTTTCAAAGAGGACTAGAATTTATAAGGATGACACAGAACTATTTTTTCTAGAGCCACAATTTAGATTCTAGATGTCAGTTACAGAACTTTTTCTCAGTGATGGTTACAATATAAATATAGTGATGTAAATTTCACGGAGAAAATACGGACCGTATCAATTCTCTTATTATAAGAGATGTATTTTTCATCTATATGTGTGTGTGTATATATGTGTGTGTGTATGTATAAATCGAGAGAAATATTTTATCAAACATTTCCATTTGCAGAGTGAAAGGAATTCCTTTATTCCTAATAATGTTTGTAGATTGTAAGTGAAACATTCAAAGGCGGGGCATATTTTGTACATTAATAATATATGAGATGGCATTAGTGTTAATTATTCTTATACATTTTTATCTTGGTTAAATGTACTAATGAATTAATGTTTCAAGGTTATTATTATTATTATTATTATTTATCAGCGTAATTAGATAGGGAATAAAAATAAAAGAACATAAGTAATGTTTCTATTTTATGAAAAATATATAACCTAAAAATGCACTTTTTCCCTACTTATAATGAATGCAAAGAACAAAATCATGTGAAGTCTTAGAGAAAATAGCAAGCTTGTCATATGCAATATCATATGCATTTTAAATCTTGTGTTTTCTTCTTTGGCTTCAGTATAGAAAAAATAAGATACAATTTTCTTTATAAAGTATTCGTGTTCTCATATATGCTTTACACCTCTTCATGTTGCTAAAGGTCAAGACTTTTTCTGTTTCGTGAAAAGTAAAATAATGCAATAAATATTTAATATAAAAATAATATATATAAAATGCATTGTTAGTTTTATTTTTTTTCTAAAATATGCATGGATTGTGTTAATATATATATATATATATATATATATATTTGTAATTTCCTTATCATTTAAAGTAAATTTTAAATTCAGTATGCGTTAATTTTCAAAGGTATAAGAGAAATTTATGTTTCTAAAAATTAAAGGATTAATAAATTCAATTTTTTTTTTCTTTTTCTTATAATATTTTTAAAAGTTTTATTAGAAACTAATTTTAAATAGAAAATACTTTTTAAAAGGAAATTCAAAGTTATTAAAAATAAGAAAGTTACTTGTGACAATAAAATACTTCCTCGTGCTGTCATGAGGATTTTTAAATGAATATTTAAATCATTGATAATAGTTTTTATTAGCATATTCAAACTGGACATTTTAATTATTAGCAAGATTGAAAATTAATTTACAGATGTTTGCATTTTTCAATAAAAGTAATATTCTTTTTATCGTATATTTTGTAAAAATGTATTGTGCATATTATTGGGTTTGACTCGCTCTGATCCGGATCAAAATTCGAGTTGTTTGGCTGGTGCTGCCATCTTTCACCAGCTTCTGGAACTAAAGTCGTACTTCCTCCCCATGAGGCGCTCCTAATAACGGAAGACGCACCCCTCATGCCTTAAAAATCCGGTTAGCTCCGCTACCGGAGCTCGGAATTTCTTAGTGGCACACGACAACAACAACAACAACATTAACGAAATCATTTTTAAAAATTTTAAACTACGCTTTTTTGGTGCAATTATCTCTACATGCGTACATAACTTTTTCATATGTGATATAGCACATAATTTTTTAAAAATATACGCAAAAGTATTCATTTATTAAGAAAAGAATGTATGCACACGACAGTGGGCATACATTCACACGACAGTGGGCATACCTAGTGGCACACGACAACAACAACAACAACATTAACGAAATCATTTTTAAAAATTTTAAACTACGCTTTTTTGGTGCAATTATCTCTACATGCGTACATAACTTTTTCATATGTGATATAGCACATAATTTTTTAAAAATATACGCAAAAGTATTTATTTATTAAGAAAAGTATTTATTTATTAAGAAAAGAATATTAGAATACATTTATCCATATATATTAAGGCTGTATATCAGTCAGATAACACTCTTTCTCCCTTCCCATGTTATCCTATGGAATTTTCGTTACATGGAATTTTCGTTTTATAAAAATGTGTCATTCAAAAATGAAAATTTTCGAATTCTGCTTTTTGAATATTACTCTTTGAATATATCTCCTTTTAGCTTAAAGAGCAATTTTTCGAAAAAAAAAAAAAAAAAATTATATATTTTGTTTAGAGATCCAAACTTAAAGTCTTAAATTAACTTAAGGAAATGACACATTTATTTATTTTATTTATTTATTCATTTTTATTTTTTTTAAACAATTGTTCACTACGATAAAAAGCGACATATTGAACAAGTAATATATATAACAGAATTCGAAAAACTTCATTTTCGAAAGAGATAGCCTTATAATACAAAATAACAAAATCCCATATGATAAAATGGGAAGAGAAAAAAAAGCTATCTTACTGATGTATAGCATTAACCCCGTAACAGGTTCCTTTTTTTTTTATTTCACTTTATATTTCATTTCACACCACTATTACTGCATGCTAAAGTTCATCTTATTTAACCTTTGAATCATCAAGTTATTTTGTCGAAAATTATACGAAAAAAAAAAAGTAAAAATACCGGTGTCAGTTTGTACAAACTGTTACTATGTGGTACCCGTACGCTGTACGAGCATACTTGTTAAAGGATTAATTTAAATTCATTTAAAATCGAAGAAAGTAATATGTTTTATATTAAAATGTGCGCCTCAGAATTAAAATAACCACATAATTAAGGAAATTTTAATTTAAGTAGAGTTGTGCATTACATGTATAACGGTTTTTAAACCTCTTACGATACGCTGAAAAAATAACCAAATTCATAATTTTTAACAAAGTTATTTTTTAAACGGTTATTTTATACTTTCTTCTAATTTCAGTAGAAGAAACTGTTGTTTTCTTAAAAAATTTTGACGTTGGTTTCTTAAAGATTTTATACGCTATGAGAGTTCCAGAACACGATTTGATAATTTTGTTTTAAATGTCTGTCTGTCTATGTGTGTGACAAAAATTTTGTGGCAATTCTATTTCAAAAATTAATGCTCAAAGTATCACACAAATTTATATGTGGTTGAACCATTTCATAAATTAGTGCATATCAACTTTCTTGAAAATCGCATAATAGGTGGCATGAGCAAACCATTTTATAAAAATTTTTAATACGGCAGAACTGGACAACACCCGTATAAAAGTGCACAATAAGTTCTTTTTTTTTTTTTTTTTTTTTTTTTTTTCTTAAATGATAGTGAAATTGAAAACAATTACCGTAATTTCTGGTAGATAACCCGCAGGAAAGATGTGTCATTTCTCTACCAGAAATTTTATTTAATAGAGAAATCTATACATTTCGAAGGAAGATCTCGTACAAATATAAATTTATTTATCAATTGAAATTTCTGGTGCAGAACTGGATTATATAACCTGCGGGGTATCTAACAGAAATTACGGTATTTGTAATAGTGAGAGTCGTCTAGGAAAATTTATTTGTACATACAGGAATATCGTATGCCCCGTAGTGTTAGTGCCTCCCTCACAAGATTTAAAATTTCCAAAATGTGTATTTTTCAAAAGATCTTGTTAACACATTTGAAACGAATGATTTAACCACAGATCTATAATAATTTAAAACAAAGTTAAGAAATATTTTATTGTTAACAAACGAAAAAAGTAATTAGTAAAAAAAAGTATTTTCTCAGTTGTCATCTACAGTGCTTAAAATTGATAACACACACGAGTACACTTAGCTGTAAAAGAAATTTTAACGTTGTCTGTGTAAAAATTGCTTTCTGTTTTGGAGATTGAAATTTTGTTTTGTTGCTTATTTTTGCGGAGAAATATTCCTCCAGCGCACAATTTGAAGGAGAAGAAAAATGCCACAAAATCATTTTTCGATTATTATACAGTTTTTTTTTTTTTTTATTCATATTTCTTTTCACTTGTACTAACGATTTTATCAAGAAAATTTCAAACAATAATTTTTAAAGCAATTTAGAAATCGCTTTACTCAGAGGTTTTCTTTTTATTGAAATACTATACTTAGAAAAAAAAAAAAAAAAAAAAGTTTAGAGTACTTTTCTATTAAAACTTTTTTCCGTGTTTTCTTTTCTTTTAAAATAGCATGCATTATGTTTAAAAAAAAAATAAAGGCAAAATCCAATTTTATTGATTTTTGGAAATAATAAAAAAAAAAAAAAAAAAAAAAAAATTACAAATGACTCAAAACAAATGAAATCATAGTACAAAAACTTCTTAGAATTTGAAAGAAGTGTACACAAGGAAACTTACTAATAATATGTTTCTCTTCTTTCTTTTAAAAGAAAAAAATACTTTTTTTTTTTTTTTTTATCAGGGTTTTAATTGGTTTTATTGGAGATTTACAACTATGACACTCTTTCTCTTAATAATTAAAAATATCTTAATTTTATGCTTCGGTTATATTTACTCTTTAATTAAAGCTAATTATTTTTTCCTCAAGGGAATGAAATTAACATTTTAACTGAAAATAGAAAAAAAAATTGGCTTAATTATGCATAACTTTGAAAGAATCGCAAAGTTTTTATCAAGAATGTATAATATTGGTCACAAACTTCGCAGATAAGGTAACTAAAATAAATTATAGAAAACATAATTTTTATACTTAAATCTGTTAATATAGTATTATATATGCAATTTTTTTTTCAATATGTGCGAGCTTTAATATTTTACATTCATGCACACAGCAATTTAAATATAGTTTATGTGTTAAAACATGTTTATGGAAACTGAAGATTATCTTAGACTCTATTCTTGAAACTGCAATGATATTTGAAATTTCTACTTCAAAAGGCTTATTCTATCCATTTAATGAGTAAATCTGAAAATCTATTACTGCTTAATATATATATATATATGTGTGTGTGGTCTCTCGTCAATTGTGGGCATTTAAGAACAATTAAATACTAATTCTATTATTTACTAATTACTTAAAATTTAATAAAGAATTAATATGTACAAATATTTACATAAAAACGTTGGTAAATCAGGATGTTACTTAGGTAATGTCCGTCGACGTCGTACTGTTCATGATATAAATTATTTATTTATTATTTCACTTTTTAATTTCGTCGAAACACGAAAAACAAAGTTATCAAATACAAGCATTGCATCCGACAAGTATGCAAGCTTCATCAACTCTTCGTCGAAACTGAATTTCTATCCTCCAAACGCTCTTAGAAGCGGCCTGTTCAGGAAGTAGCGTCATTCACGTCATAAGCACGCACTTCCTCTCATATTCTGATACTCCGTCAATGATCAGCTAACTAGGCTTCTGAGTACGGGAAACAGAAACTAAACTACGTAGCCTTGGATTCAGCAGTTGCGGGCAAGCAAGGTTAAGGGAAAAGAAGAACTTGTTACTACAGGATCGGCCGTCCTGCATCCGGCTGGTCCTCTAGGTGGTCACACTGAAAAATACAAAAAAAAAAAAAAAAAAAAAAAAAAACACAAAAGCAACACAAAATAATAACATACTTATTTACAGTTTTTTTTTTTTTTTTACAAATCTTCATATATATTTTTTTTAAGCTAAGTGATCCCATGTCTGAGGATCTTAGCACGAGTAAGCGTGCAATAGGAGCCTTCATGGCATCCATTTCTAACTTTTTCATCAATATTATCATTTTTAATTTTTATTGTTGCATAGTCACAGGAAAAAGTCAATTTTGGCTTTACGGCAACTTGGTTGCCTATGGTAACAGTTTTTGGTGGTTGTCTATTCAACTTGCATTTTGCTTTATTTTTCTTTTTAACTCTAGAAAATTGTTTATTAATATGTGTACTCAAATCTTTATTTTGGGACTCGGAGTTACTTTGGGACTCGAACTCGAGACCCTCTAATCGATCATTTTCAGTTTTAATGCCTTTTAAAGTTTATGTTGCATGAAGTTCAGTCGAAAAGTCTATAATGTCAGTCTTATATGTAGGGAAAACTTCTAATTTTATTTGTACAGCTTTTGGAAATTATATGGCTATCTCGCTAATTGTGGTCGTCAATGGAAGTGATGGGATGAACAAATTTTTCAAATTTACACTGGCAGTCTTTTCTTTTGGCAAATTCTGTCTTTTACACTCAATGGGATCTATTGTCGATGGCTTTTTTCTCGATTTCTTTCTTTTAAGGAGTTTGGAATTATCGTCAACTTTTTCTTTCAACTCTTTCAACTCTTCGGCTAACTGTGAAATTTTTTCAAGAAGGAATTGTTTTTCATCTTTCTTCAAATAAGTGTTTTATTGCTTTAGCGACTTCATTCGGGAAACATTCGTCTGACTTCGTCCCTTTCGGCGCGGCTCCTCCTCTTCATCACTATCATCATCTGTCTGGAAAATACTCGTCTGATTTTGTTTCTGTCGTCGGGGCTCCTCTTCTTCCTCACTGTCATCATCTACACTATTTTCGTCCTCTAAAAGCATCTTATCGTCATCACTTTCGTCATTTTCGTCTTCATCGTCATTTTCACTTACGGCTTTTTCGGAAGATTCTAATGATTTTTTTTTGACAGCATAATTGGTTGAGGGGTTACATTTTCACACTTTTTAACACTGTTCACTGTTTTCTTTATTTCTGGGGATTTTTCAAAAATTTTGTTTTCACAGTTAATAGGGGCATCAATAACAACATTCGATTTAATTTCACTTTGATATGTTTTTACTGGAAGTACTGTTACTAAATTTACCTCGAGAGAATTAGTCTTATTTTTCACAAAGATACCTTGTTCATTAATTGTTGTTTCACCCAGCATTAATACATTCATACCGATAATTATATCATAGGGTATCACGTCATTTTCTACAACATAAATATTAGTTTTGGTTTCAAAATCATCAACTTTAAGATCGACATCCAATGAGCCTAACGGTTTTATTGAACTTTTCCCGATCCCCTTCAAAGTAGTACTCATAGTATTTAATCTATTAACATACAATTTTTCAAAAGCATTCTTACGCAACAATGTTGCTTCATTTCCTGTATCGATTATGCCTATGAAATTTACATTGTTTACCTGCATAATTTTACTCATATTTTCATTTACACCTATACACAATGCCTCAACTTCTGCTTTCAAACCTGGGCACTCCGAACTTTTATGCCCGAATTGCTTGCAAGAGAAACACTTCAAACCTTTAGCTTTGTGGGGGCAGTCCCTAGACACATGGTTTTTATTACCACAATTATAGCATAGTTTATTATTTACTTCAATTTTAGGACTAAATTTTTCATATACATTATGTTTGATGGGTTTCAATTTTGTACTGTATTCTACTTTATCAATTCTATCAAATTTAAATTTATTTTTTTCATTATCTCTTTTATACATTTCATACAGTTTAATTTTCTCTTTGAATTCGCGAAGATTTTTTGCACCATATAAAATTACTTTATTTTCACTTTTGTCATTAATTCCTTGGATCACGTAGTGCATTATTGCGGCATCATCAATGTGCCCGTTTTTTGACAATTCACGCATTTTAAAATAATATTCCGTAACTGATTCATTAGTTTTCATTTTCTTTTTACTCAGCATTTCGTGTAAAGAGGCGGAATTTATCTCGATTTTAAACTCATTAATTAGTGCATTTTTTAATTTTTTATAAGTCAATAATCCTTTTTCGGATTTAATGAAGAGAAGAGCGTTTCCGCTCAACGATCTCTTACAGAAAACAATTTTTTGTAGTTCACTTAAATTAAACATTATTGACAATTCTTCAAATTCGGAAAAAAATTCAATAATATTTTCATGCGGTTCGCCGCTAAATTTAGACATGGAATTTTCAAAATCATTGAAAGAAACATTTGTACCAAGTGATCCATTATTACAATTTTCACTTTTTTAAATTTTGCCATCATCATAATCACAATTATTTTCATAGCACTTATTATCATTCATATGGCATTGCACAGAGGAGTCAATTTTTTCGACGTCATTATCGCCACTACTTTCGGATTCACTGCTCGATTCATTCTGAGAATCTTCCTCATCTGAATTATTTTCGGAATTTCCTTATTTTAGTAATTCTGTGTCGCACAGATTTAACAACAGTCGATCTCGCAATTCGTTTTTGCTCCCATCAAAAGGGACATTTAATATATTACAGATAAGAATGAGTTCGTTCAGAGAAAAATTGTCATCAATTATTTTGTGCTTTTCAATGTATTTTTCGTCGCCAATGGCGAAAGTGAATCCTGAGAATTTCTTTATTTTGCATCTGTTCCTGCGATCGTCGTTATCATCGAATAAAAACCGATGCAGAATTTTAATTTTACTATAGTTCTCAGTCCTCAGTGCAGCGCCAATTTTGGAAATATCCCCTAAAAAAACCATTGTATAACAAAATAAAATGTACGTACCTTTGTACAGCAGAAACAGCTGTTGTTCTAAATTTTTATTTAAATTTTCATTCGGTCGATTTGTCGTTTTTTAAATCCTTGAGTACTTTGAAGAACATATCACACTTTATCACTCCTTTATCCACATTGTCGAATATCACACCATAAATAAAAACTTTATAATTCACCACTTATCACAGTTCAGCTGTAAAAGTTCAGTTTATAATTTAAAAGTTCAGCTTATAAACTTATATTTTATCAGTCCAGGTGCATCATCATTTTTAAGAATACCGTTAAAATTTCGATTTATCCTTTATCACATAAATTTCACGATTCATTCTTTATCCCACATTCTTAATCCCGCTTCCGATGTGGTTTCTCGTCAATTATGGGCATTTAAGAACAATTAAATACTAATTCTATTATTTACTAATTACTTAAAATTTAATAAAGAATTAATATGTACAAATATTTACATAAAAACGTTGGTAAATCAGGATGTTACTTAGGTAATGTCCGTCCACGTCGTACTGTTCGTGATATAAATTATTTATTTATTATTTCACTTTTTAATTTCGTCGAAACACGAAAAACAAAGTTATCAAATACAAGCATTGCATCCGTCAAGTATGCAAGCTTCATCAACTCTTCGTCGAAACTGAATTTCTATCCTCCAAACGCTCTTAGAAGCGGCCTGTTCAGGAAGTAGCGTCATTTACGTCATAAGCACGCACTTCCTCTCATATTCTGATACTCCGTCAATGATCACGATCAGCTAGCTAGGCTTCTGAGTACGGGAAACAGAAACTAAACTACGTAGCCTTGGATTCAGCAGTTGCGGGCAAGCAAGGTTAAGGGAAAAGAAGAACTTGTTACTACATATATATATATATGTGCAGGTGACTAACTGTGCTTTTAACTAATATCTGCTTGTTAAATTTTACATGTGTCTCGTTTTTCATTACTATGAGTTGCCTCTTTTTCAATAATAATTTTTAAAGTAATTTTTGGAATAATATTTGTAGTGGTGAGCTTATTTTGATCTACGTTTTTAAATGGTTATTGGATTATCATTTGTAGTGAGGAGTTTTATTTTGATCTTCGTTTATTCTGTTGTTATTTACAATGGGTGTTTCGGGCCTGAGAACAAAGAAATTCTTAGCTTTTGCTTTCTTTGTGACAGAAAACATCCATTATTTAGCATATTTGCATTCTACCAGGCCCTTGAAAACGTTAGAAAGCAAATGATTCTTTTTTCTCATTCCGATTTGCGATAATTCATTTAGATTTTACTTTATTTCTTTTTTGGTTTGATTTCGGTGGCCTTCGTTTTAGATCAGAATAATATATATGTATACCGGGTGATTCAAAATAGATGTTACAGCGATTATCTCGTAAACTAAGAAAGATAGAAACATACTTCCAATTACAAAATTAATGCAAATTAAGAGTAGATTTCAGATATGGCATTTTTTTATACAAGGGGCTGTATACATATTAAATACGAAATTTAATTTTTATACTGCCCCTCCTATCACATGACTTATATTTAAAAAAATATTCTCCTCGCTCTAACAATCAAAATAAAAAAAAATCATCTCTCTAAGTCAAAATCTCGCTGAGTTATTGCAATTTCAAAATTCTAGCATTTTTCGCCAAATCTTAAGGGGTTGTATCAAAAGTGAGAAATTGTAATTACTATAGCTTTTGTAATAAGGCACACGTTGATCAGCGTTTGGGGAAAAAAAAAGAAAAAGCATTCAGGGAAAGACGGCTATTTTAACCTGTAATGTCTTTGTGAATACACAAGAGAATACTCATCGATAATTTAACAAATAAAATTTATGAATAATTTATGTACTAAAAGGGAATTTTCAAATTCATTTTTCTTTCTTTTCTTTTATACATTCTCTTACTCATATACACGGTGTAGAGAAAAAATTGTTTTTGAGTCAGATTTCCGAAAATTAGCTTTTGTTATATTTGCACGTTTTCAGGTCCTCTGAATTCAAAAATCATGTTTTAAGCGGTTGGTCTCTCTCTCTCTCTGTGTGTGTGTGTGTGTGTGTTTGTTTACAGGGTCATCCAAGAGATTTCAAATACATTACGTCTGTGAGTGAAATTTCTCATATGTACAGTGCGACATGTATATACCGCACTAAACAAAGTGAAAAGAACAGATTTTTTATACGCATAAAAGCATGTTTTATGTAGATTGTGGTATAGCAATCATTCATCATTCGTTTACAGGGTTACCCAGAGTATTTTGATATATTGGAGCTATACTTGAGAATTGCTGGAAGTGTATTTCAATTTATGTTACTTGTTTTACATATAACACTAAATTTACGTACACAAAGTCATTTGTATATAGTTTATAGACAATATACAGGGCTACCCAAAATTAAGGTAAACATTTTTTTTATTATTATTATTAAATATAATTGGAGTAAGTGCTTTGCTGCATTTTTTTTTCGAAGAACACTGTTGACACAGAACGGAAAATTAATTTCTCATACCCATGCTGTAAACAAAGTAGTTTTTGAAGACCGATTTTTTTTTCTGTATAATACCACATTTTGAGGCCTCCTAAATACGAAAGGTAAATTTTTATTGGTTGATCTGTATATATATGAATTATCGGCATAATTTAACAACAAATAATCTGGTGTGCCACTCACACGACTTTCTCTTACCCTGAAATTTAAAACCATAAATACAGGTTGGAGATCAAGAGGTAACATAAAGAGTACTGTAAACCTATGTTAAAATAATTCAAATTTGGCTCCGGAAGAGTTTTATATGATAGTTAGTTCTGTGTGAGGGGTGATCTCATGCAATTATTCTTTTCCTGAAAGTATTCGACGCAGGCAATAATCAAACTTTTAAAAACTTGACTTTGGTAATAAGAAAGCCTCAAAACGTGTAAATGCGCAAAAAACAAGCGATGCATATTTAGCTTAACAACAAACATTATTTATCATATGTCTATGAGGAATTCATTTCCATTCCTGAGCAGCTTTCCTGGACATGGTAAAATATTATAGTAAAGCACTTTCACTAGCAATATAAAAGATTATTATAGCTTAAATATTTGCAACACTGTATATCTTTTGAAGAATATGTACAAACCACAAAGTGCACCTAAATATAAACCTATAGTAATAATATACGGCACAACCTAAAATGCACTTCCATCAATTTTCAGCTATTGTCACATTATAATCTAGTTATTTTGTGTAGCCCTGTAATTGAACAGTGAATGATTTCCCTGCCATATTCTACATGAGGCATGTTTTTATGCATATAAAATATATATATTCATTTCATTTGGTTTAGTGCAGTCTATAGGTGTTAAACTCTACTTACCTGCAATTTCCCCCATAGACGTAATGTATTTGAATATTCTTGAGTGTCCCTGTACACGAACCATTTGTTTCATCTCAATGAAAAGCTTAGTATAGCATCCCTATATGATACATATTTAGAATACCAAGTTTGAATATCTGCTGTTATTTGTTCTTAAGATATGCTGATAACAGACAGACACACACACAGACCAACTGCTAAAAACACGATTTTCATATTCAGGGGATCTCAAAACGTGTAAATATAACAAAAACTCACTTTCGAAAATTTGGCCCAAAAGCAATACTTTCTCTACCTTATGGGTATGAGAAAGTAATAACTACAGGAAATGCGAATTTGTACTTCGGATTCCATATCTAGTTGCCACTTGAAAAGTTGATCAAGATTTGCAAGTTTCAAGGAAATTGATAACAGACTTGATTTTTGTTTTGATAAGTATAGGCACTATAAATAAACGGGGGTTGAGAATGGCGGTAACCCCCTGACATAGATTTATACATCTATACGATATCATATTCTATACAAAACATTTAGAATATTAACAATAAATATGAATTTCCTTATGATTTTTATAGTATAAAGTTATTTAAATGTAATTTATAAGAATGTCTGTCACAAAACGCAATACATTGGCATTTTATGTGCGTTCCTGTACATAAACCAATTGTAGAGAAATTATTAATGCCATTTTAAATAGGGAATATCATATAGTAAACCTGTATAGCATATATCATTTCTGAAAATTTCTGAAAATATTTACAGATGCTGGGGGCGGGCAGACGGACAGATGGACAGCCAGACAAAAAAATATGCAAACTGAAATCTATTCACTGTTAAAAATTGTTTACAAATGTTTAATGTAAACGAAAATGCAATTCCAGCAAATGTCCAATAATAACCCTTAATGTAACTGAATATTTATTTTTGCCCTGTAAATCTAATGCTAATCGTACTGTACACTATAGTACACTATATACACACGTACAACACACACATTCTTTTGTGCATATGAATAACATATTTCAATTTCATTAAGATTTATGCTAAGTAATTAAAATTTCGTTTTTAGAAATATCTTCACATAGAACGCAATGCTTTGGAATACTTTCGGGTGTCCCTGTATACAAACCAGTGATGGTGTTTACTCCATTTTCTATAGAAAATATCCGATAGAAAACTTTAATAACGTATTTCAATTTTATTAATATATGCATAAATTAAAGGTATTAAAATATGGTTTATAAAAATACTTCTCATAGAACACAATGCTTTGGAATACTTTCGGGTGTCCCTGTGCACAAGCAAGCAGATTTATTCACTCCATTTTCAATAAGGAACATCCGATAGTGAACTCAAATAACATATATCAGTTTCAGGAAATTTTATGAATATTCACGGGAGTTAGAGCGCGGACACACAGAAAGACGAATGGACAGACAGACAAATCGAAGTCATTAACACTTAGTAACCTGGCTGGAATTGTTAAAGAGCCGAAGTCATTAAATTTTTCAACCATGATGGAAAGTGGTAAAAATAAAGCGCGAAAATTCCACACGGTTTTGCTAGACTTTTAATTCTTTTCGTGTTTTAATTTGCAGGTGACCCCTAAGAAATTAAGTATTATATTTTGTAACAATACGAAATAATGTAAATTTGCATTAAGTTCTTAAAACTGTTGATTTCACGTGCTTGAATGATTTTAGTTGCTATTTTAAAATAAAGGATCTTTTTTTAATTTTTCTCATCTCATAGATAACCCCCTAAAGTTATCCCGTTGGATTCGAAAAATAGATGCCAAAATTGAAAAAAAAAGTGGTGTAAGTCATCATTTTCAAATTGCAATAACTCAGCGAGATTTTGACTTAGAGAGATGATTTTTTTTTTATTTTGCTTGTCAGAGCGAGGAGAATAATTTTCTGAATATAAGTCACATGATAGGAGGGGCCGTATAAAAATTAAATTTCGTATTTAATATGTATACAGCCCCTTGTACAAAAAATACGCCATATTTGAAATCTACTCTTAATTTGCTCTAATTTTGTAATTGGAAGTATGTTTCTATCTTTCTTAGTTTACGAGATAATCGCTGTAACATCTATTTTGAATCACCCGGTATATATATATCCGTGATCGATTATGTAGAATGAAGTCTCGTCAACATATTTTTATTAACTGAAAACAATTTTATTATTATATAATTATATTATTTAAAACTATGCAATTAATTAACAAATCCCATTAATTAAAACAAAAATATTACGTTTAGTACATGCAATTACTTTAAAATAAAAATAAGTAAATCAAACATTTCTTGCTAAATAAATCAACGTGTTGTATACCACCAAAGAAAAATGCTTCATGTTCATGTCGACTGTTAAAGTAGTTAAAAACGAATTAAACACTTTAAGGTGCACAAAACTGTCATTTAACATTTTTTAAATATTCATTTATGTTATTTTATAAAACAATATGATGAAGCATTGGTATTTTTACAGTGAAATAACAATTATTATATATCAAGAAAAACAATTAAACTTTCTAGATGCTATTAACTTTGAAAAAGATCGACAAAAAATAAATAAATAAATAAATAAACTATACGTTGAAATATAAAAATTTTGAAAGTTTTGATACTTCATTTATGAGTACATGTTCTCTATTTTAAAAATTATGAGCAAAATTGCAGCTAATATCAAGCCGGAACTTACTACATTTCTAAACCTTAATGCTCAATTTTTTAAAAAATTTCTCAAAAGTGATTTTTTGAAAGATATTTTTACGCGAAGTTAATCAATTTGCTTTTATATAGTTTTAAAATGTTTGTACAAATATACTTCTTAAAAATTTAATGATTTTGAGATATCACAAAATCGACTGTATTTAAAATCATGAAAGGAAAAAAAAATCATATATTCAAAATATTCAAGCCTTTTTGAGAAAATATTTAGCTAATCAAAGTTAGTAGTACTAATTGCTAATTCTTTTTGTACTTATAATTTGTAAATGAGCGATTGCTCACACGTGTAAAAATCGAATTTATAAAATATAACACAGTCGAATTTATAAAATATAACACAGTATGTTACACGTTAAAATACATAGCTTAAAAAACTTAATTTAAAAGATAAAAAAAAAAAAAAAAAAAAAAAATGACGACGTTTCATCCGAGCACATTTGCTCATGGATTTCGTCATGTCTGGTTTTTGAAACATTAGCATCTTGATCTTTAAATAGATGCTGAACAGGTTGCCACATTCTCGCCAAGTCTCTTCTGGAATAGGTATAATTGGTGGCGCGTTTATAATAATTTATTATTTGCAATTTCTCCTGAATTTCAAGTTTAATAAGGCTGGGAGGAGTTGCTATTATTTTTGCTTGATTTCAAAACGGTCTTTCTTTTTCAGTTCTCAAAAATAATCCTTAAGAGCTGCATTAGCGTACTGAGAGCGTAATGAATACTGATGTTCGTAAATGCGTTTTGTAAGATTCCTTTTAGTTTTTCCTATATAATAGATGATGCCATTCTCTATTTCAATAGGTGTATCGTAGATGCCTCTTTGGGGAGGGTTAATTTGATATAATTTGTATAAATGTGTCTGCAAAGCGTCAAATCAGTAGTAAAAGAAACGTTTTCAAAATCTTGCGGATCGGGAAAATGACCGTTAAATATTTAAAGTGGAATGAAATTTTCACATTTCAACATGCATTTTTACTTATTTGTTTATTTATTTATTTATTTTTTAATAACGAAATTTTTAAAGGTTTATTTACTTATTTTTTTTTTTAATGAAGGATGGCTAATCCAGAATTTTCTGCACTTTTCGATAACATTTATTAATTTTAATCTTAGAAAACTGATATGAAATATTATTATTCATACATACTTGCTATAAATCTCCAGCTGAATTTGGGAGAGTTAAAAAGTGTGCAAATATTTTTTAATATCAAACTATTTAATTGATGTGTAGCTTAGTATGATTGAATTTAAAGATAGATTACTAAAAAACTTTGTTTATATCGTTCAAGTGTTCCACAGGAATTAATTTACTCAGTCTTTATCTTAAACAAAGTAAGCATAACATAAAAAGGCATATTTCAACTTGAAATTATTAAAAGAAAATACTTTTTACAATCTTTATTTTACTCTATATTTGTTTTATGGATCGAGGAATGTATGGAAAAGGATATAACGAGTTTAGTTATTTATAATTACATGGGATATTCGAATTTATGCAGCTAGGTTTTATTTATTTATTTATTTATTTTTAAGATTATTTTTAAATTAAAAACCTCTAAAATTATGCTAAAAATTAATTTTAGTGCAATTATTCATTTGCAGAGCTGCCAACCTAATCCGGCAATTTGCTAGTACCGCCCCTTTTTCGACACCGTTTAATTTTTAGAGTAATTCTCTTCAAATAAATTTGCGATGAATCAAGAAAACAAATATTTTAAAAATTAAGTGGTGTAGAAAAGGGGGCGGTACTAATGATTTGCCGGATTAGGTTGGCAGCTCTGCATTTGTTAAGATATCGTTTCAGAAATACAGAAGTGATTACAAAGTTTTGACGTTCCGAATTGTAATTTTCCTGAAATTATTATTGTCCCCCCTTTTTTTTAATCAAAATCAACAGCTTCTTTGTGTTAGTTTCGTTTTATTAACATTTTTATTTTTCTGATTACTCTCTCTCTCTCTCTTTTTTAATATGGTTTTCAAAATAAATCAGTGTTATATAACGTGAAAATTAGCAGTATTTTAAAAGAAACATTCAGTTGTCTCTTTCTAAAAACTTTGTACTTCTGTTTTCTTTTTATAAAAATGAAACAAACAGACTGTAGAAATAATAACACAAAAACACATTCTAATCCTTTTTAGACCTTATTTTGAAAAAAATAATCATCAATTAAAACATTTATTTACAATTTCATTTTGTGAAAGATGAATGCTAACTGACTAACCTTAAATTTCTGACTAACCTTAATTTCCAAAATTGTAATTTTCTTTTACAGTAATTTCGAAATGATAAATTCGTATGCAAATCTGCATTAAGCTGTATTTAAATGTAACTTGAGGCAGAAGAAATGTCACTTACGTATAAAAAAGACATAGAATACTAATAATTTTTATCACATAAAATGTTTTTAAATATTAAAAACATGTAATGATTACGTAAATTTCTAAAATAATGTTGGTGTAAGAGTGGCTGTTGTTGTCGATTGTCTAAGCGGCGAATCTAGTCTTGGACCAGATACTTTCATGGGCTACTTTCTAAGAAGAATCTGGCAGTCACCAAAGTTTCCAAGCCGAACGTCTAGGCTAATAACTGCAGCATGGGTTAGTATCTTCTACACTTACAAGGGAAGTATCAATCAGTAAAATTCCTATTGAACCCAAACCAAGCCAAATTAAAGAGCATGGTCTAAAACATAGGGCAGCGTGCAAATTTGCTGCAACAAACCCCTATGGAGCGAGAAAACGATCTTAAAAGTTTTAAATGTTTCCATCGAAACCAACGAAAGAGAATCCGTTAACAAGACGGCGTGGCGTAGTTGTCAGAACGCTCGGCTTGAGTGACGAAGGTCCTGTGATCAAACCCCGGTGACTGCTCGCAGTTTTTTTTTTTTTTTTTTATAAATATAAATGGAATACAATATAAAAATATATGAATAATTTCAGGGGGGGGGCATGTATTAAATTCAATCAAAAAATTTACGATATATTTTTAAATTATTAAACTTATTATGTTTTATTTCAACTAATATATATATTATAATTATACATTTTTCTTTTTTCTTAAGTTTACTTGAGTTCAAACTCTGACGAAATGCTCATTATTATTATTACTATTTTTAAATATTAATGAAATAAAACAAAACATTAAAATAAATTAATAACTTTAGAGAAAATAATTATTAAACTTAATTAAGAATTAATAAATTAAAGATACTCTATATAAAGATACTATTAAGATATATGTAGAATAAAATTATCTCTTTGTGAAGAAAAAAAATCACATTGAATTTTACGAATTTATTTTTAAGTTAGTAATGACTGTGATTAAAAGTATGAAAATGATCAATTGATCAGCACCTTTCACGATGAGAACAACATATAAAAGAAAATGCATCACGATTAATTTCATTATAATCTTGTTCAACGTCGAAGCGAACATTTTGAAAATTATACAGTTTTCTTCGAGATAACCAGCTTTACAAAATGCATATATAACTAGATTTTAAAATTCTGGAAATGTATGTAAACCAAGCTGTAAACATATGTAAGGGCCAACAGAATAATAACAATAAGTAAAAGTTATTTTTCTTACGTATGAATAATGGTGCAATTAAAAGCAGACGAAAAAAAAAAATGCAATATAAATAATATTTTCCGTTGCACTGTTCATTTGAAAAACATTTTTTTACTCGAAATAAAATGTTTTAATAATTTAACAGAATATTTATTTTTATGTATAAAAAATAACAAAATTAAAAGCAGACGATAAGCATTTCCTACAAGCGGCTTTGGTGTGAAATATTAATAATAATAATAATAATAATAATAATAAATAAAAAAAAAAAAAAAAAAAAAAAAAAGAAGAAGAAGAAGAAAAAGAAGAAGAAGAAGGAGAGCAGAGGGAAAAACGTGCAATAAAGAAAAATATTTTTTGTTAAATTATTCATTTATTTAAATTATTAAAAACAAATAATTAAAAATGTAGTTGAAATAGTTTAGTAATGAAAAATAATTTAATAATTAAAAATATAGCATTATATATTTTTAATTGAACTTAATACATGTTCCCCTGCCTGCAATTATTTATATACTAGCAGGCTACGCCCGCTTCGCTGGTCACTATTTTTAAATAAATCACAATAATTAATGAATTCTCAAAATTGCATTAATATGTATCATGTGATAAAAAAAGAGGAAAAAAAAAATTCTGATCGGGAAAAATGTCGCACCGGGTCCCCACTGCCTCCGGCAGCGTAGACCCGTGCGCTGCGCGCACGTATTCCTTCACTATCCTTATGACTTCTCAAAATTCAATGTTATTACTCATAAACTTTAATTCTCAAGAAAAGGAATTAAAAAATATATCATTTAGCATCGGGTAAAAACTCACACTGGGACGCCACTGCCTTCGGCAGCGCAGACCCATGCGCGCTGCGCGCGCACGCTTGAGAATATACGTGCGCTGTACACGCATATTCCTTCTCAACTCAAACTTCTATTATTAAGAAAAAAAATAAATATTTTATCATCGGGTAAAAACTCGCACCGGGTCCCAAACCCATGCGCGCTGTGCGCCTATTCCTTCCCCACCGTTCCAGCCCCTCCTAATTAACTTGCATATACCAATTTTGAATGGTCTTACTCAATTAGCTGAGATGCAAAAGAAAACCTGATCAGGACACTTTAAATTGTAAATCAGGTGAAATCTCGAAATCCACTTTCGATAATGTAAAAGAACTTTAAAATATCTTTCGAATGATGTATTAGAAATAATTTAATCATAATTAGAATATGAAATATTGAAAAATA
The DNA here is from genome assembly GCA_963930645.1 of Salticus scenicus. Lineage (NCBI taxonomy): Eukaryota > Metazoa > Arthropoda > Arachnida > Araneae > Salticidae > Salticus > Salticus scenicus. Next base: position 109,710,837 of record OZ005657.1, read on the forward strand.
AAAATATTACAGCGCCATCTGGCGGTAGAAATTTCTGTAATCTATTGTTCCATTCCAGATTAACAAAGCTTTCAAATGATGTATTACTCATGAAATTATTTTAATTAGTAGATGAGATACAAAAGAAAACCTAATCAGGACACCTCAAAACGTGTAACACCTCAAAACGTGTAAATCGGGTGAAATCTCGAATTCCATTTTTCGATAATGTAAAAGTACTTTAAAATGTGTATCAACTAAAATAAGCTTTCAAATGATGTATTACTTATGAACTTTTTTAATTAATAACTGAAATACAAAAAAAAAAAAAAACTGATTCAGGACACCTCAAAACGTGTAAATCTGGTGAAAACTTTCGATAATTTAAAAGAACTTTAAAATATCTTTCGAATGATGTATTACAAATAATTTAATCATAATTAGAATATGAAATATTGAAAATTAAAAATATTACAGCGCCATCTGGCGGTAGAAATTTCTGTAATCAATTGTTCCATTCCAGATTAACAAAGCTTTCAAATGATGTATTACTCATGAAATTATTTTAATTAGTAGATGAGATACAAAAGAAAACCTAATCAGGACACCTCAAAACGTATAAATCGGGTGAAATCTCGAATTCCATTTTTCGATAATGTAAAAGTACTTTAAAATGTGTATCAACTAAAATAAGCTTTCAAATGATGTATTACTTATGAACTTTTTTTAATTAATAAATGAGATACAAAAAAAAAAAAAAACTGATTCAGGACACCTCAAAACGTGTAAATCTGGTGAAAACTTTAGATAATTTAAAAGAACTTTAAAATATCTTTCGAATGATGTATTACAAATAATTTAATCATAATTAGAAATTGAAATATTGAAAATTTAAAATATTACAGCGCCAACTGGCGGTACAAATTTCTGTATTCCACTGTTGGATTCCAAATCAAAAAAGGTTTCTAATGATGTACTATTTACGAAATTATTTTAATTAGTAGCTGAGATACAAAAGAAAACTAATTCAGGAGACCTCAAAACGTGTAAATCTGGTGAAAACTGTCGATAATATAAAAGAACTTTAAAATATCTTTCGAATGATGCATTAAAAATAATTTAATCATAATTAGAAATTGAAATATTGAAATTTTAAAATATTACAGCGCCATCTGGCGGTAGAAATTTCTGTAATCCACTGTTCGATTCCAAATCAAAAAAGCTTCCTAATGATGTATTACTTATAAAATTATTTTAATTAGTAGCTGAGATACAAAAGAAAACCCAATCAGGACACCTCAAAACGTGTAAATCGGGTGAAATCTCGAATTCCATTTTCGATAGTGTAAAAGTACTTTAAAATGTGTATCAAGTCAACAAAGCTTTCAAATGATGTATTACTTATGAAATTTTTTTAATTAATAACTGAGATATAAAAGAAAACTGATTCAGGACACCTCAAAACGTGTGAATCTGGTGAAAACTTTCGATAATTTAAAAGAACTTTAAAATATCTTTCGAATGATGTATTAAAAATAATTTAATCATAATTAGAAATTGAAATTTTGAAATTTTAAAATATTACAGTGCCATCTGGCGGTACAAATTTCAAAATTATTTTAATTAGTAGCTGAGATACAAAAGAAAACTAATTCAGGAAACCTCAAAGCGTGTAAATCTGGTGAAAACTTTCGATAATTTAAAAGAACTTTAAAATATCTTTCGAATGATGTATCAAAAATAATTTAATTGGAATTTGAAATATCGAAATTTTAAAATATGTGGCGGTAGAAATGTCTGTAATCTACTGTTCAATTCCAAATCAACAAAGCTTTCAAATAATGTGTTACTTATGAAATTATTTTAATTAGTAGCTGTGATACAAAAGAAAACCTAATCAGGACATTATAAAACATGTAAATCACGTGAAATCTCTAATTCCATTATCTACGGTAGTTTTATTAATGGAAGTAAAAAGAAAAATAAATATTTTTTATTTCGCCAAAACCTACACCACGGTAGTCGGGTAATGGAAATAAAAAGAAAAAGAAAAAGTATTTTTTAGTTCCTTCAAATGTATTTTGTTGCTATGGAAACTCCTATCGCCTATTGAAAGATAGATTGTGTTAGAATAAAATTTAATTAGCAATTAAAATGTAACTGCTTTGTTTATTAATGAAATTTGATGAAATTTTAACTGCAGGTTGGTTTTGTGCTGAATAGGTTGTATATTAAGTGTTATGTACGAAAAAGAAAATTTGAAGCACTTTGAAATTTGCAATTTTTAACCCCAGTTAAAGATCATGTGACATTAATGACTTGCACATGTTTTTCTTCCATTAGAGACAGCTGTTAAAATCGTCTGCTGAATGCTGATAGAATGCCTGTTTTTAAGCAATAAGGATTTTTGGTCATTTTCGCGATCGATATGGGACAGCATTTTAATTAATATCTCCGAAACTAATTAAGATTTTTAAATTCTGTTTCGAGGAAAACATCGGAAAGGCTCCAGAGCATCCGTATGTCAATTCTTGTACTTCTGCGTTCAATAGGGGCTGAACGTATAAAAGAACAGACAGACAGACAGACAGACAGACAGACAGATAGACAGACAGACAGACAGACAGACAGACAAACCTTTCCATTTATTATTATAGATTTTTATATTGTAATTCAATTATATTTATTTAAAAAAAATAAAAAAAAAATGCGAGCAGTCACCCGGATTTGAACTCAGGACCTTCGCCACTCAAACCGAGAGTTCTGACCACCACGCCACGCCGACTTCTCAATGAACTATCTTTTGTTTGTTTTCATGGAAAGAGCTAAAACTTTTAGGGTCGTTTTCTCGCTCCATGGGGGGGGGGGGATGCAGCAAATTTGCACGCTGCCGTATGTTTTAGACTATGCTCTTTAACTTAAACTTGGTTTCGGTTCAATAGGAATTTTACTGATTCATACTTCTCTTGTTAGTCTAAAAACTTATAGGTTGTGTTGTGTTGTGGTGTAAGAGTTAAGATCGATATTCGCCTAAATTTTGTCGAAAACTATGGGCGACTTTGAAAAGTTAAGTCAACGAGCCCGACCTATGCTTAAACCCGTCGCCTCCCGTCTTGAAGTTTCACGAGCAGAATCGCTTGTCACGATACTGGTTCTTTCAGCTTAGAGATCCTAACACCTCGACATAATTGCCATCTCTTACGCTTTTAGTTTCCATAAAAACTTTATAAATATATATATTTTTTTTTTATACATTTCTATAACAGTTTTCCCAGATTAAATAAAGTTAATATAAAAATTTTATGGTACCCAAAACGCGTGAATGTTGGCGACTATGTCTTGACCGCCTAAGGGCCTCGAATATGGTAAGGATCTTTATATCATTTAGAAACATGACAAGCCATTTTTTGTGTGTAAATTGATGTTTAATGTGATTATGTGTAATATTCATGTACAAATATTATAAGTGAAGTTCATATTTATAATAATATTTTTTCACACAATGTAAATCTATCATTGTTTTGTGCTTAAGATAATAAATTTTAAAGAACGCATTAATCAGTAGTTGTTCATTGTTATGTATATTTTAAATTACCAATTTTATCCGTAAAAATAATAACTTTTCGCCCATTTTATATTATTAATATTCTGTATGAATAAATTCTATTCAGGTAACAAGAAAAGTTTTATTATTCCGTAAACAATTCATTGTTATGTAAAAATATGCATTACAGGAAAAAAAAAACTAATTTATAACTCCTATCACATTATTTTAGATTAAAATAAAAATTTTAAACTAAAAGGATATATTTTAGAAACATAAAAAGTTTTATTTTTAAACATTTTTAAAAATTTCCGAAAGATATATATATATATATTTTTTTTTTACATTATACGGGAAAAGGGGGAAAAAATACTCATTTGAAAAAGCTGTAAATTTTTTAGATTAATTACGAGTTAAGAAAAGAAGAGCTAATTTAAAAGTTAAAATAATGAACTTTTACTTGAGAAGACCAAATTAGAATCATTCTAATTGAGTAAACTTCTTAACTTCTTCTTTTTAATTTGAACTTTTTTTTTTTTTTTTTTTTTTTTTTGTTATTTTACGAGTATTTATAAAAAGAATCAATAGTATAAAATTCTTTTTTATAACACTTATATAAATATAGACATTGGAAAAAAAATGTACAGATATCCACAAAACAGATTGAAACGTATTTTAAGTTTGAGATAAGCGGAAACTTGAATGTGAAAGATATTAATAGAAGGTACAAAATAATATTACGTTAACAATTTTACATATGTATATATAAATGTAACACGGTATTCTTTAAAAGAACCTAGAGTATGATACAGAAAGAAGATGATTTAAACATTTTGCATTACTTAAAAGGCATGAAAGCAGGAAACATATACAAATTTATAATGGGAAATTTTCGATCCAAATCGTTTGTGTTAAAATATATTTACAGAAACTAAAGTTCATCTTGGACTATATTATTGGAACATGCAAAGATATATGAAATTTCTGTTTAAAAAGTTTTATACTATCTTTAACGCATAGCCTTTTAATTTTTTAACCCTTTTATTTTTTTAATAAGATTTAACACCACTATATTTTAAAAGGAATATGTCTCATATATTTTTTATGATTATGTAAGCTGAAAAAAAATATAAAAACCTTCCATTATTAAATCTCCCTAAAAAATAGGGAGAGTTGGCACGTATGTTAACAAGTAAACCTGAAAATCTAGTAATTTTTAAAAAATTAAATAAGTAAAACAGTATATCCATAAATGATTACGTAGAATCAAGACATGTGAATATAATTTTGATAATTGCACTGCGCATCATCCGCTCGCGTATAATCGATTCTCTACTGTATCTTAAAATTAATAAAAGCATTTTCGAAAGGAAACGGCATTTCAACCTGTGGTGCAAAACACGCTCCATGAGCTTCAGAAACGCATACCCAACACGTTCCATCAAGGGCAAAACACGTGCCATCAGGTGCAAAACATTACCTTAGCAGCAAAAGCAAGACTGAAAGCAGGTCAAAACCCAATAAGGGGAGAAGCAACACAACAAAACAATAGGAAGCAACATGCAAAACCAATCAGAGAGGAACACAACCAAAAAATATGATACAAAAGTAACAAACATAAAAAATGGAGAGAAGGGTTTTTAAATATTTTATTTATATATTTTTATATTTTTATTTTAAATATCTTAAATAAAATTTTATTATTTTATTTTATTTATTTATTTATATTTTATTTTATTTATTTATTATTTTTTAATTTATTTATTAATTTATTTTTATCTATTTAAATTTTTATTCTTATTTTAGAGTTTTATATTTATTTATTTATTTATTTATTTTTTAGAGTTTTTATTTTATTTTCATTTTCATTTATTTTTATTTTCAAGAGCAGATTCGCTTGTCGCCAGACGGAGCCTACAAGCTTAGAGAATAAAACCTTTTAACATAGTTGCCAACTTTTTGCTTACTCGAAATTTTTATAGAACTTTATATATATATATATATACCGGGTGATCCAAAAGTCAGGACAAACTTTAAAAAGTAATAATTTGGAAACGAATCAAGATACAAAGATACGGTTTGCACCAAACGGATGGAAAAGAAGCCGGGTTTTGTGTGGCATCGAAAAAAAAATAGTTCTGTTGGCGACCAACAGATGGCGCTGTCTGATTTCTGATGTAGGATTATGCAAAGCAACAAACGATATAAAAAGGAGCAACTGGGGCAGGTAATGGTTGTCGAAGCTTACATGCATCGAAATATCGCATTCTCAGTCGCTACTTTAATCACGCATGGCCTCCAAGCCCTTCCGATCTGACACCCTGTGACTTTTCGCTGTGGGATTCTTGAAGTCAAAATTGTACCGCGACCAACCGGAATCACTAGCAGCACTGAAAGATGACATCCGCCAAAATGTGTCTGCCATAACACAAGAAATGCTACTAAATCCTGTGAACGGTGCGGTGAATCATCTCACAGCTGTGCTTCTGAATAGCACATTAAGCTGCCAGCACATTGAGCAGTTATTGCAGAAGTACTAATTAACTGTAATTAAGTTGACTTGTAAGTTATCAACACTTTTTTCATTTGTAAATCATCTTTTGGTGAAATAAAACACTATAGCGCCATCTGTTTGTCGCCAACAGAACTAATTTTTATTTCGTTGCCACACAAAACCCGGTTTCATTTTCATCCGTTTGGTGAAAACCATATATTTGTATCTTGATTCGTTTTCGAATTATTCATTTTTAAAGTTTATCCTGACTTTTGGATCACCCGGTATATATATATATATATATATATATATTCCTATAACATTTTTCACAGATTTAATAAAGAAAAAATTTCTAAAAATTTTTTTGATAGTTAAAACCGTAAATGTAAGTAACTAATCTTGGGCCCTGTAATACAGTAAGGTTCTTTCTATCATTTAGTAACACGCAAAGTAAATTTTGTGTAAACTGATGGTTAACGTGATTATGTAGTCATTCACATACAAATGTTATACTGAAGTAGTTATATATATATATATATATATATATATTATCGATCATTATTTTGTGGGTAAATTAGTAAATGGAATGGAAAGAAGTTGGTAAAAATTTTAAATTATCAGTTTTATCCATAAAAATATGTTTTCGCCCACTCTATTTTGTTAAAATTCTGCTTGAATAAAATTCATGCAGGTAAAAAGAAAAAAAAAAGTTTATTAACTTGAAAAAAAAAAATGTTTCGTAAAAACATGCGGTACAGGCGAAAGCTAAGTAATACTTTCTACCACATTGTTTTATAATAAAGTAAAGATTTTAAACTATAAGGATATGTTTTGAAAAGAAAAAAAAATTTCATTTTTTAAACACCTTTCAAAAACTGACTGTATGATCCTTTTTTACATTTTTAACAGAATAAAAAAAAAGGGTACATATTTGAAAAAGCTGTACAAATTTCACATTAATTGCAAGCTAAGTAAAAAAATTCTAATTTAAAAGTTAAAACTTTACTTGCACACACCAAATTATAATAATTTTAATTAAGTAAACTTCTTGTCTTCTTATTTTTTTAGGTCAAACTTCCTTTTTGACATTTTAAGAGTACCATTAAAAATTAATAAATAAATCTCAAATAAATTTTGAGATAATCGGTCGCTTAGATATGATAAATGATCAAAATATGGCAAAAAATTATGTTAAGTCAAACAAATATCTTTTCGTTAAGTTAAAAAAATTTATACGACCCTCATCTAGGAGAAAGTAAGCGAATGTTGAATAATTTTCCTGTCTGATTTCACCATAATAACTGAAATATTATTAATGTACTGCAGTATTTAGAATCATTCTGGCTTCAGTTATATGTGTCGTTAATTTGTTTTGATTTATGTTACAAATAATAATGATAATAATAATAATAATATAATAAATAATTTTAGAGTTATATGGAATAGTTATGAAACAAAACTATTAATATCCATTTCCTTAAAGGATAATATGGCATAAGAAAATCATGAATTGCATTATAAACACCTTATTTTGACATTTTTATTGAAAAATATTTCAACATTACAGTTCCACAAACATCTCAAATGCTATGGAGTAGTTGATTCCATATTACCTGAAACGCGAAATCGGAGAATAAATCAAACTCAACGTAGAAATAAGTAGAAATAAATTTATGGGAATCAGACTACTTACTGAACTACCCTATCGGAAATGACACTAGGTTTTTCCCTTGTTTTAGTGCCTCGTAAATGGATTATAGATTTTACAATACTTACCTCCAAAAGTCGCCTAGGACCCTAGAGTAAAAAATCGGCGTTAAGTCACACAACTAACTACGGAAATTCTGAATTTTGATGAAACAAAGAATTTGTGTGACACAAAAATTGCTCATATCACTGACACAAGGTGAACTATCATTCGTATTTGAGACCCAGAGAAGACATCTTACGTGATTCGCATAGGTTGTACAGGTCCGGCTATTACATATGCTCCCCCGTTCCTCTACAAATTTAGCCAAAAAGAAATTTTTTGTTCTCCATCCAGGCAGACAAAAAAAAAAAAAAAAAAAATTAAGGAATATCTTTTAAATCACTTCTTTTTGCATTCTTTTTCCACTGAAGACGGTACGCTTAAGGCTACCGAAACAGCTGTATGCATCTCAAATATTTTTCTTGGTCGTTTCTGACGTAGTAGTTTATTCGGGTTTCAATATTCAAACGCCAATTCTCCTGTTATTATCATCTGAAATTTGATACAGAAAGAAAACGACTTATTTAACTTTTCGTACCGCTTAACAGGGTGTTACTACCATGAATACAAGAAACATATACGAATTTATAAAGGGAAATTTTCTATCAAAAATACAAGAACATATGCTGAAAAATCCGAAATGCTCTTAAATAAATGCCTAATAAGGAGAGATAAATAATGTATATGTGTGCCGCAGGATGCATGGCAGTCCTAGCTTTCATTTTATGTGCTCTTGAAGTTGGGACACATAATTTTAAAAGTATTCGTACGAAAAAATAGATATTTTATAAGCTGGTAATTCTTTCTAAATTTATTTTTACAAATTATATTTTTAGAACTTAAAACATATTACGAATTAAAAGAAAATTAATAATAGCTTATTATGTATTATAAGAAAAATAATAACAGCTTAGTCTTGTTATGTAATTTATTTTGAACACTTTCACAAATTATATTGTCCACGTATCTGTAATTAGAGGTAAATAATTGAACCGTATTTTATTGTTTTGGAAACACCCTTTGCATATTTCACTAATGTCTTAAAGCATGATTTAAAAAAAAAAAAAAAAAAAAAAAAAAAAATCAAACTTTGGTTTTCTTAAACATTTATATCTGGCAGATGTTAAAATTGAAACAATAATGTATTATAAAAAAAAATGTTTAATGTGCAAGAAATTACTTCATTACATTGTCGCAATATCTATAAGCGTTGAGAATGAAAAAAAAATCTTCATCAATAGTGAAATGACTAAATTACTAGGAATATAAAACAGAATTGGCTATCTATAACAGAAAATTGAAAAAAGAAAATGTTGTAATTAAGCTCTATACACAACAGAAGGAAGGACTCTACACATAGCAACTGTCCCGAAGACATAAAAATATAATATTTGAGAATGTATAACAACACCCAATGCCTCTTTCGATATAAATTAACTTTTAAAAAAATGACAGGAAACTTTCGATTTCAAATGTTTTGACTAATACCTAAAGAGATTCTTAGCAAATTATCCTTAAACTTTGGAAGTGTAAATCGCATGTTAGACCTCATATGTTTCACCAAAAGTTTTTTTTTTCTTTTTCTTTCCAGAAGATAAAAGCGGAAGGTTAACTCTCAGTTGACACCCGTAAAAAAAAAAAAAAAAAAAAAAAAAAATACATTGTTACTACATCGGGTTAGGGTAATCCTGTTACTTAGAGTGCTAATATCTTTCATTCTATCTTTTATTCTATTATTATTATTATTATTATTATTATTATAAGTTATTGGGTAGGAACAGGAACTCAAAATACGAGTTTATTATGTAGAAGTTTTGAAAACATTTGCAACAATCAATATCCTGCCGTAAACGAAATTGTTTTCATCTAAATCGTGAAAATCAAACAATTCGTCTGGGTAAGCGTAACCAAGTATAGTAACTGAGAGTTAAGCATGAACCTGTAAACTTTAATGCTTGAGTGCGCTCTGACTGTAAGATACGATTTTGAGACTTCTAATTTTCTGTATTATCTTTTTTTTTTTTTTTTTTTCGTCACTGACACATATATTCATTGAGATATAAAAGTTAGTTTAAAAAGTTTCCAAAAAATGCCCTTTTTTATAACATACAGGGTAATAATCTTAATGCAAAGGTATTTTTAAGAAAATTGTCATAGTAAACTAGACACAGCATATTGAATTGAGAATATAAAACTTTGAAGTAGGTAATGCAACAAAAGCCCTTTTAATAAATCATTCATTTAATTTGCTTCATTCCTTAGACATATCTATTAAGCTATTTATATGAAAACCCAAAGCACATATCGGGAAAATCCTAAAAGTTAGCGCCAAGAGAATGAACTAAATTTCAGTTCCTCTAAAAAAACAGCAACACAATGAGGGGTTTTACACAAATTTTTATTTTGATTCAGTCAATGGAAACATAATTTTCATTGATTGTTAATAAATGTTTATTAAAAAAAATCATTTCCCTTTTTTTAGGATATCTTTTGTGTAACTTCATTAGAAAGAGAATACTTGTATTCAATTTATGTTCATAGCATTTTCCTGAAAATTATGCCTCTGGGGGTACTAGATCATGAGGTTTACACGGCCTTGAACTGGATCAATCTTTGAGCTATTTTTGTTTGCTGGTGCTGCTACCTTTCGACAGTTTCTTGAGTTAAGTCATTCTTCCACCACTTGTGTTGCTCCTCTAAAACGGACGGCTCTCCCTGCTGCCTTAAATTCGGGTAATCACTACCGGTGTTCGGAGTTTCCAAGTGGCATAAGTAACAACAATAACATATTTTTGTAATATGAAATAAATATATGCATTATTTATCTAGATTGTGCTATTGTTGATAGTCAAGTTATATATATATATATGTATTAACTGCTACCTAACTACTTACTCTCTCATTGTTTATGAGTTTTCATTTTTATCTCATAAGTAATTATTTTGTTAATATATCTAATTCAACATAATTTGCCTTTTACAAATAAATATATTCAACCATATCATTTCCTTAATGTAAAAAGTTGCGTTTTAATTTTCTATTAACGATTCCCTTTAGAGTTTACAAATGATTTTTATAAAATATATTCCTATCATTTTAATTACCCGATATATTTGATAGATCAATGTAATTTATTTCACTTTTGATATAATAAATATGTTGATTACATGAACTTATAATTCAGTTTTGTTAAATTGTGCCTAACTTAAAACCTTTACAAATCTCCTTTAAACAAATCGTGTAATATTAAACATTATATGTGATTACGTATTTTACATATGCCTACATGTATGGATATAATGAAGCATATAATATCCTCCTTTAATACGTCGTGATTAAGTCAAGAATAACTAATTTTAATTTGAATAATTAAACTGATATAAATATTAAGTAAATGATTCACTTGTTAAACCATCTCGTTTATTCGTATGAAGGAGTCGAGTTGTATTAGTAATAGCGTTATACAGTAACTGAAAATTGAATAAATGGCAGAAACATTTATTATATAATCTTATCCTAATTGGAGTACGCATTCTTCTAAAATTGGCGAAGGAAATAATCTTAACAATCTAGGCATTAATACATACTATTTTATAACTGAAAATCAGTTTTGTTAAATAACAGTTTTGTTAAATAAATCCTTGTCGTATCATGTTTTTAGACTGACTAAGAACAGGATTCGACAAGGATTTATTTAACAAAACTGTATTAAGTGTACTTTTCTTATACAGGAATTTTTGCTAGTATTCGGAGACTTTTGTTACCGACTGTATATTAAGCCTGTACCATGATCAGGTTTATATATTTAATTAATTACTTATTTATTTTTCTATATACCAACTACTACTAACTAACACAACTACTATTGCACCAAAAAAAAAAAAAAAAAGTCTCATGCGATTGACGTAGCGGACCATAGCATATTGTAGTATTATGTTTGGCGTGAAATTGACGTGAAATTTTTTGGTTGATCGAATAAATCAAATGAATATAGAAAATAACGTGAAAGAATCTATTCGGAGATCTTTTTAGTGATAAGATCTACACTACCTTCATTGTTTTCATGAATTAAAAAAATGATTTCGTTAACAGAGTTTGATCTTTTGGCGCGCAAGCAGCATCAGACCGAGTTTTGTACATTTCGAATTTGCTTTTGAAATTTTACCTGCTTTCGGAATTCGGTTCGTTCCCGAACCGGGACTTTTCTAGTACTCTATATACGAAAAACTTAGATATCAAGTAATTCATACACTGAAATTTATTTGTATCATAACTCACACGCATATTATTATTATTATTATTATTATTTTGTATAATTACCCGATCATGCTATTAAATGGGGGGGGGGGGGGTCGGAGTAATTTTGGTATAGTGTGGTAATTTGGGTATAAATTATACTTCGTTAAATAAAATGAAAAATTATAACTCCATACATCAACAAAAATTCACATTTATGTACATAATCATTACCTATGATTATACGTTGAAAATATGTTGGCAACACTGATATTCAAATTGACAAAATTATTTAGTTTCTAAAGATGGCAATACAAACAAAAACAACTACATCCAAACAGTGCTTCTAATTAACGTGCTGCTATATATTTTACAAATTTAGGTTATACTATATATTACATATATTTACTTTAATTTTTTATTTAATTGGAACATTTATGTTTAATAGTTTTAATGTAATTAATCATTTACAGTATTGTGTAATTTGGGCGTACATTATATTTTATTAATTAGAATTAAAAATCATTATTTTATACACCTATAAAAATGGGAATTTATGTGCATAATCGTTACATAAGATTATATATGCTGAAAGTATGCTGGCAACTGTGATATTGACAAAAATTTTGTTTTCTAAAGATGGCAATGTAAAGAAAACTTCCAAACAGTGCTGCTAGTTAACCTGATGCTATACATTTTTAAAATTTTGGACATGCAGACTTATATGTTTATTTTAAGTTTCATTAAATCCACCCGCTATCACTGTGAATGTGGGAAAACAGTAAAGGAGCGTACGAGGGAAATAACTGGTCACGATCCTGAAAGTAAAGAACATTATTATGTAATTTTTTTAAGCAAATGTAAAAGTGAATGTGAACGTTATATTTTCTCAAGCAAATATGACATTGAATGGATTAATAAGGGACAGATTCTGATGTGTTTCCTGGTCCTGACTATAATGGAAGATATTTTAAATTTTGTTCAAGAAATCTGTCCCAAAAATCTACTTATGATCAATGAACGGTTGACAATTTTGTGCTATTTTACCATGTTTTTATTAACTTCGATTCTTGTTTGTTTGTTTGTCCAGTACAAATTTTGCAATCGATTTTTAACTAATTTTCCGACCAGCTAGACATTTGAAACTTCCAAGATAGTTCAGAACACTGTGAGAATACATTTTTTAACACTTTAAGTCAATTGTTTCAGGTTCCTACTGCCTTCTGCAGCGTTTATACGATTCAGCAGAAAATTTATTTAACTAACTTCCTGACTAGCTAGATATTTGAAACTTTCAGAATAGTTCAGAAAAGTGAAAATGCATATTTAAAATACTTTCAACCAACTGTTTCGGTTCCCTGCTGCCTTGGGCAGCGTTATCAGTACAAAGCTTGCAATCGATTTTTAACTAAATTCCTGGCTATCTAGCTAGCCATTCGACACTTTTATAATAGTTCAAAACACGATAACAATGACTTTTTTAAAATACTTTTAGCCAATTTTTCTGGGTTCCAGCTGCCTTCGGTAGCGTTTATATGATTCAACAGAAAATTTAAAAACATGGTATATAAAATGTTTTTTTTATCTTGTAATTATTTGGTTAATTTTCATCCTAAATTTTATCTTAATACTAATAAAAATAATTGTTCTTAATATATCATTATTTCTATTATATCTAAATGTAACCTAAACTGAAAAAAATTAATTGAGATATTTATTAAAACTATATTTTGCTTTTTAAGTATGTACTGTACCCACATTACCCCATCCATGGGGTAATTTGGGTATAGTGAAACTAATGTTTGCTATTTTTCTACAAATGGCTCTATTAACATGAAATTTGCATAAAACTATTCTAAGATCACAATGATAAGACAGAACAAGAAAAAAAAAAATATATTATAGGACTTGAAATTTCAAAATGGAGGATTTTTGTACCCAAATTTCCCCGAACCCCTCCTATAGACAGTAGAATGTCAATGTAAATTAGCATAGACGATATATATAAATATATTTTTTTTTTCTAAATACTCTGGTAAACGCTAAATCACTTATTTTTATACCTTTAGTAAGATTAAAGAAACGTTAGAAATTATTGTCTGTCGAGAAACTGAATTATGATGTTAAGATGGATGTCATAATTAAAGGAACGAAAACAATTTTTAATATTTATAAGGTCTTCTAATAAAAATAATACAAGCATAATGAAAAGAAAAATATTTATTTACCCCGAGGATGGTATTATTTGCATTTTCTTGTCGTAGTTTGTAAAGAAAATAATATCGACAAAATATTTTTTTTTGTTGAAAATTCATGCATATCAATTATACTTTTTTCAATGAAAATTTTAGATTGTTACATCTTTATTTTAAATTACAATAAAGAGATGAACGCACTTCAGAAAATTATATCATTATTAAAAATAAATGAAAATCAATATTGATTTCTTAAAGCTACTTTTCTCTTTATCATAGAGGGAATAATTGAATAATACCTATGCTACTTATATATGCAAATGACTTTAATCACTTAAGCAATCTCATTAACAGTCATCTCAGTGATAACAAAATAAGGAAATATCTAACTGACACATATGAGGTCCTACAATTAATTAGGGTATATTATGCATGTTTTAATATATTATGTTTGACAATAAATTATCCTATAGAAAAAAATAAACTTGTTATAGCCATTTATGTTTTGTTTTAGAAACATTGATTTATAATTAGGTAGAATATAATACTATAAAAATTTAGGTTTTGAGTGTTAAATTTTGAAAATTGTGAAACAAAATTTTTAATTTGGAATTATAACTTAAATATATATACATGATTTACTATTTTCTCTAATAAACCTAAGGTTGATTCATTGATATACATCTTTCCATAAATAACCTAACACATTCAATTTTAGGTGTTTTGTCAAACATCTAGAAAATAATTTGACGAATTTACCTGAAACTTTGGTCGTGTAAAGAGCCTGTACCTGAAATATTTC
The DNA here is from genome assembly GCA_963930645.1 of Salticus scenicus. NCBI lineage: Eukaryota > Metazoa > Arthropoda > Arachnida > Araneae > Salticidae > Salticus > Salticus scenicus. The sequence continues at coordinate 109,725,837 of OZ005657.1, forward strand.
AGTAAAGAATTTGCTCTGAAAACAAAATAGAAAGCAGTAAAAAATCAAAGAAAACAAAATGTTTAGAAACATCCTATAAAAAAGCAATATTTAAAATGCGTTCTAGCTGTAGTGTATGATTATGAGGATTATTCTAATTAGTTGTATTCATTAATATAGGACTCATGTATATATTCATGCAGCTTTAAATTTTCTCAAAAAAAAAAAAAAAAAGAATATATATATATATATATATATATATATAATAGACATTGTACTGCTAAAGCCCATGCAATGGCATTAATAGGGAATTTGACAAACTACATTACACACAACATCCTGCAGTCGCAATATCAAAATATGAAATACTTACAATATATGAATATTTTCACTAATTATATTTTAACTTGTATTCTCACAAATCTTAGTACCGTAATTTCTGGTAAATAACCCGCAGGTAAAATGTGTCATTTCTCCAACAGAAATTTTATTTAATAGAGAAATCTATACTTTTTCGAAGGAAGAACTCGTACAAATATAAATTTATTTATCAATTGAAATTTCTGGTGCAAAACTGGATTTTATAACCTGCGGGGTATCTACCAGAATTTACGGTAAATTAACAAAAACGTGCTAGAGTTACAAGATTATAAGGGGATTTCCACAAAAAAATACTTTTGGAACGTGGCTGAAATAATTGGATCTTCAAATTAATGACACGGCATGTGAAAAACCCCTTATGAAATTTGAACTCATTTTTACTCTATTGAAATGAACTTTTGAGAAAAGTTGCCTAATAAAACTAGCTTTCAATTTCAACCTATGTAATAAAAATGTTTCTATCTTTGCAGATGTTCAGCGTAAACGGTTTTCATAAAAATGCTCATATTTCACGAGGTATATATAATTGTATTCCGGATGAAGTAAGTTGTTTTGAAAGTGTTTTTTTTTTCCAAATTATCTGAAATTGGGAATAGTTTTTGTTTAAAACTCTGTCTATTATAAATAAAAAGCATGTTGATTTTTTTTTGGGGGGGGGGAATTTTAAAACAAATGCCCATATCTCCGTTATTTGACATGCTATCGTCACCCAAATTCCTCCGCAAATTGTACTAGGATTATATTAACATATACTAAAGTAACAAATCATTTCATGCATTTAACGATACAGGGGGATCACAAACATTATTGGTTTTGATCAATTTATTACCTGCTCCCTAAATGCTGTCTTAAACCAATATTTACTGAAAAACATGAGCAATATCCAGAAATACCCAATGTATGAAAACATTTCATCGAGAGATAAGTTTTTAAATTGAAAATAATAATAATAATAATAATAATAATAATAATAATAAAACTGATCGCTTGCAAATCTTGTTAACCTTTTGAGCAGGAGTATATTTTCAAGTAGCATGTAAAATGATCAGAGCCTGATTAAGGGGGAAGCACACATTATCTCCGCTCTCACCGGAATATTTTTACAATTATTTTTTACTTCATGTCATAGAAATTCCACGTTTTGACGAGGAAATATTTTTTATAAAAAATGAACGGTGCAAAACAATCCAATTTACTCACCGTTATGAGACACCAGAATTCTTTTAAAATAATTTTTAATGAGAATTTTCTGTTTATTATAGGAGGAAAGTATTTGTTAAAAAATAACGGTGTAAGTATAAATAATGTGTGCTTCCCGCTTAATCAGGCTCTGAGAATGATGCAATGTCTAGAACATATTGAGGGCAGTTAACTCCAAAAAGAAGCTCTGGGAAAGACGTATTAACATCGATAACAAAATTTATGAAAGAAAAAAAAATCCTTTGATGTAAAAACTATTAAAATTCTTCTTTGTAATTGTACCACATCAAATACTGGAGTTTCTGATGGACCAACATAATTTTTTTGAAAATGATTCAAAATCAACACAACAGTGGTTTGTTCTCTTCATTTAAACAAATTGCCTCTCTGGAAAATTATATTTCATCTCGGTGGTCTAACTTCATAATCTCCTTTTTTGGTGATCCAACAGGGAAAAATAAACAAGTTATTTTGATTTGCCAATTATTTAGTACAATAAGGGGCTAGAGCTTTCCTATTTTTTAGGTGCGTTTTATTATTTTGTCACCACTATTTCTCAACAGTAATTTTTACAATAATATTGCCTTAAAAACTCGAAGAAAAATTTCTTTTGAAAAATAGAATTCGTTCCAATGTTTTAAACGGAATACAATTTCACTTTTAAACGAAATAAATTTGCTCGTAATGATTTTGATTGCATTTTGCAACAGGTGATATTGCTAACGATATCTACGCAACCAGGTTCTGTTTTCGAGAAAGAGTCGTTCGACTGAATCGTGTTTTTAACAATCTTTACGAAAAGTTACTGTCATCAAGTGATCTGTCAAGTTGGAAAATGTTGGCTAGGGAATTTAGTCGTATCAAAGCACCTTCGAACTCATTTAGCAATTGTTGCATTTGTGGAAGGATTTAGTACAAGGAGACATGCAAGCGTAAATCCAGGGCTTAGATATATCGCCAAACTTGACGACTTGTGGGAGAATGAAGGCATTTTACCGATTTAAGCATTTTATTTTCACTTATCTGTTACCAAAAAGCAATAAAATAAGACTGAGGCAATAAGTTTTTTTTTTTTTTTTTGGGGGGGGGGGAGGGGGGTCCTGATTATTGTTGTAGGAATAAGACATTATAACGTGCATATTGTGGTTTCTAACGACAAAAAATGTGAAATAAACACTTTAAAAAGGAATCAGCAGCAATTTTATTGCTAAATTATGAGGAATGTTCAAGAAATTACTTACAGTTATTAATAATTTAAATCTGTGGCTAAATTATTTTTGATGTTATTTTACAACTTTAATTAACGAACGTTCTAAACATACGATTTTATTATATTATATAACAAAACACAAACACCAACCTTTCTATTTAATTTAAAAATAAATGCCGACATTCTTTAAAAACAATTTCAATTGATTTTGTTAAATTGATTGTATATGAATGGAATAAGTTACGTCTAAATATTTCTTTATTTTTTTTATTTTTTTTTTTCATTAAATTTAGCATTATAGAAAATTTTACTTAATAACTGTTAGAATTTTATTTTATTTCCCATGAAAAAGGCATATTAATACATTTCCAGGATCAAACAAAATATATATTTAATTTATAAAACATATTTGCCAAAAATGTTATGACAAAGCAAAGATTTTTATACGTATATTTCTAGAATACAGCTATTTTTCACTAATATCTTTTCCAGATCAATTTTTTCGCTTGCTCAGTGGTTAAAATTTAATTCGTACGCACGTGCTAAAGAAATATTAAGAAGATGAAAAAAAATATATAAATAAGACTGGTTTAAATGTCCTATTTCTTCTTAAATTCTTTTAAACTTTTACCAACATCAAAATTCAAAATACATTTAACTTTGTCTACTTTGGAATACATCGTCATAAGATAAATATACATAATACAGAAAGAATTATTTATATATACTAAAGAGTTTGAAATTACTTTTAAAAGAATGTTGGTGTTTTATATAAAATTTTAGTAAAATATGTAATTAAGCTCATAATATACACTTGCTAATTCCCAAAATGACATGAAATTAGTTCCATATCACTTGATGACTTTAAATATTATAGAATTTTAAAAATGTTGGGCGTAAAATATAATTTGTGAGTTTCGCCTAAGTTTCTCCAGATTTAACAGCCAGTAAAACTTTCTGCGAAACTTAGAGTATTCCGAAAACTATTGTCAAATTCATGGGGAGAGGTTGTGAAATGAGGGATAAACATTTAATACTCAATAAATGACATATGCGAAAAATTTACGCTCAGAGAAACTTAGTGCTTTTGTGTGATTTACGCGAAACGCGATAAAATCATTTTATTCCTCTCGAATCATTTTATCCCACTATTTAAATCCTTCTACAGCTGCGGTATTTGTTCGCATAAATACATTGCGCTACACACGGGGATTTCTATGAAAATTGTAAACTTTTAGTGCGATATATTTTGCTAATCATAGATCTAAAATTCCCTGAAATAGATATTTCTTAATAAATATATTTAGACTCAATAATGGCCATTAAAAAATGTATTATATAAAATGGTGAAGATTAAATTAATTGAAATTGATTTTTTAAATTACACATTTATAGGAATTTTACTGATTTTTCAATTCTTGAACTATTATAGTTACTAAGGGGTGCTTATTATATATAAATAATTCGTTTTATCTAAATTTAAACACAAGTTACAAAATTTCAACGTTTATTGATATTTAGAACAGTATAATTTTGATAAAATGAAAAGAAGAAACCCAAGAGGAATGTAATTAAGTTCAAAATATATATATATATTTTTTTAATTATTGTTAACAGTTTTTATATCTGCACTTTTAAAACGCTAAAAATAGGTAAACATTATTATCTAGTAAAATCATTCTGCAAAATTTCTACATGCTGAATGAAAAGCTTATTTGTAGTGGTTTACTTAAAGCCAAGATAAATGACTACTCAGACAAAATAATAATAATAATAATAATAATAATAATAATAATAATAATAATAATGCTATGTTTTATCAGTAACTAGCAGGCTGCGCCCGCTTCGCTGGTCACTATTTTTAAATGAATCACTGTACTTAATAAATTTTCAAAATTGCATTAATTTTATCATGTGAAAAAAGAGAGAGAGAGAGAGAGAGAGAGAGAGAGAGAGAACGAGAGACAGAGAAAATTTCTAATTGGAAGAAATGTCGCACCGGGTCCCCACTGCCTTCGCCAGTGCACACCATTGTGCACTTCGCGCGAGCATTTATGTTCGACACTCTTAATGAATCACTATATTATCGTAAGGGAAAAACATAAATTAATTTTTTTTCCCATCGGTAGAATAATCGCTGCGGGCCCCTCGTTCCCGCCCCTCCTAATTATTTTAGACTTTAAAAAATACTCGCAATCATTCTCTTGGGCTTTTAAACCTAATAATACCAATTTCCGATATTCTATCTGAATTTCTTTATTTTTACCCCTGCACCCGCCCCCTTCCCGATCCTCGTAATAATTCTGTACTTTCGAAAATATCCACAATTGATTTATCGGGCCTCAAAACCTAACAACACTATTATTCAGCGCTTTAACTCTTATTTATTTATTTTTGACCCTTCATTCCCCTTCCTGTCTATCCTAATAATTTTACAAATTCGAAAATATTCGCAATCGATTTGTAGGTATCAAAAACCTACATGTACCAATTTTGAGCGACCTAACTCCATTTTATTTTTTTGAACCTCCGCCCCCCCCCCCTTCCCACACCTCCTAATAACTTTACAAATTCGAAAATATTCGCAATCGATTTGTAGGTATGGAAAACATCTATGTACCAATTCTGAAGGACCTAACTCTATTTTTATTTTTTGCCCCTCCGCCCCCCCTTCCCTCCCCTTCTAATAAATTTACAAATTTGAAAATATCCGCAATCGATTTGTAGGTATCAAAAACCTCTATGTACCAATTTTGAACGGTCAACCAATTTTTATTTTTTTACTCCCCCCCCCCTTTCTGACCCTCCTAATAACTTTACGCTTTTGAAAATATACTCATTCGACTTGCAGGCATCTAAAACCTATCTGTACCAATTTTGAACGGTCTAAGTGTATTTCTATTTTTTTGCCAGATAGCCCCCCCCCCCCTTTCCCGCCCCACCTGGGACGAATTTCTAAAATTAAAGAAATTAGTTTTTATGTATTTAGTACAGTCAAATTTGACCAAAAAAGCCCAAATAAGGGATAAAATTTATAAAGTTTTGAAACTTTGGAATAACATTCCTGGGGGCTAATGTAATGCAAAGCACAAAAGTTCCCCCTTTCTGGGGGGGGGAAGCTTCCTCCCCATTCCTCCCTATTCCCCTCCAGACCATATAGCTCTTTCATGTTAGGAAAAACAGATATAATAATTTATAAACGCTTGAAATTTTAGGATAACATTCAGGAAAAGTCTACTAATGGACAGGAAAAAAATATATCCTCCCTGTGGGTATGCTACTCCCCCCCTTTCCCCCAAAAATTGTTTATTTCCTTCATTTTTTTTTTTTTTTTTTTTTTTTTTTTTTTTAATGAGGAACTATAAAAGGATTATATTATAGGAAAAAATATTTATAAAGTTATAAAATTTTGAATTAATACTCTTGAGGGTTCCCCCTCTCCTTCCACCCCACCCCACCCCCGAAAAAAAATGTAAGCTCATTTAGATATGAAAAAAAAAAAAAACAGAGGAAATAATTTATAAACACTTGAAACTTTGAAACATTGAGATAACACTCATGAATAGACTATTATTAAAAAAAAAGACATCCCCCTTCTCTAAATAAGCACCCCCCTTTCTCCCCAAAACATACAGTTCCTTTAAATTATGAAAAATAGGAGACTCTAAAGCATTAAAGGAATTCATTACAGAGGTATATATTTATAATCTTCTGAAATTTTGAAATAGTGCTCTCGAGAGCTCTAGCAATGGAAAAAAGAAAATTCCACACTCCTCTTCATCTGTGGGCGGAGGATACCTCTTTTCCTCCCGAATTTGTACAACTTTTTCATATTAAGAAAAACCGAGAAAATAATTTGCAATGTTTTAAAATTTTAGAATAGCACTTATGAATTCACTAGCAATGGAAAATAGAATAGGTCTCCTTACTTGGGGGGAGGGGGGGAGCTCCCCCCTTTTCCTCAAAATCCCGTTTTCCTCTTTTCGATCTAAGGAAATCCAACTGTGACTTTTCAGTTTTTTCACAAAATCGTTAAGTTTACTATTACAAAATATAATTCTTTTTTGACCTCATAAATGATATATATCATATATATCATATATATATATATATATATATATATTATATATAAATACGATCAATATTTTCGGAGTAATTGGCAACGGAGAAAAAAAATTAGCTCCTGATTTTGGCATGTTTTACATATTTTTTACAGATGAGAATAATGTACGCTCTTCTTTCAACCTGGTCAGATACAAAGAACGGGTTTCAAATATTTTGAATTTGCTCAACGCTTTGAAATTTCTGCTATCGAAGCAACCATAGCAAAAGATGACGCAGATGCTTTGATAGTTAGGAAAGCAATTGATGCATCTGATTTAAACAAGCAAGTCGTTATTCTTGGACAAGATGTGAACCTTATAGTTTTACTGATAGCACTTGCCCCAGAAGATAAGGACATTCTATTCATGAAAGAAGGAAAGGGAAATGTCAAAGAAAGATGTTAAAGTTCCAAGGACTTGCAAAGTTCATCTGTTATTAAAAATGTCGAGGATTCTATTCTATTTCTTCACGCAATGAGTGGTTGGGACACCACCAGAGCCTGATTAAGGGGGAAGCACACATTATCTCCGCTCTCACCGGAATATTTTTACAATTATTTTTTACTTCATGTCATAGAAATTCCACGCTTTGACGAGGAAATATTTTTTATAAAAAATGAACGGTGTAAAACAATCCAATTTACTCACCGTTATTAGACACCAGAATTCTTTTAAAATAATTTTTAATGAGAATTTTCTGTTTATTATAGGAGGAAAGAATTTGTTAAAAAATAACGGTATAAGTATAAATAATGTGTGCTTCCCCCTTAATCAGGCTCTGGATACCACTTCGGCCATGTTTGGAAAAGGGAAAGTGCAAGTATTTCAATCGTTTAACCGATCTCACCATCTCCATGATGTACCTAAAGTGTTCAACGATCCAAGATCGACTCGTGACTCAATTGATAAACCTAGTGAAAAGATTATTAGTGAGATGTACGGTAAAATAAAATTAAAAAAAAAAAAAAAAAAAAAAAAACGCATCTATAACTTCTGAAATGAAAAAATTGAACGGGGGAGGTGAATGAGGAAAGTTCCCACTGCATGGTGGAATTTTTAAAAAAAATTGTATCCCATTATTAAGCACCTCAAGAATATGTTATACCAAATTTCAAAACTCTGTTTAACCATTTTTCTTATTTTCAATAAGCGATATAATTTTTTTAGGAGGGGGGGGGGGGGAGGAAGCTCTTACCCCAGGGTGGATTTTTTTTTTCAATTATTAAATTACTCAGGAATGTTGTACCAAAATTTCAATACTCTATAAATTAATTTTCTATTTTCTTTTCTTTTCTTTATTTAATCGAATTATACAGTTCCTTTTTTCTTTTTTTTTCTTTGGAGGGGGGAGGGGAGGGAGTAAGCTCCCATCCCACTGTGGGGACCTTTTTTGATTTGCATTATTAGGCCCCTTTGGAATGTTATGCCATAATTCTAATACGCGATAAATTAATTCCCTATTTTTTTCTTCATTTCAAAGAATTATACGGTGTTTTTTTTTTTGTTTTTTTTTAGGGGGGGGGTGTAGAGGGAAGCTCGCCTCTAAGAGTGGGGAACTTTTTTGTTTTGAATTATTAGACTCTTCATATGTATAATCCCAAAGTTTCAAAACTTTATAATTTTTTCCCCTTATTTTTTCTAATTTGACTGTACTAATTTGTGGGAACTATATTTTAGAGCAAAAATCTCACATATATTTTTTTTTCTGTTTGCGATATAAAAGAGTATGTGAAACCACGTTTCGCGCATGTGAAATCACGTTTGCCCCCTCTTCCCCTCCTCTTGGGGGCTGAATTTCTAAAATTCCAGAAATTAGTTTTTAGGTATTTTCATTAGTTATATATTAGAGCAAAAATTTCACGTATGTCTGATTTTTTGTTTGAGATATATAGGAGTATGTGAAACCACGTTTGGTGCATGTGAAATCACGTTTTGCCTACTTTTCCCCCTTGGGGACCGAATTTCTAAAAGTCCAGAAATGGTTTTTAGATATTTGTGTTTGCTATATTTTAAAGGAAAAATTTTACGGATATCTGTTTTTTATTTATTTATTTATTTTATTTTTTGAGATATGAAGGCTTTTTTGATATCACATTTTGCCCCCTACTCCCCCTTGGGGGGCGAATTTCGCAAAATCTCTTCTTAGGGGGTGCTTACACTATATGTTCTATAATCTGACCCAGTTTAAAGTCAGTGGCTCCAGTAGATTTTGTTATGCGTTGATGAGTCAGTGAGTGTGTGAGTGGAAGTACTCTTTTATATGTATATAGATCGTCAACATATTTTTATTAACTGAAAACAATTTTATTATTATATAATTATATTATTTAAAACTATGCAATTAATTAACAAATCCCATTAATTAAAACAAAAATATTACGTTTAGTACATGCAATTACTTTAAAATAAAAATAAGTAAATCAAACATTTCTTGCTAAATAAATCAACGTGTTGTATACCACCAAAGAAAAATGCTTCATGTTCATGTCGACTGTTAAAGTAGTTAAAAACGAATTAAACACTTTAAGGTGCACAAAACTGTCATTTAACATTTTTTAAATATTCATTTATGTTATTTTATAAAACAATATGATGAAGCATTGGTATTTTTACAGTGAAATAACAATTATTATATATCAAGAAAAACAATTAAACTTTCTAGATGCTATTAACTTTGAAAAGATCGACAAAAAATAAATAAATAAATAAATAAACTATACGTTGAAATATAAAAATTTTGAAAGTTTTGATACTTCATTTATGAGTACATGTTCTCTATTTTAAAAATTATGAGCAAAATTGCAGCTAATATCAAGCCGGAACTTACTACATTTCTAAACCTTAATGCTCAATTTTTTAAAAAATTTCTCAAAAGTGATTTTTTGAAAGATATTTTTACGCGAAGTTAATCAATTTGCTTTTATATAGTTTTAAAATGTTTGTACAAATATACTTCTTAAAAATTTAATGATTTTGAGATATCACAAAATCGATTGTATTTAAAATCATGAAAGGAAAAAAAAAATCATATATTCAAAATATTCAAGCCTTTTTGAGAAAATATTTAGCTAATCAAAGTTAGTAGTACTAATTGCTAATTCTTTTTGTACTTATAATTTGTAAATGAGCGATTGCTCACACGTGTAAAAATCGAATTTATAAAATATAACACAGTCGAATTTATAAAATATAACACAGTATGTTACACGTTAAAATACATAGCTTAAAAAACTTAATTTAAAAGATAAAAAAAAAAAAAAAAAAAAAAAAAAAAAAAAAATTATGACGACGTTTCATCCGAGCACATTTGCTCATGGATTTCGTCATGTCTGGTTTTTGAAACATTAGCATCTTGATCTTTAAATAGATGCTGAACAGGTTGCCACATTCTCGCCAAGTCTCTTCTGGAATAGGTATAATTGGTGGCGCGTTTATAATAATTTATTATTTGCAATTTCTCCACAAAAAGAAAATTCCACACTCCTCTTCATCTGTGGGCGGAGGATACCTCTTTTCCTCCCGAATTTGTACAACTTTTTCATATTAAGAAAAACCGAGAAAATAATTTGCAATGTTTTAAAATTTTAGAATAGCACTTATGAATTCACTAGCAATGGAAAATAGAATAGGTCTCCTTACTTGGGGGGAGGGGGGGAGCTCCCCCCTTTTCCTCAAAATCCCGTTTTCCTCTTTTCGATCTAAGGAAATCCAACTGTGACTTTTCAGTTTTTTCACAAAATCGTTAAGTTTACTATTACAAAATATAATTCTTTTTTGACCTCATAAATGATATATATCATATATATCATATATATATATATATATATATATATATATATTATATATAAATACGATCAATATTTTCGGAGTAATTGGCAACGGAGAAAAAAAATTAGCTCCTGATTTTGGCATGTTTTACATATTTTTTACAGATGAGAATAATGTACGCTCTTCTTTCAACCTGGTCAGATACAAAGAACGGGTTTCAAATATTTTGAATTTGCTCAACGCTTTGAAATTTCTGCTATCGAAGCAACCATAGCAAAAGATGACGCAGATGCTTTGATAGTTAGGAAAGCAATTGATGCATCTGATTTAAACAAGCAAGTCGTTATTCTTGGACAAGATGTGAACCTTATAGTTTTACTGATAGCACTTGCCCCAGAAGATAAGGACATTCTATTCATGAAAGAAGGAAAGGGAAATGTCAAAGAAAGATGTTAAAGTTCCAAGGACTTGCAAAGTTCATCTGTTATTAAAAATGTCGAGGATTCTATTCTATTTCTTCACGCAATGAGTGGTTGGGACACCACCAGAGCCTGATTAAGGGGGAAGCACACATTATCTCCGCTCTCACCGGAATATTTTTACAATTATTTTTTACTTCATGTCATAGAAATTCCACGCTTTGACGAGGAAATATTTTTTATAAAAAATGAACGGTGTAAAACAATCCAATTTACTCACCGTTATTAGACACCAGAATTCTTTTAAAATAATTTTTAATGAGAATTTTCTGTTTATTATAGGAGGAAAGAATTTGTTAAAAAATAACGGTATAAGTATAAATAATGTGTGCTTCCCCCTTAATCAGGCTCTGGATACCACTTCGGCCATGTTTGGAAAAGGGAAAGTGCAAGTATTTCAATCGTTTAACCGATCTCACCATCTCCATGATGTACCTAAAGTGTTCAACGATCCAAGATCGACTCGTGACTCAATTGATAAACCTAGTGAAAAGATTATTAGTGAGATGTACGGTAAAATAAAATTAAAAAAAAAAAAAAAAAAAAAAAAAACGCATCTATAACTTCTGAAATGAAAAAATTGAACGGGGGAGGTGAATGAGGAAAGTTCCCACTGCATGGTGGAATTTTTAAAAAAAATTGTATCCCATTATTAAGCACCTCAAGAATATGTTATACCAAATTTCAAAACTCTGTTTAACCATTTTTCTTATTTTCAATAAGCGATATAATTTTTTTAGGAGGGGGGGGGGGAGGAAGCTCTTACCCCAGGGTGGATTTTTTTTTTCAATTATTAAATTACTCAGGAATGTTGTACCAAAATTTCAATACTCTATAAATTAATTTTCTATTTTCTTTTCTTTTCTTTATTTAATCGAATTATACAGTTCCTTTTTTCTTTTTTTTTCTTTGGAGGGGGGAGGGGAGGGAGTAAGCTCCCATCCCACTGTGGGGACCTTTTTTGATTTGCATTATTAGGCCCCTTTGGAATGTTATGCCATAATTCTAATACGCGATAAATTAATTCCCTATTTTTTTCTTCATTTCAAAGAATTATACGGTGTTTTTTTTTTTGTTTTTTTTTAGGGGGGGGGGTGTAGAGGGAAGCTCGCCTCTAAGAGTGGGGAACTTTTTTGTTTTGAATTATTAGACTCTTCATATGTATAATCCCAAAGTTTCAAAACTTTATAATTTTTTCCCCTTATTTTTTCTAATTTGACTGTACTAATTTGTGGGAACTATATTTTAGAGCAAAAATCTCACATATATTTTTTTTTCTGTTTGCGATATAAAAGAGTATGTGAAACCACGTTTCGCGCATGTGAAATCACGTTTGCCCCCTCTTCCCCTCCTCTTGGGGGCTGAATTTCTAAAATTCCAGAAATTAGTTTTTAGGTATTTTCATTAGTTATATATTAGAGCAAAAATTTCACGTATGTCTGATTTTTTGTTTGAGATATATAGGAGTATGTGAAACCACGTTTGGTGCATGTGAAATCACGTTTTGCCTACTTTTCCCCCTTGGGGACCGAATTTCTAAAAGTCCAGAAATGGTTTTTAGATATTTGTGTTTGCTATATTTTAAAGGAAAAATTTTACGGATATCTGTTTTTTATTTATTTATTTATTTTATTTTTTGAGATATGAAGGCTTTTTTGATATCACATTTTGCCCCCTACTCCCCCTTGGGGGGCGAATTTCGCAAAATCTCTTCTTAGGGGGTGCTTACACTATATGTTCTATAATCTGACCCAGTTTAAAGTCAGTGGCTCCAGTAGATTTTGTTATGCGTTGATGAGTCAGTGAGTGTGTGAGTGGAAGTACTCTTTTATATGTATATAGATGGTGACTATTATGGCAGTTTGCCTTAAATTAAAATAAGTACAATGCTAACTTTTTTTTTTTTTTTTTTTTTTACGATACCGTGCTCAATGCAACAGTTTGCATTTAACGTATATGATTTTGACAATTTAAAGAATGTATTAGCTCCAGAAGCAGGATCAAACTTTGTGTCCTAATGTAGAGCTTCAGTGGAATATCAAATTTGGTGCCGGATTCAATTTTCCTTAAAATGTGTCTCCCTTTAAGTGCGACCTTATTCCATCTGATAATAGACATAATTTTCATTAAATAATAATAATAATAATAATAACAATAACAAAGTATTCGACGAATTTCAGTTTTTAAATGTTACTTTCCACATATACTTTCTTAAAAGAAATTTTGAAAACATAATTAGGCATTTACGAGATTGCTATATATATATATATATAGTCCTACTACCATTTTACATACTTTATAACATCATTTCTAATAATAATAATAATAATAATAATATATGTACAGGGTGTAACAAAACAAATGACCACATTTGTAATAGGTGATATAACATTATAAAACAAAAGACTTTCACCAATGTATATGGAGCCAGAAAGCAAAGCGTGAGCGGTGAGAGGGTGCTTTTTCTATAGTGAATTAAACGTCGCCTTTCGTAGTGCCCGTCATTCAGCTGATATTTGTTGCAAGTAAGACTCCTATAATACAAGCTGGCTCACAGCTGATCATTGTTGCCCAGCGGAAATATAGCTTGGCGACGTTTAGTTGCAGACGTATTATTCGGCGTCTTCAGAGCCTGATTAAGGGGGAAGCACACATTATTTATACTTACACCGTTATTTTTTAACAAATACTTTCCTCCTATAATAAACAGAAAATTCTCATTAAAAATTATTTTAAAAGAATTCTGGTGTCTAATAACGGTGAGTAAATTGGATTGTTTTACACCGTTCATTTTTTATAAAAAATATTTCCTCGTCAAAGCGTGGAATTTCTATGACATGAATTTAAAAGAATTGTAAAAATATTCCGGTGAGAGCGGAGATAATGTGTGCTTCCCCCTTAATCAGGCTCTGCTTTCTTCATCTGTTGGGAATCTAAACGTTCTAAAAGCAGTTCTGGTATGATTTGAGCAATTTTCGGCTGCACAAGCCCCGTTTTATGTGATTTGATAACACTTGAAATTCGGACCGCTTGAAAAACAATCGCTGAGTGGGAAACAAAATGCCTGATGAGCCAGCCTGTATTGAAGGAGCTCTAGTTGCAAGAGATGAGGAATATTCAAATTCGCGCCACGTCCGTCGAATTACTCGAGAACTTTGTCGCCTGAATTAGCATCACAACTACAGACTTTAGGGGAAAGCAAATAATCGTCCAATGTCTGCGTGATTCACCGCGTCACCCATATGAAGCAAATGTATTGCAGCTGGTGGTCGCTCATTTTGTAAAGTTTTCATAAAAAAAAAAATTCTTTATCGTCAATTCTTTGCCTTTACTGTATTCATCCGATTTCACCAAACAGGCACTCTCGTGCAGCTCCTCTTTACTTTCCGACCGCACAATGACTGTGGAAATTTGTTTGTTTTTGAATGTTCTACCACTCCTACAGTTGTAAACATCAGTTTTGTTATATATATGCGTGTCTGTGCGTGTGCTCGCATAAAAATTTCTACCCTAAAACAGTTTAAATCATATTTCAGCATAAGTGAATTTAAAATTTTATTTGCAATTTATTAAAATGTCTAAAACATACACTTTTTCATTAAAATTAAAGACCGAAATTAAAGTATCATTTAAAAATGTTTTTAGAATATTTATTTAATATTGCAATAGAAAATAAATCTTATTTTGCATTTCGCTGATAAAGTTGATTTCAGAAAACATATAATTTGTTTACAAATTTGTCAACATTTACGAAATTTGAATGTGTTGCATTGTGGAATTTAGGGTTGAAACTCTTCTCTTGGAACCTAGTGTTGATGTGGATGATGTCCGTGAAGATTTTTCTAAGGTGCCCTAGCACAGCGAGTAAAAAAAAAAAAAAAAAAAAAAAAAAAAGCACGGAAATCTCCAAACAGTTAGTCCGACGAACACGATCTCGCTACGAACCCGAAAACCTCATGCATATTTTGATTACCACTATTTCTGTAGAAATATTATTGCACAATTTAAAGGTTAAAAAAACTTCAATTAAAAAAGACGAAGTAATATATTTTTAAATAGTTGTATTAAAATGTGTGAAATTTGGCGACTATAGGAATGGGCTTGTTAAAACAATTTGTCGAATTATAACAAATCGAAATCAATTAATTCTAAAGATGCTGCTTTCCTACCAAAAACATAGCATTTCCTTATACAATCGCATATTTAATTCAAATTTATCTTTTCAGCGGATTGTATGTCTCAATATGTTCGAACAGCTAAAGTTTTTTTGAATACTCCCAGCAAGCCTTTAACCAGTCTTGACATCCTGTTACTGTTGCTGCTAGTCCAGCCTCCCCGGTTTCTAATTCATCTTCTCTAAGAAAATTCTTCGGTTATTCAAGTTTTCAAAGTGATTCCAAGTTACCCTAAAAAAGCACCAACTATATTTAAGATTGTAGCTCCTGGCTGACTTCTTGTTTTCCGCCGTCATCAATCCTGTTACTACCAGTACGCCTCTCCAGACCCTGCCCAACGAAGTTTCTATACAAGATCCTCAAAATTTACAGTTTTCAAGTTGCTCCATGTTATCACAGTAAAGCTCCAACTAAATGCAAGTTCCTTAACTTTTGCAGATTTCAAGTTGCTCCATGTTGACCCAGTAAAGATCGAACTAAACCTCTACAATTTGTGATTTCGGACTGACTTATCAAGCTTGACCGTAACTGTCGTGATGTTTCTTGTGTTTTCTTATGATGTATAATGAACGCGTTGCTGCACTTATTGTTAAATTATGTCTTGAATTTGTTCCTGATGCCCTGACAAGCAAGGTGAAAAGCTTTGAATATTATGTAGTTTTAAACTGATTTTAATTATATATGTCTTTTTTAAAGGAATTTTTATTGCGTGTTTTAAAGTGTACTTTTTAATAAATTAATTGTTTTTAAAAGGCAAAAATTTTAAATATCTTACGAAATACGAGCATTTTTACTAAATAATTTTTATCTACGCATGCGCAAGCTTTTGAAATATTTCATTTGCATAATTTAATAGCCAAATGTAATAAGAAACTTATATGAAAACCCCAAACAAATATCGTGTAAACTTAAATAGTTATGCGAGATAGAATGAGCAAAATCTCAGTTCTCTCAAAATAAAAGCTAAATTATAACTGGTTTTACTCCCATTTTTATTTTGATTCAATCGATTCCCAATGGCAATACAGTGTTCGGTGATTGTAAATAAATATTTATAAAGACCCCTATCATCTTCCTTTTTTTTTTTTTTTTTTTTTTTTTTTTTTTAAGAAGAAGAATTGAAATTCTGTTCATTCTATCTCTCATAACTTTTTTTAATTTACACGATATTTGTTTAGGGCTCAACGCATTTGCCTATTAAATTACAGGCGGTATCAAAATTATTCGAGCGCTAGCAATAATTCCTATGTAAAGAAAGTGCACCGAATACTATTTTTTTTTTTAAATAAACCCTTGCCGAATCATGTTCTTAGACTGACTAAAAACAACTTAGACTGACTCGACAAGGATTTTTGTAACAAAGCTGTATTAAGGGTATTTGTTTTTATATAGGAATTATTAAAAGCGCTCGAATAATTTTGCTGCCGACTGTATGCAAATGAAATGTTTTAAAAGCTAGTGCATGCGTAGATAAAAAATATAGAGTAAAATTGCTCATATTTCGTAAGATATTTAACATTTTTGCATTCTGATTGCAGTATGCTCTGTCTATTCAAGTACGTAAAATTTCCTGAAAATGTCTTTGCTCTGGCTCTAACACCCTACGTGTTATAATTAAAAAAAGTCGAAATGTTTTTGCAGTTTTTCAAAAAGCCTAGCGTACTAGCTTCTATACGTACTAGCGTACTAGCTTCTTATACGTACTAGCTTCTTAAAAATTTATACAGATAATAAGAAAATTCCTCTTAATCACATGCATTAGCCAAAATACGTTTCAAGTATTACTTTTTACAGTTTGATCCAAAACATTTTTTTATTTTCTTTAACTTTTAATGGTCCCTTTTTTATTTTCAGGATACGACTTTTGCTGGAATATATGAGGTATAACGTGTTCTTAACTCTACCAAAGTTTCAAGATGATTAAAAAATAATAATAAAAAACTTTTCTAGATACTTAACAAAATATCTAAATTCGAAAATGGCTAAATACTTATTGGTAGTGTATAAGATTTGGCATCCGTTAAAGACTTCGACATCACACGCTCCCGTATTATTTCAAACATTTAACTTGCCACTGAAAATATTGAAAAATTCCTCTCACCGCTCTCTCCCTCATCTTACTTTTGTAGCACTCCGAATCTATATTATTTTGCAGCTTCATGTGTTTTGAATAACTTAGTTCATTTTATTTTTATCATATTATTAATTATTAAATAAATAAAAAAAAATATTCGACCATTTCAAGTCATTTTCTTTAACTAAAAATTGCATTTTAAATTACGAACTAAGTGTCATTGCACCACTGTGCTTTCTATACGTCTAACTGAAATATTCAGCACTAATAAAGCCATACAAATGCATTTGAAAATAAATAAAACAAATTTAGGTGTCTGAAAATTCTGATTTCCTATAGTATATTTCTATTATTATTGTTACAATTATATTATTACTAGTATTAAAATAAGCTACACACACCCATATATATATATAAAGGAATTTTTTAAATATTTTAAAATGCGTTGGATTTTGTCACCCATCAAGTGACTGAAAATTGTATAACTTTTGTACATAAAATTTAAATTTAAATGAGAGTATTAGATTAGCTCTAAAGTTCAAATTGTGCATATATTCACCAAAAGTTTTTATATTTAATTTCAGTAATAATAAAAGTAAATTAATAATTCAAATTAAATATTAAAAAAGCCTAATTGTATTCAAAATTTCTGTATTTATTACCATTTTTTAGTACAATAATATTCATTTTATTAGAAATCGTTAAAAAGTATTTTTCTGAAACAAAAGAAATGAAATACGATTTTATTGAAAACGTTAAAGTAACAAGATTTTCATAGTATTTGCAAATAAAAGCATTGTAATTTAAATTCTTTAGAAACAATGAAAAAAAGATACATGGAAAGGGAATAAAAAAAAGTTTCTTTAAATCTCTCCACAGAAAAAAATTACAATAAATGCTAATTACATCTTTAATTAGATTTATTAAAGATATTCCAGTGCTTCTATATATTTTTTTTTAATCAAATGAAACTATCTTAATTTTATGCTATGATTTTATTCACTCTTTAATTATAGTTTGTAATTATTTTTCTCAATAATGATTAAGAGTTATTTTCAAAGTTATAAAAAATGCAATGAACTGTGATTTGAATAAATGAATTACAGAGTAATACATATATCAAAGCTGATTTAAATGATAAACGTATCAAATAACTTATTATTAAAATGCAACATAAATTAAATAGAATCTCTTTGATCGGTTTAAAAGTTTTTTTTTTTTTTTTTTTTGATTCTACAGATGCTTTGTTTTTTAAGGTAATCGATATTGAACTATGAAAATTTTAATAATCAGATCAAAGAAATTAATTTAGGAAAAAGATATTTAATAATAGGACGCAATAAATAGAGGAGTTTTATTTATTTACTGTTAGAACAATATATATATATATATATATATATATTTGCTTATAGTTAATAATGTTATGTAGTGGAAAAGTCTGTTAATGCGTTTATTGCTGAAACTTCCGTGATAGCTGTTGAAGAAGCATATCACAGTTTTTGAAATTATTAAGTTAACCTATGCCTAAAAAATATTGATAATGTCCACAAATAAATGGAAATACCGATTTTCGCCCGAAAATTTAATATCTTGTTAAGTTATGCACTTGTCATTAAAAATAAATAAATAAATAAATATGTAACTGCATAAATTTTATTTTTAGTATGTACCAATATTTCTATATAATACGTTTCATCTCATTAATTTTTAGAAAAAAAAAAAAAAAAAAAAGATAAAATTTATATTAGAAAATAAATTACTAAATCTGTCTGAAATACAGAGATCTCGATACGAAAAGGATTCGTACAATTATTAGCTTACAGTAATATTTAAGCAATAAAAGAAAGGAAAAGTTTTTTTTACTGGAAAAAGTTGTCATAAAAGACTACTATAAGATAATAGTGGTAAGAGTCCTTCCTATCGCGAAATCGCTCGATTTGAGTTTAAGCAACGCTGTTAAGTGTTCAACAAACTATAGAAAAAAGTTAGAAGGTAACAATTTGTAGGTAACAATTATTTGGTATTGCACTCCAAAATAGAAACATGAGTATATAGCGGTATTTTAAAGAAGAGCATTTTCGCAAAACTTTCTAAGGTTAATAGTAGAGATTCCTTTAAAAAATACTGTTTCTAAAATAAACTGAAAAAAAAAATCACCGCCATTATAAATGGAAGTTATTATTTAATGTTATAATACTTTATTATGAAACAGTAAAATTTTCAAACAACATTTTTTAAAGGATGAAATTTTACAAGACATTATTTTTTTAGAATAAATACGAATAATAATAATAATAATAATAATAATAATAATAATAAAGGTTACATCAGCAAATCATTGCTTGTTGGTGAAATAATGCTATATTTTAGATGTTTGCATCGTAAAAGCTCTTATCATTATTATTTCTGTATCATACTGTATCACTATTTTCAAATAGAAAAGTTCTTTTTATTATATGTATAAAATGGAAAATAAATCAAAGAAAACTGTTTGAAAATTTTAATAGTTAATTCACAAATATGTTAAAGGTTATTAAAAAAATAATAATAATCATTATTTTATATCTTAAGGATTACCTAGAAAATATCCATAAGTGTATGTCTTTGGAGGTCACATGTACTATATTATTTAATTCAACGTTCTGATAAAGAAGTAATTTTGTTGTTAGGGCATGCTAATAATTTTTAAAAGAAATATTCATTAATGTTCATTGTCATACCTGCCACCGATCTCATTAATAAACGGAAAATCTTTTGCAGCCGCCTTTATTTCTGACTAGTCCCCCCCCCCTTTTTTTTTTTTAATTTGTGTTTATTTAATCGTAACTACATTTGGAGATAATTACTCTTAAAAATAATGTAGTGTGGAAAAATGGACGTGTATTGAAAGTTTCCCGATTCATATTTAGAATGTTGGCAAGTATGCATTGTAAAAGTTGCGTTTAGTGCTTTATTTTATTTTTTTATCATGTACATATCATTGTGTAAAAAAATGGTCTATTTTTTTTTTAAATTATTAATTAACGATTTTGTTCTATAAGATTATAAACTTTTCATATTTAAACAATTTATTTAATTGAGTTCTGAAATACACCCAAATGTGCCCTTATCTTTTCAATTTTAAAGCACCACCAGTGCTCAAAAATTTCTTCTCTCAGATATTCAATAAAATATATCTAATAATCATGAAAGTTTCCGTATTTGGAATTTTTTTTTCAATTTTTATAATTATTTGGACGCTACTTAATAATAAGCTATGTCATTTGTATTTACATGCAGTGCAAAAATGCTATAAAAAATGAAAAAAAAAAGTTAATGTTTACAGTTTAAAAATTTTATTAATTATAAGTTAAATTAATTTGTAAATTACTTAGTAAAAAACATGGAGTGAAGATTTTATATGCTGTAAACTTAAAAATTTCTTAGAATAGTTATTTTGATACATATCTAGTACGATAAAAATATCTTTAATATCAATACTTTATTAAATATCTAAAGAACCATACTAAATTGATCATATTTATCATGATCAATGTGCCATAATAAAACGTTAATGGTGGTTATATTAAATTTAAATAGATGTCTATTATTATATAATAAAATACGAAAAATAAAATCTCGAATTTAGTTAAATTATACTCCATTGAATATCGCAAAAGTTATTATTGAAATTGCATTATAATTATAAAAGTGCAATTTATATTAAAATATCGTTAAAAGACTTAAAAATTTAATTTACAATTAATTTTATTTGCTTCTTTAATTTTATGTATTACCCAAATTAGATCTATTTAAAAAGGACTTCTTAAGATTTAAAAGCTAGTAGTTTTTAGTTCAATGGAAACAATGAGCTTATTCAGGAAGAAGATTATAACCATTATTTTATTTAATAGATTATCAAAAGTAGAATCCTATTGAAAGAAAAGTATATTAACCCTAAATTCTATCATTTTTTAATTTGGTATAAAGATATCGAGGCTTTTATTCTAAAATAATTTCAGTAATTAAGTCAGCGTAAAGATTTTGAGAAGTATTTAATTACATTTCAAAAGTTAAATAATTACACTTTAAATTTGATTGGTAACTTAAAGTTAATAGCACATTTAAATGACAGAAATAATTACTCTGGACGTTAATTTTTAACCTCCCATGAAGAATAATTATTTTTGAATGAGTTTTGCGGAATATAAAAGGGGAATTTTATGCTTCTTTAAAAAAAAAAAAAAAAAAAAAAAAACTTATTTTATGTTTATTTTATGAATAGTTACATTGAATTTTCTAACGACTATACTATGAAGAGAAAATTTTTAAACCAGAACATCTACATTATTTTAAAGTAATGCTAATTTAAAATTAATACATGCATTTTTTTTATATATTATTAAATTTATAGATCCTATTAATATTAAATAAAAGCTTTATCAGTTTCAGAATTTATAATTAGATCAATAATAATTGAAGGGAAATTAAAAAAATTATGAAATATCACCATTTTACTTTTAAAATATTCTCTTTTATTAAACTCTACTGTATCACAAATAAATATATTACTAAGATTTTAAATAAATAATGATATAGACACAGAATTTTTTATTCATAAAAAGAAAAAAAAATTATTCGGTGAGATTTGGGGAAACAGTTCATTATCGTTTGACGTGCAGTTTAATCTTCAGGAAAAAAAAAAAGTTATTTATTTATTTATTTTGGAGATGAAAGTGCAAAAATTATTCAGCAAATTTACTACGGGAAAGACATCATGAAAATTGTCCTTGTATGCTTTGAAAAAAAAATATTTTCAGGAGCATTCTACTTACGTACATACTCGATGTGTGCATTTCTTTGACCAGTTTTTAAAATTATGAGAATACTACCAAAAGATTAAACATAAACAAAATTAAAATCAAATAATAGCGTTTTAATAATTAGAGTATAGTTTTTCTAAATAATATAATGAACCTTATAATTTATTTAACAATTATTTCGATCTTATTCATAACTGTCAATTACTACGACTTTTAAATATCACCTTTTCTGACTAAAATTTTCGTCATTTTTATTCATAAATACCTCCTTTAAAAATTAAGAAAAGAATTTGTATTAGAAATTACTGATAGCCAAAAACTGAATTAGTTGGCAACTAGACTTAATAATAATGAATCCGATAAACAATTTATATATCAAATGTATTATATTTGGTTTTGAATATATAACTAAAATTTTCTGATTTTTATATGTGATCGCCGTTACGAACACCTTTTTACAATTATATTAAAATTACCGTATAAATTTATATATTTAATATATGCTCATTGTTAAAAGTATATCAAGAAATTAGTACTTAAAAATAAGCAAAAAAATTGTAATTATCATTATAAAACTTTATGGAGTTTTATGATAAGAGGAGTGACATTTGAAATTTAATTACTTGAAAAGTATCATAAAAGATCATTCTAAATTCTGACGTGCATTTGAAATTAAAACCTAGGGATTATGCAAAGTTATATATTAATATTCATTTTCTAAAGCACTAATAATATGTTTAACTTCATTATCTTTCAAATACATCTGTTTAATATTTAATATGCGTTTCACTATAAGCTTTTATTTGATGTGATATATTTATAATTCTAACGCTAATGTGTATGCAGGAAAATGATTAAACCAAGTTATAAATATAGATAATTATACTTTATCATTGACTCACACTACACATCTTGTCACTTGCACTTTCAAAACTGAGTGGTATAACGCTAGAATTAAACTGTATTCTCTGGAGGATTTCGCAATTATCACTCTGCGTAATTATGTCATTTATAGTTTGTGTCACCGCAGGATATCATATTATCTTTAAAAGAATTAATATGCAAATGTACTTAGCGCTTGTACACAAAGGAAATTGTAGTATAAATTATAATTCGATGTATAGGATTTTTCTAGAAAAAAAAAATTAGTTTTCAATTTTGCATTAATAATTACTATACTTGCATAATAAATAAATATCTCTCTAATGGTGAGATCTATATTTGTCATTAGAGTGGCAAAAGGCAAAATATTTACACTGAAAAAAAATTGCATATAGAATGAAAAATATTATTCCAAACATACATTATTATTATTATTATTTTGAATTTTTCCATGGTTTAAATTCTAATTTTCTTTCGAAGCATTCGTCGTTGTATTTTCAAAAGTTTAAAAATTAATTTGAATTTTTTTAAATGACTGTATTTATTTAAGACATTTTTCGCAAAGTTTTGTGTTGTACCTTTAAGAGCAGCATATCATTAAATGATATTTTTTATACATTTTTATCAAAACTAGAAAATGTAAATTATAAACATATAAAATATGTTTTTTTTTCATTCACTACATATTTATTATTATTTATTATTTGAAGTTTAATTTTATGGTTAAGAACAAAGGGATTTAACCGCATAAATGTACAGTCACCCAAAAAAAAAAACGCCACCCCCCCACCTAATTTCGCCGTAAATTATCGTAGAAACATTTGACTGGTACCGATCGATTTGTAATAACGTCTAGTTTATAACGGTATAGTTAAATTTTGCCTAAGGGGTCGTCTACATATTAAAACTGGCATTAACTTCATTTTCTTCAATGGCAACCCCTATTTTTGACTACATATTCAGATTTCTGAGATCAAGGCGGTTCGAAAAACATACCTATTTATATACCTTAAATCAATTTTAAATAGAGTTACACGTGAAAATGTATTAGGGGTCCGTCTATACATTTAGAAAATATAAATCACGATCTACCACCCAGTATACATTATTTATTAAGTTTTACACCGGAAAAAAATTTCAGAAATGTTAATTATAAAATAAAAAAAATGACTAATTCACAGAACTTTCTCAGTTAGTTTATGAATTAAAAGATTTTTATTGGTTTCTATTGATTAAACATCAGATAGTTCACTTCATACGAAGAAAATTAAATAGCTTGAATAGATATTAAAATATCTATCAAAAGAAAAGAAAAAAAAATGAATGGTTTTAAATTTGTTTGAAAATTCAAAATTATTTTAACTCAAGCTGCCGTATAATTGTCTGAAACGGCGGCACTCAACCTGGTTCCCACGACGGTTTCACAGTGACAATGGGAGTTTGTTCTGATACTGCAGTACTTTCATTTTCTTTAATTGACTTTTTTAAAATATTAAAACAGATTTTTTTATTTTTATTTATTTATTTTTTTAATTAATTATTATTATTTTTTTTTATGACATTATTAAAAACTTTTACATAAATCTCCACGATATTCTTTTGCTTTTATATTTTATAATGTGTAACAAATTAATATGCAAAATAATAAATCCTACTACTTAATGGGATGTTCTAAAATTCTACACTTTAACACAGATACCGAAGTGGACGGTGGGTGTAGAAAGGCTGTCTACCCTTAATCTAAATCTTCACTTGAAAAGGTCAAAATGTTACATAACTCTTTTTTTTTTTTTTTTTTTTTTTTTTTAAGGAAAAAAGAAGAAGATAAGGGGGAGAAGG
The DNA here is from genome assembly GCA_963930645.1 of Salticus scenicus. Taxonomy (NCBI): domain Eukaryota; kingdom Metazoa; phylum Arthropoda; class Arachnida; order Araneae; family Salticidae; genus Salticus; species Salticus scenicus. The sequence continues at coordinate 109,750,729 of OZ005657.1, forward strand.
AAAGATCAAAACGAATATAAAGCATATTAAACGTTAATACCCTTTAAACACTGGAAAAAGGCGGGGTTTTGTATTGTGTGTCATTTGGGAGCTGTAGAGTGCCAGAAAATTTCTTTATGTAATAAAACTTTTCATTTAAAGGGTATTTAAAGCAGCATTATATTTAATACATAGACTATTCAGAAAAAAAATACCATTCATCTGGTTCATGAAAAATAAAGAACATTTTCTGGCATTGCTCTATGTATATACATTCTTGTCAACCTATCCCGGAAGATTACTGGTCCCGCCCCTTTCAATACATTTTCTTCACATCAGTCTTTTTAGAGCTGTGTCAGCCATCGGTGGCTGACACTGATCTTTCTATTTAGGCTAAGTCAGCCGGCAGTGTAAAATATGATATAAAACTACAGAACTTACATAGTTTTAAGTAATTACTGACAATTTATTTAAAATTTACTTCATGTTTTTTTTTTTTTTTTTTTTTTTTTATAGGATTTTTATAGGATTATATCGTTAAGGCCTAATGGGGTTTATTGAAACTCGATAAACATAACACGCTTCTAAGCAGCACGTGTGGCCTGAATGGGATTTCCATAAGAATTCGCGTGGCGCTCAATGAGTTAATCGTAAATGTGTTTGAAGTTAATTACTCTAAAAATTAAATTGTGTACACACAGGGGCGGGAACTAACAATGTTACGGGTTAGGTTGGCAAGTATGCGTATATATTTTGCTTGATTTATAAAAATTTATAACACATTTTCTTCCTTTTTTTTAGTATTTTGTGTTTATATCTCTCATTAAAAATAAATACAATATTCATATATAAACATTTCCATACAGTAATGTATATAAACATATTGATTAAAGAAGATTTGTTGATATTATATAATTATTCTTCTATCTGTATAGTATATTAACACAAATATATTTTGTAAATTTCGCAGCATCGAAAAACAGCAACATAGCTTCCATATCAAGGCTTAATGTAAATAGCCACGCCTTTTCACAAATTTTCTAAAACTTTATAATATAAAGCAAAATAATTTTGCATATTTGTAATTAAATCATTTAAGTTTTGTCTTCAATAATCGATGTAGTAAATACCATTGTGATTTATGCATACCAGCGTCACATATAGAGTCAAATAGGAATATGCAAATTTGTCTTTTTTTTTAAATAGTGTTTCAGCGAATCAGAGGCGGGGCTTCTTTTCTTTTGAAATTCTTTCACAATCCCTCGCCTACATTGTGATAACTTTACAAAAATATGCCAATTTGTATAATAAACATCGAAATATTGCTTAGGAAACAATAAAAATAAGCTAAAAGTAAATTAAAATAGTTTTCCGTCAAATTATATACAAGCATTTACTTATAGAGGATACAGATTATAACAAGTGACGGCCCCCTAACAGGAATAAAAAGTGAAATATCACTGTAACTCAAAAAATAATGTTAGGAACGAACTGTAAATTTGGAAACCCATGTTTTTGATGATGCCCGTTCTATTCGTGCAAAAATTAACATAGGTCATAATTCATAATTTTTTTAAATATGAATTTATTAATAATTTTCATAATTCAAAAAATGTTTTTTTAGCAAAAATTTGCATGGAATATGTTTGGGTTACTTCATTCTAACGAATAAAAAAAACAGAATTTAAATATCATAATTATTTCGGAAGATATGATTTAATGTTTGTCACATTCATTTAACATTAGCACCCCCAAACTTTGACAGCTTATAACTCTATGAAAAATTGAGCGAAATATATAAACTATACCATTTTCCGTGATGATTTGATCCAAAGAATTCAAATAAATTATAAAAAATGTGGGTTACTATTGAAAAAAATGAAGTTGGTGTCAGTTTTAATATGTAGACGACCCCCTAAGTAAAATCTAACTATAGCATTATAAACTAGACGTTATTACAAACTGATTGGTACCAGTCGCATGTTTCTACGATAATTTACGGCAAAATTAGGTGGGGGGTGGCGTTTTTTTTTTTGGGTGACTGTACCTTAAGAAAAAATTTAGAAAGTAATTATTTCCAGTTGATAAAGTTTCTTTTTACATATCATCATTTTTTAATATTAAAAAAAAAAAAAAAAAAAAAAAAAAAAACTGTATATATATATATATATATATATATATATATATATATTAATCAACAACGAATGTTTCATTTAGTTGCAAAAATAAAATAGTGTAAATGTTTCACATATAAATATTACAGTTTGAAAGTAATTGTAGAAAAGCAAAAGGCGGAAATTTAAATCTAGTCTTGATAATAAACAGTTTACATGATCAAATGTTTCTTCATCGACTATAGATTACATGTTTCAAATAAAGAAATTTTGGCTGTCAAAATTCTACCCCTAGTACGATTATGTGAAAAATAAATTTATTTAGAACAAAGTAGAGTCTTTCCAAGTTATTGGATTTTGCTAAAATTTCTTTTATAGCTAATCTAGAAATAATTTGGAAATGAGATTTCAATAAATAAATTAATGAATGAGTGAATAAAAGAAAATCTTACAGCCATTTGTAAAAATGATATTTTATCCCTAAAAATTGGCTCACAATTAACGCAGAGGCTCTCATCTCAAACTGTGATGACATGAGATGCCGGGTGCAAAGCTAAGTCGTTCTGGCGTAGCGGAGTTTTCCATACTTTTTTTAGAAACTCGTGTTAATACGGGCTAGGACACATGAGAGGCTAGTACGGAGGATTTTACACCCATGTGGTGTACCATCGTGTAGTTAATTGATTTCAACCGCCAACACCAACCTTCAAAATGTTGGATATACAAGATCAATAAATAATTTATATATATATATATATATATATATATATATATATATATAATGAATACAATTTTTTTATATTATTAATATTTTCTTAAATTTGAAATTTAGCTGTACATAAACTTAATTAATGCCTATGAACAGGTAAAATATTATATTTCACTTGATGTTAAATATTTTAATTACTTTTAATGCTGAAATCTCTTTCCTGTTATCCATGTAATGTATGTACCAAAGTTAATGGAAATCTAATAAGTAGAATAGTTTCTACAGAGGTCTCAATAAAGCCACTTAAACTTTAATACAGGGCACCTACAGACAATTGTTTCAAAACCATTGTTTCTTGTAGCATTTTTCTCCAAACGTAATCATTAAAACATATTGCTGACGATTAAAACCAGCTAAAACCGATTAAACAGCTGTGGGTCTATTCTGGCCTGTTCGATTCGTTATATTCCTTCGGAATTCAACGATCTTCGGAATATAACGATAATTTGGTATTCTGGGCTGTTGTGATCGAAATTTTAACGATATTTATCTTCGTTATTTTTCGAGAGCTCTAAGGCTGTCGTTGAGTGGCTCTTGTATTCGTTACAATATGGCGCGCATTTTTGGTATGATAAAGGTGTTTAATCTTTTTTTTTTTTTTTTTTTTTTTTTTAAGAAATAGTTATGATTTATGAAATAAGGAAACTTGGTTAAAGAAATGTTAGCAAAGCTTAAAATACATAGAATGTAAACAAAAATTAATCACTTTTTCCCACACATATCCAAATTTAAATAAAGTGAAAACGGAATAAAATACAAACTTTATTATTTTAAAATTATGAAAATTTCAACTGTATTTGAGAACCTAGTTATTTATTTGTTATTATATATATATATATGTATATATATTTAAGTAATTGTTTTGAATGACTCTAAACGATCGCATACATAATTTAATTTTTTGATTTAATGTTTATTATTTAAATTTATGATTTAATTTAATATTTTGGGTATAGTAAATCTTCTAAACAATTTTAAAGCTTAATATTTTTTTAAAAAGCAATGCATTATTCATCATATACATTTATGTAAAAAATTGAGTAATGTACTTTTTATATAAATTTACAAATAATTTTCTAGAAATTAATATACAGATTAAATCAAACTTCTATACACTTTTTTTTTTTTTTTTTTTTTGGGGGGGGGGAGGGTTAAAAAGTTAAAACATTACTTAAAAACAATTCACATTTAATTTAATAAAATCAAACAAATTTTATGATATTAATATAAAGTAAATATTTGTTATCATCTCAAAAGACAATGACTTTATAAGTTTGAACTTCAAATATTTAAATAAAAATGTGTTTATAAATAGAGAAAAATATTTTTATGCTTTATTTACTAAATTAGAAAAAAAATGTATAATATAAAAACTTTCTTCTTTTAAAATTATAAAAACTTCAGCTGTAGTTGTGAATCTTTTTTTTTTTTTTAAATAATTATTTTTAATAATTCTAAACAATTGCATACTTCCATTTAATATTTTGGGCTTAGTAAATCTAAACAACTTTAAAGCTTAATATATTTTAGAAAGCAATATATAATTCATATATTTATGTAAAAAATTAAGAAACGTACTTTTCATATACATATACAAGTAATTTTCTAGAAGTTAGTATATACACTGTAAAACCAACATTTATATACTTTGTTTTCTTTTTTTAAAAGAAACGATCTAATATCATCAAAATAAATTCCCGTTTAATTTAATAAAACCAAACAAATTTTATCACATTAGTTCAAATCAATATTTAAATATTTATATCATTTCAATAGGCAATGGCTATATAAATTTTGACTTCAATTAGTTAAGCAAAAATAAATTTATAAATAAAGAAAAATATTTTTATGTTTTACTCACTAAATTAGCATTACAGTTTAATTAATTTTACTCAAATATATCTAAATATCAAATATTTCAATTGCACTTAAAACAAAAAATATAGTTCAAACAAGGTGCATTGTACGTACTATATTTCAAAATTAATTTTTGGAAAAAATAATTAAAACATGAGTACATATCATGTAAATAAAATAAATCTATTATTTTGAATCTTTAGAAAGTGATAAGAAAATACTTCCTCTTTATTTTGCCGAGTAAATAATTATATCGAGTGGCTGACTTCATTTTATCAGCCAGTCTAATATAAGACTTTACTTGGCTATTTTAAATTTCCTTTCATCGAGACGATACAACTAAATTGAACTGGAAAACTGCTCTGCTACAACACATAAAAGAATCCACACTGTGTCATTGCTTTTTATTTTTTTCATTTTCACAACAAACAAATTAACAAACAAACAACCTATATGTAACATGGCGATCGTCGTCTGCACTGACTCACTTGTAATCACAATAAAACAAAACCACGTGCCGTCCTGACTGGATGAAATAGTTAACCTCGAACGCAGTTTTCCCCCACCTCGTTTGATTATAACGTTCGGAGGGCAGAATCGCTCTCCCGCGGAATATCGTTATGAAAGAGATTTCGATCGAAAAAATAACGATCGGTTTGTCTTTTTAACGAACAGGCCAGAATAGACCCACTGTTCTTTTCCACAACAATTGCTCCTTAAAAACAGTGGTTTTAGAATGTACCAGAGCTACTAATCACTGAAGTTTTTTGTTAACAATATTTTTTTCACAGAAAGCTTTTATAATCTTCTAAGCAATTTTCTATAACTTAATATGTTATATATATATATATATATATATTTCTTTTTAGTTAGAAAGAGATGTATTATGTTATCAGCTTCTTAAAATAATAATAATAATAAAATTAAACAATCATATCTGAAGAATTACCTGCGTATTACGGTCTGCAGCAAAATTATTAAAGCACACATCCCCACTTTACATATATTTCTTTTTAGTTTGGTCGCTTATTTTTTATCACCAACTTACTTTTTTATAAACAATATAAGACTAAGATCCTGACTCGACAAATATTTACTTAACAAAACACTATTAGGTATCCATCTTTTAAGTAGGAATTATTGCTAGTGCTTCAATAGTTTTGTTGCTGACTGTACTTAATTGCAGAATTTTTGTCTTGATATAGACAAATTGTTTTTGAAAATAGTGGTTCTTAAAAGCGGGATGGTTAAGTTACGCTTTATTTTTAAAACTTCGTTTTGTTTATTTGTTTTAAAACTATATTTACTGTTTCCACTACGTATCCTGTAAAAAGAAAAGCTCGCTAACAATCTCTAGTCGTAAATTATATGATGAAGGACACTTTTTACGCTTTATTCCTTACACCGCATAAAATACACAAAATTTACAACTTACCGTATAAGTTACTATGATAGCAAGATTTTATTTTTGTGCTGAAAATCACTATTTCTGAATAGCGGTATTTCTGCTGTATAAACTTTTAAAATTACTTTAAGAAGTTTAATAAATGTTATTGCTAGAGCATAAAATTTTGCAAAACCCAGTGATTAATAACTTTTTGGGCAGTACTGTTAAATTGTTATTTAATAATTTAGTTTAATCTAAAAATTCTCAAATTCAAGTAAAAGGTATAGTAATCCAACTTTTTTTTTTTTTTTTTTTTTTTTTTTTTTACAAATGAATAAAATTATTTTCTCTATGGAGGATCAACATAGTGATGCTATTTCTCCGAACCAAACCGTCCCAAACCATCGGCAATCACTCCTAGCGTAGAACTAGTGCGTGCTTTCATAAAACCGCTCATCACTCAACTACATTCGAATGTTTTGACCAAAACCCAGTCCTATAGATGTTCTGGGACACTACCCTAGGTATCGGAATTAAGGAATGCGAGTTACGACAGTTTTTGCTACAACTGTTTTCTTTCTATTAGCACACCTGCCAAATTTTTAAATTTATTCCGGAATGTTGTTAGTCCCGCCACTTTTTCACACCGTAATATTTTTAGAGTAATTGTCTTCAAATTTAATCGTAAATAAATAAATAAATATATATATATATATTGAAGAAAACTTTTTTACAAAGATTACTGTGTGAAAAGAGGGGGGGGGGGGTAACAACATTCCGGAATAAATTAAAAAACTTGGCAACTATGTATTAACTCGATTTTATTTAATCATAAAAAAAACTGCTGTAAGCATTAACTGGAACTCCTGTATGAAAATAATAGTAGGAATAACAAAAAAGAACATTTAAAAAAGTATGAAGCAATAAAATTCTGCAGGGTTTATACGGACCTACTTTCCTTCAAAGACTCTTAAACTACAATTCTCGAAGAAAAAAATTTCATTTAATTTAAACGAACTTTAATCAAAAATTGCAATTCCAAATTATTAGTCGAGGAAAATAAAGTCCGCACAATCCATATTTTGCATAAAAATAACAGAATTCATGTTGGAATTTTAAGATCAAAATTTTCTAATTAAAATTTTAGTATGTAACACTAGGGCTTTTCCTTATTTCGTTAATAATTTCATGGTATGGTTGGTTGGTTGGGTTTAGCGTCGCACTAGTACTGCGATATGTTTTCATGGTATGAAAGAGCTATATTAAATTTTGAATAGTTGCTAGAAATAAAAAATAGGTAATATAATTGTTATAATATCTGTAAATGTTTAAAAAGAGATAGTTTCTCAAAATTTCTAAATTATGAGTAATATTATAAGAATGAAGATTTGTTGAAATGGTTCTAATTAAATGTTTGAAATTAGTATTTTTCTTTTTTTTATGATAGAAAATTTTTCGCTCCATATATATTAAAAAAATTAAAATGAATTAAAAAAAAAAAAAAAAAAAAAAAAAAAAAAATCCAGATTAAAAATTATTTATGGGATTTTTGCAATTATATTTGAAAAAATATATTTATCAAAAACTTTACTTTTACAAAAAATCCTTATACAATAAATTTGGTTTTTAAATATTTTGAATCGATTATTATCACATATCATTTATATTTGAGACGTTAAATAATAATTGTATCGATTTTAATTCTTAAGAAATTCAAAAACAAATCAATATTTAATTTAATTAAAAGCCTAATTTATTTTATTTTATTTTATTTATATATTTGTAGCAGGATTTTCTTTCACGCAACTTAAATCCTAAATCTTAGTCAGCAATATAGATCTATTTTTTTTATTTTTTATTTGATTAAAAGGAAAAATAAAAAAAGAAGTTTTTATTTCAAAACACGTAAGCAAAAATGAAATAGGATATTAGAAAGTAATTGAGAAAATAAAGCTTATATTTCGTATAAGATATCGTACAAATGTAGTGATCGCAGGTGGTACTCCTAAAATGCTATCAGAAGAAAATAATATATCAATAAAGCAACTGATGTGGATTATAGGAAAATAAATGCCCTGTTTTATTCCGGGAATAAGCTGGATTTGCAGAGCCTGGGATATTAATAATCAGTGGGTCTATATCGATTGAAGGAAACGGTTGTTCCCTTTTTAATGTTTTTCCTTCCACGGTCATTTATATTCAATTTTCGAGATATTTTATGCATGGAATGAGTCTAGACAGAAATCAAACAGGACCATTTAAAATTTAATGGCTTTTTTCTAAAACAACAATAGATTTATACGACTTTTAAAATGCATTATTTTCATTGCGGTTTTCTCTATATTGCATTTGCTTAGTCATAAAGAAAATTTAATGGTTATGATAAATCATGATAAAAAAGTGTTTTTATTATCATTTTTTATTTTTATTTTTAATGGAAAATTTAATTTTTTTCTTTTAAGAAGATTATATTTATTTCTTCGATAAATGTTAATAGTCGCTCAATAAATCAGATAAGAATGTAATGAATTTTATTGAAGAGATTACTTTTTGCTTCTCAGATATATCTTGTATTAACAGAATATGAGAACGCATGCAAACAATTTAATTTTCATTTTTTGTTCATTAACTAAAAAATGTAAATATTATTTAAAATTATTAGTTTATAGATATTTTTAAGTGATTACGAATCTGTTTATTATATTTTAATTAGGTTATCAGTAAATATTTGATATAATATTATTAATACAAAATATTTTGCTTTTTGATAAATGTAATGGTTTTTAATTCGTGCTATGCATTATGGCCATATCACACGAGAGACTTTTGTTCAGCATTTTATTAAACACAGCATTATACCCAACATACGCAGCCTGATTTTGTTCAAGGACAACAAGTTTTCGGATGATCAACTTTTACGAGACCGTTTAGAAAAAGTTGAGTATGTTGAGCGTGCTGATCAAAATTGACCAATAGGAGGAATAAACAGGATTTTTTCCTGGAATACATTTAGAGAAGAGAATACATCACGCTATCAATTCGGGGGAACCCTATGGACAGCTGGCCGGTTTCTCGTTCGTTCAGCATAGGGAACATGTTGCGTATAATGTTGTGTTGAGTATATATGCTCCCGTGTGATATGGCCATTAGTATGCACAATTATTATTTCACACTGCTACATAGTAATAAATTATATTTTTATATGTATTTTGTTTAAATTTCTATTGTTTACAGGCCTATACATATATTCGCCGAATGGTTAGTGTTCTGGTCGTCGTCTGCTAGGAGCCGTGTTCGAATCCTTTTTCAGGCGCAGATGTTCGTTTGAAATCCATTTCAATGAAATGATTAGGAATCCATTTCAAGCCGTTGGTTAAAGTCTAATTAATCTTAGACAGCAAAAGTTTATTATAGAAAGACAAATTAAAGGAAATCTATTATTTACATTTATATATAAATAGTTTTTTTTTTTTTTTTTTTTTTTTCCCCATTTACCAAAATGGCATAGAAAACGTTTGCTTGTCTCAAGACATAGACCTATGTTAAATGCTCAAAATCTTAATCATGAATCTTAATCAATCAGTTGCCACAAAATTTTGTCACACACACACACACAGACAGACAGACAGACATTTTCTAAAAATGTTCAAATCGTGTTCTACAGCTCTCAAAACGTGTAAATCCATCAAAAACCCGAAATCGAAAATTTTTACGAATCCAATACTTTCTTCTATTGAAGATAGAAGAAAGTAATAATTTATTATCTGTTACAAACATAAATCTCTTAAAAATGTGCAATAATTTGCAAAGAGTTTTATAATGAGGTCTTAGATAATGTTATTGCTATTAGTGATATTTTTAAATAAACGTCTTTAAAAACAGATATAAATAATTAAAAAAATAAGTTTTTATAAATTATTAAAATTAAAATGTAAAAATTTTAACTATTTACATATTGTTGTTATCCCTAAATTTCATAAAAGTCGCACAAAATTTCAAACAACTAGAATTGACTATAATGCTCATAATAATACACCTTGCAATTTACTTTTAAAAATTTCGAAAGAAATATATAAGATATCTTTAAGCATTGTAAACCAATATTGTATAAAAATAGTTTTGAACTTCTAAAAATAAATAAATAAACAATTTCAAAAGCATGAAGCATATAACTCTTTTGAATATATTGACATATTTAATGATATTAAAATTAATGACTTACATAATACTATGATAATTCTTTTTAAAGAAAATCAAAATAATTAAAAATAAAATGCCTGTTTATTTTTTTAAAACATTCCTAAATTTCCTTTTATATCATAATTATATTTTATACAATAATCGTATCTTCCAGAGTATTAAAGGGTACCAAAAAGTGAATCATCTAATATTCTTCTATTTGATCTATACCTGTGCTTTCATGAAATAATTTTTATTATAAGTAATGATCTAAATTTCTTTATATACATAGATGTCATAATAGTTTTTTTTTTTTTTTTTTTTTTTATGATGATAATACTGGCTGTTTACCTGTTAATTAACCTCCTAATCTTACCTTAACTCAAAATACTATGATTAATAATGAAATTAATTTTTTAAATGTAAAAATCAAATATGTTAAAGAAAATTTACAATTTTACATTGTTGATAAAATAATAGAATTTGCATTTAAAGTTCACTTATATAGTAATTTTAAATCTAGTTTCATAAAACTGTTCATAAAAATATTCCACTTAATTTCCTATACAGAATTAAATACCTTTGGTGAGCGAAATGCAGAATTAGAAACATTAAACCTTTATATCTGTAAGCTAAACTTTATGGTTACCCTAAATATCTAGTAAATTCTACATTTAATTCTTATTTCTAATACGTTCTTATTGAGGTGGTAATGCTTGGTGGTAGTAGAACCGTTGGCATTACTTATATATATATGCATACATATATAATTTGAAAAAGTTGTTATTCTCACTTTTTAGCTCTGTTATTTTTCACATATTTTTCTCAAAGTACACTCTAAGACACAAACACACACACACACACACAAAAAAAAAAAAAAAAAAAAAAAAAAGACACACCAAGAAGGAGTTATCCGAATGGGACGAAAATCGGTAGATGTTGTGTATATGCGGAGAGAAACAAATGATTATTACAGTTTTAAAAAATTAGGAGGATTTAATCAAGAGAAAGAACCTCACAAAGTGAACAAGTCAATAACGCGTTAACCCTCTTCTGGCCCTTATGTAAACAGTTATTCGACTTGGCATTAATTGATAGAGTTGGCAAATGTCCTCCTGCGAGATATCGTACCAAATGCTGTTCTATTGGTGTGTTAGATTTGCAAAGTACCGAGTTGGTTATAGGGCCCTTTTCATGATGCTCCAAACGTCCTCAATGGTAGAGAGATCCGTCGACTTTTGTGGCAAATATAATGTTGGACAAGGAAGAAAAGAAGCAGTAGAAACTATCTTCGTACGTGGGCGGGCATTATCATGTTGAAACATACGCTCAATATTTCGCGATATAAAGGACAACAAAATGGGACGTGGAATTTCGTCGACGTACCACTCTGCTTAAAGATGCTGCGAATGGTAATCAAAGGGATCCTGCTATGAAATGAAATGGCACCCAAGACCAGCACTCCTGGTTGTCGGGTCGTATGGATTGTGACAGTCAGGTTGGAATCCCCCTTTTTTCGGGGCGTCTCCAGATGCGTCTTCGCTGGTCATCGGGGCTCAAATTGGAGTTAGACACATCACTGAAGACAATTCTACTCCATTTAGTAACATTCCAGGTCGAACGTGCCCAATATCACTGCAATCGGACTTGTCAGTGTACAAACTTTAATAGCAGTCGGCACAAGGGGCTCCGTGAGCTCAACCCCATTTCTCTAAACCGCCTATTAATGGTACTTGAAGTCAGTGAAATACCAGTTGCACGTAGGATCGATAATAACGACGAATTTGGGGCTTTCAATACAGCTCTGACGATTAATCGGTTCTTACATTCTGTCCTATCTCTAGGCCGACCTCTTCCTTCTTAACACTATGTTCGGCCATAGTTCTCCCATCCCTGCCAACATCATCTACTAGCAGCATCGCACCTATCGAAATGTCAAAGAATTCGCAGATTAGACGAACCGGCTTCGTTGAGCCCAACTACATCCCTGTCTCAAATGCTGACAACTGCGCATATTGTTTGCGCACCTGTATGCCAGGCATAGTTACTGTCTATCTGAATAGACGGAATAAAATTCTCAAAGAATTTATGACCTGGAATCAAAATTTCTCCTCTTTAATATCCTGCCAGTTGCGCAGTTAAAATGCGCTGTAGCATCACATGTTCATTCGTTGGCCACCAAACTTTAAAATTTTGCATTTTCCATCGAAACCTGTATGCATGTCAATTTGTGTCCAATTTGCTTTACTCCTTCTTGGTGCGCCTTTTTTTTTTTTTTTTTTTTTTTTTTAAAGTCCTAGAGTGTATAAATTTTTTTTCACATTAACGACATTTTAAAATTTATGTATATTTTACAACCATGGAAAAAAAAAAAAAAAAAAAAAAAAAACCTCTAAGTCGCTTGTAAATCCTTCATGTTAATTTTTAAACTTTGTTTTGATAAAATAATTAAAATTTGTGTGCTTGTTAAAATAACTTAATTTCAATAGACTAAATATCATTGAAATTTTGTCTTTATAAAATAATTTTTATTTTCTCTTTCTGATAAGTAAATTGATTTCAATAATTTTATTTTTAATAAAACAGCCTAATTTGAATAGAATAAATATAATTTATTATTAAAATTATTTATTATTAATATTTAAGAACTTAAAAAAAATAATAAATTAAAAAAAAAAAAAAAAATTGCAACTATTATGTTAAAAAGAAATTATTAAAAAATATCTTTTCATTCTACACACAGATGGCGCTATTCTACGTTTTACTAACAGTATTTTACGTTACAGTTCACGGAATTAATTTTTGCAAGCAATTAATAATGTTATTAAGTAAATTTAAATATAAACTAGATAATAATGTCTTCAATTATAATTTCGATTATTATTAAACTAATTACAGTAAAGTCTCGTACAACGCAGTGGCAGAGATGACAAATAAATAAAACAATTTTATTTTTTAACACCACAAGGTATTCAGAGTACCAATATATTGGTCCATACCCACGATTAAGTTTTTTTTTTTTTTTTTTTTCCATAAAGCAGTTGTTTTGATATAAAACTAGTGGTGTTAAAAAATAAAATTGTAACATCCATGAGGCAAACTTGCACCCGCGTTGTACGAGGCCTTCCTCAAGTAATAAAAATATAAATTATTATCTTTATAAAACTTGATTAATTTAATAGCTTTTATTTATTTATTTTTATTTATTTTTTTAAGAATTATAAAAATATATTGTGATTTTATTCTAAATGTAATGATATTACTTTTTTATCCTTTCATGTAAGCTAGTAAGCATTTTTCTTTTTTTTTTTAGTTTCTCTTTATCCTCCATTAAATCATTGTACTAAATTTATCTTGCTTTTATGTTTCTTGGATTACATCTAGTTTAGGCAAATTGGAAGTTGCACTGATATCTCTCTCTTTTTTTTTTTTTTTTTTTTTTTTTTAGACTTACAGATACACAGAAAATCACCAATTATTTGAATACATTATTCAGTCAACATTTATGAAGATGCACTGCTTTAATGTATACTTTCATTGATGAATTTTGTTAAAATTTTTAAATTAAATATTCTTTCTTCCTATTAATTAATTTTTCTTCCTGTAAATATTTGAAAAGATTTTCCATATATGTATACAGTGCGAACCTGAGGTCATGGTTAAACTTGGAGAAGAGCTAGAAAACGTCACAAGGATTCAGAATTGTATCGGAACCCATCCAAAATTTCCATTGCTCGTTTCAAGCTGATTTCTTATACAGTCAGAAAAAAAAAAAAAAAAAAAAAAAAAGCAACTCTCAAATTAATTTTGCTGAAATACGTTGCATAAAAATGCGGCTAGTGTCGATCGATTAGTAATAACATTTAGTTCATAATGTCGTATTTAAATATTTTTAAGTGAGTCGCATACATATTAAAACTTGAACTAACCTTATCTTTTCAAATAGCAGTATCTAAATGCCAAATTTAACAATTTGCTTGAGATATTTAAATGAAATCATGTAGAAATATATATATATATATATATATTTCTGTCAAACTCTCAATTAGTTATAACCTGTCAAATTATGAGGATACTAATATTAAAGGAATATGATAGACTTTAATTCATATCTTCAGAAAATCTTATTAAATTCAAATTTCTTTTTTAAAACCTTTATAATGAAGTAACCTAAACAAACTCCATGCATGTTTTTGATTACAAACCAAATTTTGAATTATGAAAATTTTTAATAAATTCATATCAAAAGAAAATCTGACTTATATTAAGTTTTTCATACACAGAATGAGAACCATTAAAAACAGAGTGTTGTAAAATTTAGGAACTTTTTTATTCAAGGTTTACCACTACTTTTAATTTTTGTAGCAGCTGCCTTATCATTTTGAGGATTAAACCCAGGCCTCGCAGCGTTCCTAATGTTTTACGTTCATTTTATTATATTTTCTCGACTAATTTAAAACAATACTTTTTCCCATAAAGTTTACATGTTTTAGCATAAAACAACCAAAAAAATTTTCTTATTGACGATAGTGATGACAATATAATAAAACGCGAGTAAATTTTTAGAAACACTGCGAGGTCCAGAGTTACCAACTTTTTTAATTTATTCACGAACATTTTTAGCCCCGCTTTCTTTTCACACCAAAAATTTTGTAGATTATTTCTCTTTAATACGTGAGAACGTTTAAATAAGAAGAAAATATTTTTTCAAAATTTCCAGTATGAAAAAGAGGCGGGGCTAAAAATGCTCGTGAATAAATTATAAAAGTTGGGAACTCTAGTGAGGTCTGTTGATCGTCTATTACGTACATACCTGCCAACCATCTCAATATGAAGCGTAAAATTTTTAGTACCCGCCTTTTTTTCACACCTGTCTTTTTTTTAGAGTTTTTTATTCGTAGTTAATCGCAACAACATTTAGGAAGAATTACTCTAAAAATAAAGTGGTGTGAAAAAAGAGGCATTTTTTCAAGGGGCGTTAACAGTTTTACGCTTATTAATGAGATGATTGGCAGGTATATACATATATCAAATATCACACTTCAAAACTATTTGTGAATATTGAATAAAATACTCCCTAAATTTGACAACACTGGGAATATAGGTTTTCAAATTTACAGTTTGCATAGTTCGTACAGTCATTGAATTTTTTTGATTTTCTGTAGCAGTATTATAATTTAGCAAATTTTGATATTAAAAAAATCTGAAAACTTAAAAGGAAATATATTATATAAAAATACTGGTGGGAGAGTCCTTAAAAAAAAGGCGTAACTGTACGAATTAGAGGTCTGCACTGGCCGGAATTTCGAGGCCCGGGCCCGGCCCGGCCCGTACGAAATCTTTACTTACCCGGCCCGGCCCGTTAGGAAGTCGAAAACTGCGGCCCGGGCCCGGCCCGGCCCGGCCCAAATTAAAAAAATATGTAAAATAACAACAAAAAAAAAAAGAATGCCTTTTTTTAAAAAATATTTTTAATACGTGTTTTGCAGAGGTTTTATATAACCAAACATCAGTACTTTCTTTAACAAAACTGCTGAAATTTTACAAGACAATTATATATAAACAGAAATGCATTATAGACAAGGCACAAAGACAAACAGAAAGTCAAATCGAAAATATTAGCATTCATCAAACAATATAGGAAGGTATTTAAAATGGCTAATACTACTGAAAATGCACTTTCAACCATTTTCTCTTATATACCATAATGTATCCGAATCTTTCATGTGCTCCGGTAAACAAAACTTTAATGTTAATCAAACCATATTCAATAGAAAAGTTGCTTTGCCCATGATAAAAATGATGCTACTGTCTTCCACTGGAGAAAAGAAAAAGGAACCTTAGAGAAAAAGTTACAGCGGAAAGAATTTTATAGCCTTTATACCACCTAAACTCAACAGATCATAAGAAACAAACCTTTATACTCAGTAATGTATCTAATTTATTTTGTTATGTACATGTACGCAAACTGGTAGTGACATGCATCCTATTTTGAATAGGAAACAATCTAATATTACTTTAAGAAAAACATATTAATTTCGAGGCATGCTAAAAATATTTGCGAAAAATCAGATTTCGGACAGACAGACTGATAGACAATTAAATTGACGTTACAGACACTTTTTTAACAAAATAGAACTTTATGTGACATACAAGCCTGTAAAATTACGTAAAATAAATGACTGAAGAAATATTTTATCATTTTCCTTTTCGTTAAATAACGAGGAAAACAGAAAAAGATTCGGGCCGACACGACCCGGAGAAAATTTCATTCAGGCCCGGCCCGGCCCGAGCCTGAAAAATTTTTTTAAGCCCGAGCCCGTCCCGGCCCGAGAGCAAATTCAAAAATTCGGCCCGAACCCGGCCCGTGCAGACCTCTAGTACGAATCGTGTTTAAGTACTATATACAAATTAAATAAAAAATATATTTGTAATACTTGAATTTAATTATACAAAAAAAAAAAAAAAAAAAAAAATAATAATAATAATAATAATAATAATAATTTTGTAAATTGTTATTACATTATTAAAACTGAAAAACTAATCAACTAATAATATTTAGCCCTCCTTTCTCTTATGTTTTGATATAAAACATATGTATGTTATAAGGAAACTTGCTAAGCTAACACGGAAGATTGTTAGTCCCGCGTCTTTCCGCCTAAATTTCGCACCAGTCTTTTTTTAGAGTACTTTTCTTCATATTTAATCGTAAATATATTTGAAGAGAATTACTCTAAAAATTAAGTGGTGTACAAAAAGGACGGGAACTGAAAATATTCTGGGTTAGGTTGGCATGTAGTATAAGCAGTATACACTGCGATTAAAAGGGTCTTAAAGTAAGACATAAAAACAACTGAAACGGCATTTAAGACACATAAATGTCTTAAAATGTACCTTAGACGTTATAGATATTTTAATTTAAGACAGAAATATGTCTGAAATATCAATTCAGACACAAAAATGTCTGAAACACGTAAATACGCGATTTTTCAGACAGCAAAACGCGTTTGTATTTTCAGACACTTTAGAAAATCAGACACTTGCATTACTTAGAAATTTTTTCATATGGAATCTACTTTAAGAAAATATGCTTATCCTACTTCTTTCCGCATTCAATAAATATATTATTATTTTATATAATAAGCAGTTAAACTACTTAAATTATGATAGCTTTATGAAATTGTATTTTTATGGAATAATACTGTAGGGATGTGAATAATATTTGCATGCTATTATCTTTAACATAATTCATAAACAACATATTTAGACACAAAGCTTGTTTTGTTCAAAAAAAAAAAAAAAAAAAAAAAAAAAAAAACTTTTTCATTAAAGCTTTTTTATATTAAAAGAAAAAGTGTGAAGACGGATGTAGCAAGTAATTTGTAGAGAAGAAAGCGAATTTATAAGTGAACAATCATGAATAATTTGTGCATATTTTTTTTTCTTTCTTTCTTCTTATTATTATTCATTTAAAAACTTTTTTCTTTCACAAATTCACCTACACCTAAATGTAAAACTACAAATTTTCCTGTATTCATGATTACAATTTGTTTTTATTTAAATATCACTTTAAGGATAGAAATTGTTATCATCGAAGGATGAAACCTTCACATACTTGTTATGCATTATTAAAAAATTCTGATCCTCTAAATATGAAATTTAAAATAATAATATTTATTAAGTTTAAGATACTATACTATCAATAGTTTTATGGCAAAAAATTAGAAATAAAACAAAACACTGCAATTAGTTTCACGAATACTCCAATATATTATATCATAAAAACACGTAGTTCGGTATTCGACGGTAGCGTGATTGGTAAATGCTTCACTCCGACGATGCATGGCTCGAGGTTTCGGTTTCCTCAGACAGTGTGAGTTCGAATCCCGACGCCGGAAAATGGGACTTCTTTTTTTTTTTATATATAAAAATTTCATTAATGCTCTAAACAATTCTAAAATATATTTTTAACAGAAAAACATAATCGCACGCCATATTTATTTATTTATATATTTATTAAAAAGCCTTAAAAACGGTAGTATTCTTAAGCCTAACATGGCGGTGTTTTTAAGCCTAAAACATGGCGCCGTTTTAAGACACTTGCAATATCTTAATTTCTGATGCAAAAAGGTGTCTTAAAAAGTGAGACTTTTTTTTTTCGCTTAAAAAATGACCAACCATTTAAGACACATTTTAAACTGAATTTAAGACATTTACGTTTACAGTGTATTTTACGAGTACAAATTTATAAATCACTATTATATAACTACTATATAATAATTTGCAAATAATTAATACTTCTGAAAATCATAAAAATACTATAAAGTAAAAATAAAGTAAAAATGTATTTAGAAAAAAAAATGTTCTTAAATGTTAAAAATCAGCTACTAATTACAATCGTAAAAAAAAAAAAAAAAAAACTAATTTCTCTGCAAAACGTCAGATAAACATTCGACTGGTACCGATCAATTAATAGTAATGTCTAATGTATAGTAGTATACATAGATTTTTCTGAGGGGTTGCCTATATATTAACATTGGCATCAACCCAAAATCCCATTTTTCCCACAGAGCTGCCAACCTAATCCGACAAACTATTAGTAACGCCCCTTTTTCTACACCACTTAATTTTTAGGGTAATTCTATTCAAATATATTTGCGATGAGTTAAGAAAAAAATTACTCTAAAAATTAAGTGATGTAGAAAAGGGGGCGGTGCTAACAGTTTGCCGGATTAGGTTGGCAGCTCTGTTCACAATATTTTGAGTTACTTTGATCAAATCATCCAGGAAAATGTTATACTTTATATATTCCTTTCAATTTTTCATAGAGATATAAGCTATCAAAATCTGAGTTTGCTAATATTAAGCTGACATATTTTCTTTTCATATCTTCCGAAAAATTAACGAAATTATATATATATATATATATATATATATATACAGTCAAACCTCGTTAAAGTGAACACTGTTAACGTGAATTACTTTTAACGTGAACTGTTTCCACAATCCCCGTCAAAATGAATATTAGTTTAGTTGTATGAATATTAGTTACTTATAGCATGAACTACTGATAACATGAACAATTTTTTTATCCCCCTTGAGATTCACGTTAACGAGGTGCGACTGTATATGCGTTAGAACGAAATTACATCTAAACATATTCCATGCAAATTTTTAATCATGAACATTATTATAAAATTCATATTTCAAAAAAATATGAATTTGACCTACACTGTAAAAAAAAAAAAAAAAAAAAAAAAAAAAATTCAGTATTTTACAACAAAAGGTGCTGGCACTGCGGCTGCCTACACAGTTGCTGTAAAATTTACAGGCTGCTGTTTTTTATGGTGCTGTAAAATTTACTGCACTTTGCTGTGAATTTTACAAGATGCTGTTTTTAGTAGTGCTGTAAAATTAACTGCAGTTTGCTGTGAATTTTACAAGATGCTGTTTTAAAAAGTGTTGTAAAATTTACAACACTTTTTAAAACAGCATCTTGTAAAATACACAACAAAGTGCTGTTAATTTTACAGCACTACTAAAAACAACATCTTGTAAAATTCACAGCAAAGTGCAGTAAATTTTACAGCCCTATAAAAAACAGCCGCTTGTAAATTTTACAGCATCTGTGTTGGCAGCCGCGGTGCCAGCACCTTTTGTTGTAAAATACTGATTTTTTTTTTTTTTTTTTTTTTTTTTTTTTTTTTTGTCAGTGTAGGCAGTGATGCCAGATTGGGCATTTTGTCCCCATTTTGGGGATTTTCGAGGCTTCTGGGGACAATTTTGGGGACCAAATGTTTGTGGGGACATTTTTGGGGAATTCTAAAATTTTTGGGGACAAATCTGGGGAGTTCTTCAACTTTCTGTCAATGTTCGCAACGTAATGATTTATCCCTACGACTAAAGACTTTGAATAGTTTTATTGTTATTTGAGGATTTTTTTCAAAAATTGCCTTCATTTGGGGTTAAAATCTGAGCTCAAATCATGGAAAAATCTGCTTGATTTTTTTTTTTTTCATTTTTTAGTAGAAATCAAGCTGGGGATTTTTTCGAAAAAAAAAAAAAAAAAAAACTCTGATTTGGGAAAATTTGAAGACTTGTTTGGGGAAAATTTTTTCCACCATTTGGCATCACTGAGCGTAGGCGCCGCGCGCCATCAAACACAGAAAGATCAAAAGAGAGAAAAGACGTTTGTTTGTTCCTTCAAAGAAAACATGATGCTGCTAGCTGGATCTAGCTTCTAGGTGCTAGAGATTTGTTTTCTCCAATATAAAGATAAGAAATATTTTAATGGCATATTTTCGGGATGACAAATTTGTGTTTCGTAATCGCAAAATAGGTGCCAACTGTTTCCATTTGAAGACAACTGTCATTCTACTGGCTGGAACCATTCATTTTGATTTTCCTTTCCTTTCTTTTCTTTTCTTTCTTTTTCTTTCTTTCTTTTTTTTTTTTTTTGTATTATTTTTAGAAGTTTTTTTATTCTAAGACTTTAATTATAAATTCAGGATTTCTAGTACGATGAAAAAAAATCACTTGATAAATTTTCTTTAAAAAAAAAAAAAAGAAAAGAAAAAAAAAAAAAAAACTTATAAATTTACTTAAAATAAATAAATAAATAAAACTAATTCTCTGTTACATTATTTTCAAATAAGGGATATATAAACGATGAGGATATGAAATATATATATAAACGTATATATAATAATAATAATTCATCATTACAATGATCGAACACAAAAAAGTAGGACTTGACTTAATCAATAAAAGATTATATATGCACTGATAAAAATATCTGTAACTGATATCTAGAATCTAAATTGTGTCTTCAGAAAAAATAGTTCCATGTCATCCTTATAAATTCTAGTCCCCTTTGAAAAGGCGTTCTAGAAACCCCTATCAGAAATCTAGAGCTTTTGACGATATACTCGAGGGCAAAGTTATTTAAAAATATTTACAAATAAATGCGAATACACGAGGCTGGTTTCAGCAACTATAATCTTAGTTTTTTTACCCAATTCTAGAAAATCAAGCGAGAATTTCTCGCAATACTATTCAGACTATTGTTTCACCGTCTAGAAATGTGTAGAATAGAAATTCTCAATCATTTCGTCTGTACAATTTATTGGCGTGCCTGAGCTCGGAAGTCAGTATGTCTAGTTAAGGGATTTAGAAAATGACCACTTATTCATTCTAGATGAAGGCAGTATATATATATATATATATATATATATATATATATATATTTTTTTTTTTTTTTTCTGAGTGTGGAAGTGGAGCCTTATATAAGGCAAAATACAGGGTTATTACAAAAGAATCATCGGGTTTCCGAAGCACTTATTTCGAAACATAATTGGGTTACAACAATGAGTTATACATGAAATAAACCGAAAACATCCAAGATTGACGTCCATACTATAGATGCAAGAAGCCTGTGAGGACGATGACTTTGCAAACAAGTTTGTTTTAAGTGACGAAGCTAACTTTCATCTTAGTGGCAAGGTCAACCGACACAATGTACGGATATGGGGCACTTCTTCGTTTGGGGATATGTTAAAGACTGCGTCTATGTACCACCATTACCTACCACTTTGGCTGAGTTGCGGAACCGCACCACGACTGCATTCGCGACCATCAACGCGACCAATCTGAGTAATGTGTGGAGCGAACTGAACTATCGCCTTGACATCTGCCATATCACTCAAGGAGCACATATTGAACATCTACTTATAGTATGATGGACGTCAATCTTGGATGCTTTCGGTTTATTTTCATGTATAACTCATTGTTGTAACTCAATTATATTCCGAAATAAACGCTTCGGAAACCCGATCATCCTGTTCTAATAACCCTGTATGCTGAAAAAATTAATGAGTTCTTTCTAAGACATTGATATACGAGATCATATAAAATAAATATGAAAGAAGTATAACAGAATATATATAACTAGAAGAAGGAGAAGAGGCTACCACGACTTAAGACGAGTGAAGTATGTTGACCTAGTTTGGTGATTATCCAATTTCCGGCAAATCCTCTGCAATACTATATGATAACAGCAATTTTTAATTCCATTACCCGACTACCGTAAGTAATGGAAGTATTGTATTCGGTCCAAAATTTCGATGTTGAGATTTCACTTGATTTACATGTTTTAAAGTCTCCTGAGTCCAAAAAAAATGGTTTTTGGCAATTGGTCAGTGTGTGTGTGTATGTGTGTGGGGAATCTCCTGCCTATAATATCTCCAAAACTAATAAAGATACAGCTCGAAACTCCAGAATAACGACGGAACTAGTGTACAGATGAATTTTGCAAATTCTGGTGAAAATTGAAAAACCGAAAGTGGGACTTTCGGAACCGGAAGTGAAGCTGTAAATCCGTATCTTAAAAACGGCTCTAACGATTTTCTTTAAAGTTGCTATATAAACACTCTATTAGATGTCCTTTTTAATGATATGGTTGCTTAGTTCAGGAAAATTGATAGGCGTCCTGTATAAATAGCTGACTTTCAGATACTGCGAGTGGATTCCTTTCAAATCATTAGAGCCGTTTTTGAGACACTAATTTTTACCAAACTTTGCGTATTCAGTTGTTGACCGGAAAACAACAATTACATACAAAAGGATATTTAAAAGAGTGTTAATATTGCAAGTTTGAAAAAAATCTATACATCCGTTTTGAAATGAATCCACTTGGAGTACCCGAAATTCAACTATTTACACAGGACGCCTATCAATTTTCCTGAACTAACCAATTATATCATTCGAAAGGACATCTAATACAGTGTTTATATAGCAGCTTTGACGAAAATCGCCAGAGACTTTTTTTTTTTACTTGCGTTTCCACTTCCGGTTTCGGATGTCCCATTTTCCAATTTTCACCAAAATTTTGAAAATTCATCTGTACACCAGCGCTGTCTTAATTCTGAAGTTTCGTAACTGCATCTTTATTAGTTTCGGAGACATGTTAGTCAGAAGATTTCCCACACACATACACACCCACACTGACCAATTGCATAATCCACTTTTTCGGACTCAAGAGACCTTAAAACATGTAAATCTCGATACCGAATTTTTGGACAATACAATATTTCCATTACGTACGGTATTCGGGTAATGGAACTAAAAATGGCAGAGTTACTTTTTGAAACACCAACTTCTAACACCGAGATCTAAAACTGATCAACCTAAACAGGATTACTGTTAATTTTAATGTAATAACCGCGTAAAATAAACGAGAAAGGATATCTAAAATGGATTTATGTAACAGTTTTTAAGAAAATCGTTAGAGCCGTTTTTGAGATACCGAATTGCAGCCCCACTTCCCGTTCTTGATGTCTTACTTCCGGTTTTCCAATTTTCACCAAAATTTCGAAAATCCATCTGTACATCAATTCTGACTTAATTCTGAAGTTTCGTATCTGTACCTTTGTTAGTTTCGGAGATATGGTAGTCAGAAGATTCTCTGCACACATACATACACACACTGACCAATTGCCAAAAAACACTTTTTTGGACTCAGGAGACTTTAAAACATGTAAATTAGGTGAAATCTCCATATCGAATTTTTGAACCGAATACAATGCTTCCATTACCTATGTTAGTCGGGTAATAGAAGTAAAAAAAGTAAAAATGAAGGTAAATTTGATTAATTAAGATAGTAGTTATATAACCAAAATGTAAAGAGCATATTTTTTTTCCTTTTAGATTTGAGTTTAATTAATAATATTAAAGGTATCGATAATTATGTCAGGTAACATTTTATAATATTTAAAAATCTGATGTAAAACAACAACACGACTTCCTTTACCCATACGTATTATATGTTTTTTTTTTTTTTTTTTTTTTTTTTAAGATAATATGATCAGAAGACATCAAATTAACCAAACGAATTATTGAAAACTAAAATTTTTTCTGTATGAGAAGAGTGAAGACACATAAAACAAAATTTACATGGCAAGTTAGAAAATAACAGAAAAAAATGATAGAGCTATTTTTTGAAACACCAATTTCCGAGATCTAAAATTAGCCTACCTAAGCAAAATGACAGCTATTTTTCCTGTAATAACCATGTACTATATGAGAAAAGATATCTAAAACTGATTTACGTAACAATTTTCAAGAAAATCATTAGAGCAGTTTTTGAGATACAGGCTTTCATCAAAACTTAACAAAATAAATTTTTGATCAGAAACAATTACATGTGAAAGAATATCTAAAAAAGAGTTATTATGAGGAGTTTGAAAAAAATCCGTACAACCGTTTTTAACGGAACGCACTTGTGAGACCTGAAATTGAGCTATTTATACAGAACGCCTAACAATTTTCCTGAATGAACCAACTATATCATTCGAAAGGGCACCTAATTGAGTGTTTATATAGAAACTTTGAAGAAAATCGTTAAAGCCGTTTTTGAGATATGGACTTACGGTCTCACTTCCGGTTTCCGATGGCCTACTTCCTGTTTTCCAAATTTCACCAAAATTTGGAAACTTCATCTGTACACCAAACCTGTGTCAATTCTGAAGTTTTGTAGTTCTGTCTTAAATAGTTTCGGAGATATAATAGCCAGAAGATTCCCCAAACACATACACTATACGCATACATACAAACACACACACACACACTGACCAATTGTCGAAAACCACTTTTTTGGACTCAGGGGACCTTAAAACGTGTAAATCAGGTGAAAACTCGATATCGAATTTTTGGACCGAATACAATACTTCCATTACCTACGGAAAAATTAAATTAAATTAATTTCAACCACTGTATTTGAATTACATTTAAATTTTTGATATATTTCATTCTGCATACTATGTCCATGTATTATATTCTGCCTCCATACTTATTTGGTTTTAAAGTATATTACAA
The DNA here is from genome assembly GCA_963930645.1 of Salticus scenicus. Taxonomy (NCBI): domain Eukaryota; kingdom Metazoa; phylum Arthropoda; class Arachnida; order Araneae; family Salticidae; genus Salticus; species Salticus scenicus. Next base: position 109,775,885 of record OZ005657.1, read on the forward strand.
CAAATCTATCTTTAATAATTACCATTACTATATAACATTTATGGATAAAAAGATATATTCAGATTTTAAATGGATGTAATAAAAATAATTGATAAATAACAAAAGTTTTAATTAACATCACTGAATTTGTATATTTTAAAAAGTAAGGTTGTATGTGAAGATGATTAAGATAACGGATTATTATGTAAATTTGAAATCAAGTAATTAGTATCTTTAAATAACATGAAACATTATCTACGTAATTACTGTTATCTTTAACATTACTCACTAATCTCATTTGAAACAAATAAAAAAACTGTGTTTTCTACATTTTGATCATATAATTATTTTGTTAATTAATTAAATTTATCTTCATTTAAATTTTTTCTTCTGTGTAATCACAGAGATTTGCACACATTTGGTAAAATTGGGCTTACGCCAAATTGGCATAATACGCTCTAAGAGCCTTATGACGTGGTAGCCTCTGCTCCTTCTTCAAGTTGCTATTTTATTTTATTTTACTTTTTCATTTTTTGTCATATTTATTACATACGATCTTATATATCAGTATCTCAGTAGAAATTTATAGTAACTTTTTCAATATTTTTTGCTTTCTATAAGGCTTCATTTCGTATTAATTAATTGCCTAGTGAGCACTAGTGGGACGTTAAACGCAACCAACCATAGGTAATTGTTTATCAATTAATTCAAGGCCCCTTTCATGATGTCTGCTCATTGTTAAGATTAATTATTATCATTACAGATGGTATTATAATTAATAATTCTGCTATTGCGCTAATTAAATTGAAACTTTTAAATATTTATAAATCTGTATGAATTATTTTCATTATGTAAATATCGTCTTATTTAATGAAATCTATTCTAATATATTGGTAATATTTATGTCTATTTATAAGCGAGATAACTAAAATATGTGCTAAATTAAAAAAAAAAAAAAAAGTTTATATATTTATATCTATCTATCTATCTATCTATATATATATATATATATATATATATATTACTGTTTACTTTTGATAAATTATTTTAACTAAATGAATTTATACGTGAATGTCAAAATATTGATTAAAAAATTTTTTTATCAAGGCACGCAATATAAAGAAATATATATAAGAAAAGGATTTATTTCCACAAAGTAATATTGCTAGTAAAATACAAAGCTTCCAGTCAATAGCATAAAATTTAAATCAGAATTGACTCCGTACGACCGTTGGTACATTTAAAAATTACCAGGCTTTATAAAAAAAAAAAAATAATAAATAAAAAATAAATTCTCGAACATTTCAGTGGTCAAACAATTGTAAAAGTTACAATAGCGTTTTTAAAATTTATTCCCATGTTTATAGCTTTTGCTATTACATCTTAATTGTTTTGTGTGTCACTGCAAAATATCTAATTGGGAACCTGTAATTTCCAATAAAAACGATACTGTAAAAAATTAATAAAACCTATATCGGTTTCATTCTTTTTTAAATAACTTAATGCACTTTAAGAAATTAGCCATAGGGTATAAATACTTGTTAATATTTGTTTCCCTGTAAAAGAACTACAAATAATATGCATGTTTTTTTTTTTTAATAGTAATCGTACTTTAGCGAATGAAAGATTCAAAGTAACGTATATCAGCCCTGTTCTGTTTAAATAATTTAGCATCATTAACACTAATTTCAAATTATTTGAGTCTATATATCGTATTATATAAAAATTCGACTCCGTATCCCTAAGTAAACTTTGTCCCGCAATCATAAAAGTCTATATATTTCTGTCAGTGGTGACCTGTAACAAGCCTTCTCAATGTTACCTGAATCGAATGTTTAGGTTAGATGCTAGCATACAAATATTTTGAGCCATTAGGCCATAATAAATAAGAATAATTTTTTTGTGTTTTTATAAAAGAATTACAAGTTCTACGCCCATGCATATTTTAAAATATACCATTATACAATTACAATCTGCAATTCATCCGACAGTAACACAATCTTAAATTTTTAGCTCAAACGAACAAAGAAAGCGTTTAGAGACTATGATGTTCAATCAAACATATATATATATATACACACACACACACGTAATCGTATATTACCAAGAATGAATTCAGGAAACCTCAAAACATAAATATACATTAAAATCACACTGTCAAAATTTTTAATGTGTATATTTTTTTTTCTTACATAAATACATTGAGAATGTAATAAACACGGTGCTTTAAAATCCATTTTTAGTTATAGATCAGTCGACATTTTTTTTTTTTTTTTAATTAAATAACTTAAGTTCAGGTTTTCTTTACTTTTGATTCATTGACATAAATTTTTTGTAATAGATAAAAAAATAATCAAGATATTCATTTTTTTTTTTTTTTTTTTTTTTTTTTTTAATGCAGTTTACTATTTTATTTGTCAATAAAATTTTAAATTCAAGGTTTCTTTTACAAAAAGAAAAAAAAAAAAAAAAAAAAAAAAAAAAAGGAAAAGAAAAGAAAAGAAAAAGAAATTTATAACACAAATATTTTGCTTTTAATAATTAAGTAATAGTTTTAAATAAATATATAAATTTATTTTTTAATATCTCCGTTCAGTTTGATCTGTAATTTAATAAGAAATTTTTTAAGACTTTCTAAAGCAGTTTTTGAAAGTGCATGGTATAAAGTAATTGTATAAAGTATATATAAAGTAAAAAAAAAAAAGAAATTACATCAAATTTGTATTATTTTCTAAATAAAATAAACTTATTTAAAATTAAAATTAATCTTTAGCGCATATATTTATTACAATTTTATAATATTGAGCTAGAACAAGAGCCCTGCAAAATTCGGATTTCAATCGACACGTATTCGACAGTTGAATTTGATATCAAGCCGAAATCTGACCCAATCTTGATAATATAGTTAATATGGACTGAAAATTTAATTCAAAACCAACTTAGACACAAAATTTTTTATTCTCAAAAATTTATCTAAATAATTATTTCTTCTAAAATTTATGAATTAATTTTTCATAATTAAGAAATCAATATCTATTAAGTTGAGGAAGATTATTAACAATTTAAGATTTAAATTCACCTCCCCCCCCCAAAAAAAAAATATTACTACAAATTAAATAAAGCAGTTGATTATCTTTTACTTCAAAAAGCAAATGAACTCTGTTACTAAGCGGTTTATAGCCATCTGCGGTCATATAATTGCTGATTCACCTAAATATTTTACAGAAAATTTTACACATCCGTTTTAGATCAAATATGTTTTGCTTACTTAGACAGAATTTTTTTTACTTTCTCTTACCCATAAGGTAGAGAAAGTATTGTTTTTGGGTCAAATTTTCGAACGCGAGATTTTGTTATATTTACACGTTTTGAGGTCCCCTGAATACGAAAATCATGATTTTAGCAAATGGTCTGTGTGTATGTCTATGTGTCTGTGTGTCTGTGTGTCTGTCTGTTATCATCATATCTCAAAAACAAATTATGGCAGAAAGTTCAAACTTGGTATTCTAAATGTGTATCATATAGGGACGCTACAGTAAGCTTTTCGTTAAGATCAAGCAAATGGTTCGTGTACAGGGACAATCAAGAAAATTCTAATACATTACGTCTATGGGGGAAATTGCAGGAAAGTAGAGTTTAACGTCTATAGACTGCACTAAACCAAATGAAACGAATATATATATTTTGTAATAGAGATAGTTAACTGGAAAAAAAAATTGTGTTTGTAGGAACCTTGCCTCCCTCCTGGGGGGGAAGTCCCCCCCCTCGAGGGGAGTAAATTTTCATGATGGGTATCTTTCAAAAGAGCTCGCCAATACTTTTAAAACGAATGGTTGAACCATCGATCTGCGATAATTTAAAGCAAAGTTACCGATTTTTTTTTTTTTTTTTTTTTTAACGAAAAAAAAACTTGGAAAAAAAATCGTACTTTTTTTTTTTTTTTTTTTTTTTTTTAATATTGAGAATAAAATGGACTTTTTTTGGATATTTGGTGTTATACTACTTCTCTAATATGGAAATCGTCTGCCTTATCATAAAAGATAATTTTTTTAATAATAATTTTACTAAATTATTTTTTTAAAAGAGAATTATTTTTTAATAACCGAATTAAATTCTATATAAATGTAGGTGCATTAATGAAACGGGGGGTTGAGGGGGGCGGTAGAAGTAGAAAATTTTCTTACGTTGATAGTGGTATGAATTCTGCGCCCGTGTTCCATCCCTGCTAGCTTTCAATTTTGAGTTGTAAAGACGTTTCTTTCCTTATTGGCGTTAGGGGTGAGTCACGTGTTATCACTTGTATCGAGAAACGACATCGCATCATATCGGCATTCTATCGTAAAGGTGAGGCTTAATGTTCAAAATAATAATATGTTAACTTCTTTCGTTTAAACATTAAATGACTTTTCCCATTTTTTTACTGCTAATATTTTGTTTTAATCTTGTTATCTACATTTTCAATTTGATTATTGCAGTGCTCGTACGCCCCAAGTTAAATGCAAGTTCTTAGAAAAACGCTTTAAGGAGGGCTTATTGTTAAAATGGAAATATATTCACCGACGAAAATTTGATTGTTTTATTTTAAATGTTAAATATTTTTTCTCGTTTTATAATCGCTATTCTTTTTTTATCTTGTTATCCGTATTTTTGTTTTTAATTATAGTAGGTTTCGTATGCCTCAAGTTATTTAAAATTTAACGCATAAAATAACTTAATAAACTATTTCTTATTTATAAGAAAAAAGAAAAACGTGTGTAAAAAATATTTATTTATAATCCGTATATAAGAAGAAAAAACAAAATTTATATTTTACGACTACTTAGAAGAAACAAAGGATTAATCAGATTTTAATACTTATTATATTTTTCTCGAAGTAACGATAGTTTATGCAACAGCAATTTTGTGAATGAATGATTATTTTTCGATTGAATAAAAAATAAGGTATTTGGTGTTTGAAAGTGCTTTAGCGTACAAAATCTATTTTTAAAAACAAAAGCGCAAAGACGCCAACATTTTAATTTATTCCGGAGCATTTTTAGTCCAACTTTTATTTCACACCGTATATATATATATTTACATAATTTATTTTCCCCACATTTTATTGTAGTTATGTATTGGAGAAAAGTATTCAAAGAATAAAGCGGTGTGTAATAAAGGCGGAGCTAAAAATGCTACAGAATAAATTAAAAAGTATTATTATATTAAAAAGTAAGGACACAGTATTATTATATTTAATTAAAGCTGAACATTCAAATTTATAACAAAAACAAATACTTTAAAAAAAAAGTAATATGACTTATCCGCTTTAAAGATTTTGGTAATTATCTTATCTGTTGCATACATAGGAATTAAATTAGTTACTCATGTACGTTTAAATACATATACAGTTTATATATATATATATTAGCATTAAATTATTTTTTTTATAGATAATTCTTTTATAATATTTTTATGTTACTGTCTTAATGAATATAGTACTTTTCAGTGCAAGATCTTAATTTAACTTTTCAAAATTTATGGATGAGACCCTAATAATTTTTCGCTTCAACTCTATCAAGAATTTATTAAAAATATATAAACTATATTTTTTTCCGTACTGCTATGATCACAGAAAATTAAAAATGGAGTAAAAAATTGGTGTTAACATTCGGAAAAATGAAGTTGATGCAATTTTTAATATGTAGACATCATAAGCAGATTTCCCAACTTTTATATAATTTATTCACGAGCATTTTTAGCCCCGCCTCTTTTTCATAATGGAAATTTTGAAAAATGTTTATTTTTCTTATTTAATCGTTGTCACATATTAAAGAGAAATAAACTACAAAATTTCTGGTGCGAAAAGAAGGCGGGGCTAAAAATGTTCGTGAATAAATTATAAAAGTTGGGAACTCTGATCATAAGCGCAATTTAGCTATAACTCTAATAACTAGCAGTGTTGCCAGATTTGGCGGATTTTTTATTCAACAATCGCCAATAATTTTGATATGTTATATTAGATATACATAATAGACTATCAATCTTCGAAGTGATTACGCAAACGTTACAATTAAACCTTATTGGTGATTCTTGAATAGAAAATCCGCCAGATCTGGCAACACTGATAAATAGAATTTATTACCAATCCATTTGCATCAGGGCATATTTATACGATAATTTGCTGCAAATTTATCTTATATATATATATATATATATGCATCTTATAGCACTGAATTGTGTATATTGTATTTGCGTTTTTTTTTTTTTTTTTTAATCTGTCTGTACCATCTGCAGGGCTGCCAACCATCTCATTAATAAGCGTAGACTTGTTAACGCCCCTTGAAAATACGCCCCTTTTCCCACACCACTTTATATTTAGAGCAATTCTCTCCAAATAGTGTTACGATTAAATAAGAATGAAATTACTCTAAAAAATTACTGGTGTACAAAAAAAAGGCGGTGATTAAAAGTACTACGCTTCATAATGAGATGGTTGGCAAGCATGCATCTGATTGCATAGATATGGAAATTCTTTCATAGTGTTAAATTTTTACTTTTGTAGAAGCACACAAAACTTTGATTATGTCTCAACTAGTCATACCAAAAGTTATCGTCCTTACCAATAGTGGACAAATTTGAGCACTATCATGATAATCGTCGATTTTGAATGGGGATCCAGCAGTGGATACAGTTAGGAATGACATATCTTACCTAAGGATTATGCACCAAAAATTTCATTAAAAGTTAGTAGTGGATTTTGGATAAAAAAGTCACAAAATCTTGCAACACTGGATACAGTTGTGCATTCTCCTAAACTCTCAATGTGGAACCGAATGTGAACACATTTCATGCAAACTCTGATCAGAATATCTCTAGTCATATTTTTTGAAAGGATATTTGTATTTATTTTTTGAAAGGACGCACACAGTTCCTGGAAACATCTGAAAGTAATAATATCTAGCCTAAGCATTTATAAGATTGCCAGAAACGTGTTTGATAAAATAAGTTTGTTTTTACAAATTAAGAATAATTTAAATAAAACTTTGGTTTAAAGAAGAAACAAATGAAATGTGGCATTGAAAATCTTAAATATTTCGACAGTAATTTATTTTAAGTTTATGACACAATTTCATACATGTTTTAGTATTTACTAATATAATACGAAATGACAGAAATATAATTAATTTTCATGTATCTAATGGTTTTAACAGAAATCTCAAAACTACTTTTTTTTTTTTTTTTTTTTTTTTTTTTAAGTATGACAGGACTGCTTATTTTAAACAGCGATTTTGCTTTGTCACACTTCTAATACGTCATGTTGCCTGCCAATATCCAATTTTTTCATTTAACTTATTAAACTATTTTTTTTTATCAGTTACAAGATTGCAATATATATATTAGTCCTGTCGTACTACATTAAATTCTGTCAAAAACAGATCTTTTTTTTTTTTCCTTTTCGGGACACTTTCAGGACAGGATTGAGAAACTTATGTTTTTTTTAGCTACCAGCCTTTTCATACAAAAATTTATATCATAATTTCAAGGCAATGTAACACTATCAAATTGGAAACGGAATAGTTTATAAAAATGGTGGTAGCAAAAAGGTACAAATTTCTTATTCCTAAAAGTGTCCGGGAAAAAGAGTAGGATGCCCGCGTGCGTATTACCTAAGTAATGCAAGGTTGTGACACTTTAAAATTGGGGAATTTCTAATTAAGAGCATTAATAACTGTATTCAGAAAATGTTTTTTATACGTATATATTTCTAAACTGAACTTTCAAAATAACGCATAAATTTTTACCACTTATCGTGAAGTGCTTAGAATCAGAGCCTGATTAAGGTGGAAGCACACATTATCTCCGCTCTCACCGGAATATTTTTACAATTATTTTTTACTTCATGTCATAGAAATTCCACGCTTTGACGAGGAAATATTTTTTATAAAAAATGAACGGTGTAAAACAATCCAATTTACTCACCGTTATTAGACACCAGAATTCTTTTAAAATAATTTTTAATGGGAATTTTCTGTTTATTATAGGAGGAAAGTATTTGTTAAAAAATAACGGTGTAAGTATAAATAATGTGTGCTTCCCCCTTAATCAGGCTCTGCTTAGAATTGTTACAGTAGTGTTTTTCCAACTACATTATTACAACTATTCATTTAAAAAAAATGCTTTTAATTTGAGGTTTTAATACTAATCCGTTTTTGAAAAAAATAAAGTTTTTTCTTTTTTTTTTTTTTTTTTTATTATATTCATGCAAGTTTTACAAAGTATGCACATAATGCTGTAAATCCCGCGCTTAAAAACATATTCTTTTCAACAAACAACAATTTTATTTTGATATTTCGAATGCAAAATAATATTTTATGTTTTAAATAAGAGAATTAATTTTATTAAATGCATATGTATTATTTAAATATATTTATCTATCTAAAAACCTTTATAGAAGGATTAGTTTATAATAATATGAAAAATAAAAAAAGAGAAAACATTTAATTAATTTTTCAGTTTTTCAATAAAGAAAGAAAATTTTTTTATCATTTTTTTCCGAGTCGTAACATTATGATAAACAGAATACAAGAAACGAACAAATGATTTTGAATAAATTCCATGTGAAATGGAAATGAAAATATTTAAAAGTATTAAGGGTACTTTTTATTAAACGTAAAGATAAACGATGATAAACAAGCATCAGATAAATCATTTTTTATTTTTGAAAATTTCTTTACTGTATTTTTTTTTTTTTTTATGTTATACATTTCATTTTTATTTAAATATATTTTTAAGAAAAAAATACGTTTATTAATGAGTTATTTACAAGTAGAGGTATGAATCGACATATACATTATTTAAATATATCGAGCACGCTGGTAAGTTTAATTTAAAGTAATATTTTCTAATATCGATTTTAAATATTTTCTTCTCTTTCAGTTAAAAACGTACACAAAACATGACTTTTCCATAAAACGAAGTTGTATGATGGAAACAAACTTTTTCAGAATGATTTATATTGACATTTTTATCTAATTTATTCATTCGTGAGAAAGCATTTATTTGAATTTATTTTATTTTTAAATAGTTTATAACAAACATGCACTGCTTTTTCATATGTCACAAATATAAGTTTTTTAATGACAAAAGCCTATACCATTGTAAAAAAGAAGATAAAGAGTATTGTACAGTCGGCAGTAAAATTATTGAAGCACTAGCAATAATTCGCATTTAAAAGATGGGCTGTGCACCTAATACTGTTTTGCTAAGTGAATATTTATCTAGTCATGTTTTGCTAAGTAAATATTTGTCGTCTTTATGCTCTTTATAAAAAAGAAAGTTAATGATAAAAATTAGCGATCAAACTAATGTATATATATATATATATATACATATATATATGAAAAACTGTGGATGTTTGATAATTTGGCTATCGACTGTATATATATGAGGAGGAGAGTTGGTTTATGGTCCAGCTAGTGTCCGAAAATTTCTGTTGAAAATGCTTGCTGAAAGTGGAGGACGGTTCGATCTCTAGACGAGCTTTTCAATCATGTCTTTCACGAAATTTTTCAAAACCTCATCCTAACATTTGTTAAGAAGACCTTGAAATGGCCCAGCAGGTTGAACCGAAATTTGGTATTTGAACGATTCAGTGAGCTCAAGTTATTTCAAAAAGCAAAGTGTTTATTCCAAAATTATTTGCAATGAGGCACTTTGCATAGAAAAAATGCGAGATATAACAAAGTAATTGATTCATATTGAATTTATAAACAACTTAATCACTGCTTGAGTAGATATAACCCCATGTTGTCCAGTTTGGGTTATGGTTAGACTGTTTAATTCGCCAATTTTCTATGCAAAATCCAACCTGAAGGACATCCTTTGAACAATTATTTTTTTATTAACTGTTAGTTCCAAAAACTTAATTTTCTGTATAAGGCTTATCACTACTATTTTTAAAAAGAAAACACTATTAGTTACTAAAATTTTAAAACACTAATTTTACTATTATAAAATAGCTATATAAAGTCTTTGGAAAAAAGCGGAAAGTTGACAACTGTTCCATCACATGAAGTGTACCTATACCAAATTTGACGGCATTTCTCTCAGACGTTTTAGATGTAGGATGCTAATTAAAGTAAAAAAATAATTATAACCATTGTGTACATAAAAATAATGTTTCAGATTTGTGGATATTTGTGGATTAGTTTTTTCGATGGATTTCCATGTTTTAAGATGGCCTACACATGATTTCATCCTTTTTAGAACATGTGTGTCCGTACATCTCAGCACCAAAATCTTGTAGGGACTAAAAATCAAGAACATTTCACTGAATTCCATTAATATTTATGTTTGTTAGTACCTTGACATAAATATTTTGCTGATTATGTTGTGATATATACATATATCACCGGGCTACTCGCGCTTCTATACTGCAGTTTTATACATTTATGAAAAAGCTCTATTTCATGTTTCATAGTATAGGATTCCACCATATATAATATGTCAGATGGATGTAATAAACAATAATGTCAATTCAATTTAGTGATTATTTTTCGAAAAATATAGCTGTTTCGCTGATAATTCCATGGTATGCTTTTACCTATTCCTCAGCTTATGTATTGTCACGGAATCATACTTTATAACTATTTCGCTTATTACGGAAAACCTTAAGTTTTCTTACGTACTAACTAAATCTTTACGCATATCGCCAGAACGGCATGTCTACTAATATTTTGAAGCTCATTTTACGATTCGTAAGCTGTCATGATCAGTGTCTGTCATGTATCATGAACGACACACATTACACGTTAAATAGTTCTGTTGCATTACAAACTATGTCTGGTAGCAAATTCGACAGAAAATATTAATATGTTATGGAAAAATACAAATGTTTTCCATTGTTGAAAAATAGTGAGAATATTCCTAATCGTGGATCATTCTGAAAAAAAAAAAAAAAAAAAAAAAAAAAAAAAAAAAAAAAATGCATTAATTCACATTCTTCATTTCGACCAGAGAAAATCAAATTAGTGTCTGATGCTAATCGGATGCTAAATTATAAGGCGACGATGTTACCTCTTAGCCATAGAAATACACATGATGCTGATACTTAGTGCTTTCCAAGCCTGTTTAGATACCAAGTTTTCCGTATGCAGAACGGAAAAAGTATCTAACCAACAGTTTAAATCTGAAAGAATGTTTTCCGATTTTATTAGGTTACAGAAAAAATATATATATATATATTTTAACAGATGCTAGTGTTGGGGTTAAATTATATTATGTACACTTCGTATCTGTGCATAAAGGGAAGAGGCTTTTCGTGGGGGTCTTTCTATGGGATCCTAGTCCGTATTCACGCGAGTTTCGGAGAAAGCCACAAAAAACTCCTAACGGCTAGATCGACGAGTGCGACATGGGCTCCAACCCGGCATTTCCAGTATACCAGTTTTGAGCACAGAATCATTCGACCCCTAGTTGGGTGGTCTTTTGACAGAGTGAAATGCAATAAATATATATATATATATATATATATGGTTTTAGAAAACGAAACATTTTACAGTGTAGATGAAATCGCAGAATTGCATAATATGCAAAATTATTATGTATGCATCCTGATGCATATCTTCCAAAATATAGAGCTAATAAAACTCACTTTGTCTAACTTTCGAAATTGACATATCTTGGCATTTATTGCTTAAAAATAAATATAAAAAAGATTACTATAAGAAAATGTTTTGGTTAAATATTTGTGCATGTTAATATTATAGTAGAAATGCATAGTTGATATCTATAGAAGAAAATTTTATGATGTCGAAGCGTGCTATATTTTTAATTATGTTGTGATATATATATATATATATATATATCGCCCGGCTATTGCCGCTTCTATACTGTAATTTTCTACATACATGAAAAAGCTCTATTTCACCTTTCATTGTGCAGAATTCCACCATATATAATATGTCAGATGGTTGTAATAAACAATTATGTCGATTCAATTTAGTGCACATTTCCCGAAAAATTTAGTTGTTTCGCTGATAATTCCATGGTGTGCTTGTACCTATTTCTCAGCTTATATATTGTCACGGAATCATACTTCATAACTATTTTGCTTATTAAGGAAAACCTTAATTTTTATACGCCTTAACTAAATCTTTACGCATATCGTCAAAACAGCATGTCTGCTAATATTTTGGAGCAAATTTTACTATTCTTAAGCTGTGATTTATCATGAACGACACTCATTACACGTTAAAAAAAATCCTATTACATTAGAAACTATTTTCTGGTAGCAAATTTATCAGAAACTATTAATATGCTATGGAAAAATACAAATGTTTTCCATTGTAGAAAAATAGAGAGAATATTCGCAATTCTGGATCACTCTGCAAAAAGAGAAAAAAAATGAATTAATTAAAATTCTTCATTTCGACCAGAGAAAATCAAATGAGTGTCTGATGCTAATCGGATGCCAAAATATCAGGCGACGATGTTACCTCTTAGCCATAGAAATACACATGATGTTGATACTTAGTGCTTTCCAATCCTGTTTAGATACCAAGTTTTCCGTATGCAAAACGGAAAAATTATCTAATCAACAGTTTAAATCTGTATGAATGTTTTCCGATTTTATTAGGTTACAAAAAATATTTATATTTTAACAGATGCTGGTGTTCGGGTTTAATTCTATGTGTACACTTAGTAACTGTGCCTAAAGGGAAGAGGCTTTTCGTGGGGGTTTTTGTAAGGTTTCCTAGTCCTTGTTCACGTGAGTTTCGGAGAAAACCACAAAATACTCCTAACGGCTAGATCGACGAGCGCGACATGGGATCGAACCCGGCACTTCACGTCTACTAGTTTTGAGCGCAAAATTCATTAAGCCTATGGTTGGGTGGTCTTTTGACTGAGTGAAATGTAATTTTGAAAATATTTTCTGCAGTTTGGAAAAAAAAAATACTGTGTAGATGAAATTACCGGTTTGCATATTATGCAAAATTATCATGTATGTATCCTGATACATATCTCACAAAATGTGGAATTAATAAAACTCACTTTCTCTAATTTTCGAAATGGCCATATCTTAGCATTTATTGCTTAAAAATAAATATAAAAATAATTACTATCAGAAGATATTTTGGTTAAATATTTGCGAATTATAGTTGATGTCTATAGAAAAAAAAATATGATGTCATAGCATGCTAACTTTTCAATTATAAATAAAATTATTGATTTAATACTGAAATTTTAATTAACATGTATTTAAAGAATAAATTAAAATTTAATGTTGTGTCATACGCTGTGCGTCCTGTAAAATAATAATAATAATAATAATAAATAAGTAGATAAATAAAAATAAAATGAAAATAAAAGAGTGTTCTTTACAGCAATTATTAATTCGATTGTTTAAAGAAAGGGGATTTTTTTTCTTTATCTACAGAAACTGATGTGATATTTTTTAGACCCTTAAGAAGAGAATAAGAGAATAGGTATGCCACAAAGCGGATATACCTAACGTTGTAATATATTTCGAAGAATTTTTTGTACCCGCTTTATTTTAACCCGCCGTTTTTGTAGAGAATTTCGGAAATAAGTAATTATGATTAAATAAGAAAAAAAATTACTTTTCAAGGAAAGTGAGGTAAGAAAACGCCGGGCACTAAAAAACCTCCGGAATATTAAATCATAATTTTTGGCATATCAGCACAAAGATATGCGAGCCAAATTTTTATGTTATCATTAAAATAGTTTTAATGATAATCTTCGATATATTTAAGATTCGTCTATTATCTGGGGAAATATTTACCAGGCGCATATTATCTGGTATCCAGATGTATATTATCTGTTAAATATTTACCAGATAATATTATTCGAAAATAATTGCATTGAAATAAACCTCGATATGCATATTTCATGGCAAAATATATATATATATATATATATAAATTTTATTGAAAAACTGTGCTTTATTTCTTTAAAAAGTTTCTTGTAACATTTTTAACACGTATTTTGATTTTAAAAGAATGGTAAAATTTTCGGTTAGAAACATGACTGCATTATTCTTCCGTGATTTAAAATGTATCACTGAGATGTATCTGCCGGCTGAAAAGGATTTCAGGAAAAATATTTTTTTTAAGCAACATGTAAACAAAATTTTATTTATTAGGAATATGTTTACATAATTTCCTAATAAATAAAATTTTGTTTACTTGTTTAATTGCTTGTCAATACCAATCGTCATAATATTTAAGCTGATAAAATATTTAAAACTAGTATGTTGTGGCCACCACATGACTTTCTTCTATCTTTTCCTATACAAATTCACTCAGCAACAATAATTAAAAAAAAAAAAAAAAAAAAAAGTGGGACTTTAACAAATTTTCACATTTTACCCAAAATTTTATCAAAGTCCCACATTTTTTTTTTTCTTCTCCCCTTAATTCTATCAAACTCCCACGGTTTCCGTGTTCTGACAAACTTAAACAAATTTTTGCATTTCCCTCCCAATTTTGTCAAAGTCCCACGGTTTCCGTGTTTTGACAAATTTAGAATAATTTTCACATTTTACCCAAAGTTTGTCAAAACACGGAAACCGTGGGACTTTGACAAAATTAGGGGGAAAATGCAAAAATTAGTTCAAGTTTGTCAGAACACGGAAACCGTGGGAGTTTGTTAAAATTAAGGGGAGAGAGGGAAAAAAAAAAAAGATTTTTTTTCTAAGTTTTTTTTTCGTAAAAAGTAAAAAAAATCGATAACTTTGTTTTAAATTATCACAGATTTATAGTTCAACCATTCGTTTTAAAGGTACTGACGAGACCTTTCGAAAGATACCCATCTTGAAAATTTTTGCCTTTATCACCCTGTTGAAAATGGGGCCCACCAGCGGCCGAGCGGTTCTGCGCTCAAAGCTGGTAGATGGGAGGTGCCGGGTTCGATCCCAGGTCGCGCTCATCGACCTAGCCGTTCGGAGTTTTCCGTGGTTTCCTCCGAAACTCGCGTAAATACGGGCTAGGACCCCTTAGAAAGACCCCCACGGAGGGCTTTCCCCCTCTAGGCCTAGGACACATCAGGAGTCAATCGGCCTTAAATCCTACAACCAACCAACCCTGTTGAAAATTTAGAAAAAGCGGGATGGCAACGCAACCTGTAAGACGATTTTTACCAAAAGTTGATAGGCACTAATTTATGTCAAGGTGCAACTACATACCAATTTGTATGAAATTCTGTGCAGTAGTTCCAGAGATACAGTTGCCACAAAATTTTGTCACACACACACACACAGACAGACAGACAGACAGACAGACATTTTCTAAAAATGGTAAAATCGTGTTCTACATCTCTCAAAACGTGTAAATCCATCAAAAACCCGAAATCGAAAATTTTTACGAATCCAATACTTTCTTCTATTGAAGATAGAAGAAAGTAAAAATATTACTAATCAGAAAAACTACCCAGCTAAAAAAAAAAAAAAAAAAAAAAAAAAAAAAAAATGCAGAAAGATCTGCAGATAATCTGAAGGTATTTGTAACAAAAATCATAAAATCTGCAGAATAACTGCAGTACACTGAGAAAAAAATCTGTAACTGACATCTAGAATCTAAATTGTGGCTCTAGAAAAAATAAGTTCCATGTCATCCTTATAAAATCTAGTCCCCTTGGAAAACGAGTTCTAGAAGCTCCTATTAGAATTCGAGAGCGTTTGCTTATATTATTGAGGATAAAGTTATTTAAATTCTCTGCAAATAAATGAGACTACAAGAGGCGGGTTTCAGCAACTATAATCTTGGTTTATTACCCAATTCTAGAAAATCAGAGAGCATTTCTCGCAATACAAAAGATTCAGAATATTCGGAATGTTCAGAATATTGTTTCACCATCTAGAAATGTGTAAACTAGAAATTCTCGATCATTTCGTGTATTCAGTTTATTGGCGTGCCTTATGCGCATAGCTCCGAAATCTATATTTTTAGTTAAGGGGATCCGGGACACCAAATTTTTGTTTTTATTATTTATTGATGAATTGCTGTAATTATTTTTTCTGAAATTGAATTCTTTTTGGACGTAGAAGTTAAGAAAGAAAGAATCTTAAAAATATTTAATCAAAATTTAAAAAAATTAAATAAAATTTTAAAAATTAAAAATTAAAAATTAAAAAATTTTGATATATTTAAATTTTTATATATCTCATGAACTAATGGTTTAATTTACAAACTTTTCCCCCCTTTATATACAGAAAGGATTTATCTTCATTTTGTATTCAGGATTTCTTAATATAATAACAATTTTTTAAAATATTAATTTAAATTTGAAAAAAGTACTTATTTCATGCATAACTTTTGGATTACCAAAAAAGTTTAGCTCCTAATTAGAAATCCTGAAGCCAAATTGAAGAAAAATCTTTTCTGTATATAAGGGTGAAAAAGTTTGCAAATTGAACCATTAGTTCATGAGATATATCAAATTTTAAATTTATCAAAAATTTTAAATTTCAAATTTTAAAAATTTTTAAAGATTCTTTCTTGCTAAACTCCATCGTCAAAAACAGCTCCATTTTCAGAAAAAATAATTACAGCGATTCATCATTAAATAATAAAAACAAAAATTTGGTGTCCCAGACCCCCTTAAGGTATTTAGAACATGGCCACTTATTCTTTCTAGAGGAAGGCGGTATATTTTTTTTTCTCAGTATAAAAGGAAAAAAAAATTCAGATTGGAAGTAAGTAATTTTTTTCGCCCTTAGACTTATTATTGTTTCAAAAATCATTAGATTACCTGCAGTTTTGTACAGTTTTTTTACTTTTTTAATTTTTTTCTGAGGATGTTTTTTTAGCTGGGTAGTACTGAAAAAAAAAATCTGCCTACTGTACTTTTCTTGTATTAAAATTTTAAAGATTTCGGGGTATTGTATATGAAAATACATACACATGAAGATGCATGAAAATACAATCTATACATGAAAAATAAAAATTTAAGAAATTCGAATTCATCATCTTAAAGCAATATGTATCAATAAAACACGCGAAACCAATTTATTATATACTCAATCGAATGAAGTGTTTCAATATTGAATCTGTTACAGAAAAATTCATTTGAAGAAAAAAGGAGTTGCTTTATCTATAAACATTAGCTTAATCGCCGAAAGCTAATTGTAAATTATTGTAATTAATAAGACTACATTAATATAAAAATACTATTTTACGGAAAAAAGCAATTTTAACATGAATATTTTATGTACACAAATTTTCATTTATTCATTAAACTTACAAAATATTTTTTTTTTCTACGAAACATTATATTTCAATATTATATACATGAAAATAAATTATGAAACGGTATTAATAATAATAATTAACGCAGATTTATTTCTGGTGTTTCAGGGATGCAAAATATCAACCCTTCATTAATTACACATTAAAAAATTTTGTTATGCTCTAAAAAATACATTTTATTAACTGTTTCGTGTAAATTAATGTTTATACGTGACTCCCACTTATTGATTTATGCATATTTTTTACTAGCTCGGATAAAATGAAAAATAAAAGCATGAAATTAATGCGTCATTTATCCTTATATTAATCTTCTTAAGAAGTATTTATCATATTTCCTAGAAAAATACTTGGTCCCTTAGCCTTAAACTCATCCCCCTTCGCTTGATCGAGAGTTTCTGATGAAAAAAGTGATTAATGACCTCTTAAAATATAAAAATACTTCAAAAATATTTATAAAGAACTGCTTGGAGGTGATGAAAATATTCAAGGCACTTTGTTTTTAAAAAATTCTTTGAAATAGATTATTTAATTAAGAAGAAATATTAGCTAGAGTAAATTTATTAAAAAAATCATTGTCTTTCAGTGTAATTTAATTATACTTAAAGGTTTAAAGCAATTTTTCACTGAAAAGAAATTGTAATATCCCTTTATGAATGTAATAAATGGTTCCTATAAATACAACAATGAGAATGTTTTATGTAACTTTAAATTATATTTTAAAGCATTGAAAATTACATTGTATATCTAGCATTCGTAGGCAAAGAATAGTGTATGTAACGTCATGTAACGTCATTGAACAAAGCGTAACTCACGAAAATTATATATTTATATATAAGCAGGTTAAATAAATAATGAAAGAAGCCACATCACCATTCATTTATCACTTTACGGAAATTCAAGGAATTTAACTACTTATAAAATAAAATATAAGGTGAGATTCTGAAAATTTTATAACATATTTTTGCAACATTATATTACGTTTGCTGTAGTGTGTTGTAAATTTTCACTTATTTAATGCATGACGTGTATACATTCCATGTGATTTTAAATTTAAAATAATTTCTAACGAGTATATCATTAAAGGTAGAACAGTGGCATTTTTATAATTTGAAGATAAAATATATCTAAACTTATTCATCT
Organism: Salticus scenicus; assembly: GCA_963930645.1. NCBI lineage: Eukaryota > Metazoa > Arthropoda > Arachnida > Araneae > Salticidae > Salticus > Salticus scenicus. The sequence continues at coordinate 109,794,250 of OZ005657.1, forward strand.
CTCTTATAAAATTCTGTGTACTCTTCCGGTTATGGTTCACGGAACTACTGCGTCATAACAGCATTAGTGTTGTCTGAATTTAGCGTTCTAGACGAAAACGCAATTTGTTTGAAAAGATAGCGTCGTGCAATTATTTTAAATTTGTCCAATATTATATCCACCATTGCAGATACAAACGTCTATGACTTATACTCAACAACAGCTACAATGATTTACCTCACTGGGCGCTTTACTAAAATTCTCCATGAAGCCTGCAAAGTCGAATGATACAGGCTAGTTCTTATTGTTGTGGAAAAAAAACCCATTTATTGCGGAGTGGTTCTTGTTGTTTGATTGTGATTCATCATTACCGATCATAAAATATATTAGTCGCAACGTGCAGTGCTGCGGCGAGTATGGTGCAATCGTTCCCGTGGATTACTATGTCTCTCCCTCTCGTGCTACCATCGATTACATAGTCATATCTATGGGGCTCTGTTACACGTGATACGCACCAGCTTCTTGAAGGATAATCGCAGATCACGATAAACTTTAATTCTTCATATGTAATTATCGGAACTTGCTTTATTGATGCTAAAATTTTCCCTGTCTCATAATTAAATTTCCCATGAAAAAATTGCATGAATAAACAATTAAATTATATAAAAATAGCCACCTGTGGTACATTTTATAGCACTTTTAAGTGGTGCGACAAGTATTCTTTATGTGCATCTGGGCGTAAATGGTAACACAATTGGTAAACTTCAGGGATTTTTTTTAAAGAATATACACCCCTATTTCCTGTAAGCATAGTTTTTCAGCAGATAAAAATTTTGATATAAATTTTGCATATTACGTCTTATGGGAAAACTGGAATTTTTGGCAATTGTGTACTATCATTCACATTTCGTACCATTTTAAATGCAAGTTAGAATTTTAGCACCTGTTGCATTATTTCTTTATGATGTTTTAATATAGATGATCAACTATGGAAAAGACATGAGATCATAGCTGTCATGTTCACAGTAACTGAATAAAATTTTGGTAGAAGGTATTTTGAGGTATGCGCTCAAGAATTATATAAAAAACAACAGTTAAACTCTAACAGTTACGGTTACAATGACAAAATTTCAAAAATGTCAAATGGCAACACCTACTTTCTTTTATTGAAATGGAATCTCCATAGTAAAAAATCATAAGTAGCGTTGGAACGGTACCTGTAGCACGAAAATCGTCAGCGCTAGCAGGCTAAGAAAAAAGTAATAAAAAAACAACAGTTATGTAGTGCCTACCAGAGTACGACTTTCATTTTTTTAATGACGTCACATTTCACACCGAGTCATTGGTTTATACTAAAGTCTACTGATTCTGATTCGAAACGAAAAGAAGAGGTCACGGTATCCTTAATTTCGTGTAAGGCTACTGGATAAAGGCTTTAATTTCGTTCTTAGTCGTAAGACGCAGTGGCGGATCGTGCACCGAAAATGGCGGGTCGTGCACCGAAGGCACACTGTATTTTACACTGTATTCATTTATAGAATATAAATTTACATTTAAAAAGTATTTTTAGTTAATTTTAGTTAAGACAATGCTTAATAAAAATTATGCATTAAAAATAATTAAATATTATTTTTGAGCTCTCACCTATTTTCGGTTAACGAGCCGCCACTTGTAAGACGCCGTCACGACATCGCACTACGAGAAAAACAAGTCATTGTGAAATGGCAATCAAAATCGATTTTGATGATGATAACGATGTTTCCCAGTAAGCAGCATATTGTTCACAGAGAAAAAAAGCAAGATGCGCATCACGCATTTCATAGTACATTATTTTTCACTTAGTGTGATGACATCAGTCATAAAGGTGTCTTACGACTGACAACGAAATTAGATCCCTTATTCAGTAGAACTACTTGAAATTAAGGATACCATGGGCACTTCTTCTCGTTTCGAAGCAGAATCAGTAGACTTTAGTGAGAGCCGAAGACTCAGTGTGAAATGTGACGTCATTAAGAAAATGAAAGTCGTGCTCTGGTAGGCACATCACAGCTGTTGTCTCTTTTTTTCTTAGTATGGATTGCGTTGGTGATTTTCATGCTAGATGTACCGTTCCAACGCTATTTATTGTTTTTTGCTATGGATATTCCATTCCAATAAATAATAATAATAATAATAATAAAATGGTGTTGCCATTTGAAATTTTCGAAATTTTGTCACTGGAACAGCAATTTTTAGCGTTTAACTGTTGTTTTTTATATAATTCTTAAGCGCATTCCTAAAAATACCTTCCACCAAATTTCTATTCAGTTTCTCGGAACGGTATGGTAGCTATGGTCTCATATATTGGGGTAGTTCTTATATAATCACCCTGTATATTAAAGATTTATTAACGTTACCTTTTCAAAAATGCTTAATTACATTTTCTTACCGCAAAACATGAATTCTAATATTCAGCAATATAAAAAGTTATTAACAATTTATTAAAATAGTGAAATTTAAATTTTAAATCTTATTTTGTACACATTTGCATTCGATTTTTTAATTAATTATGATATTAGAAATATGCAGATTCTTTTATAGCCGTTATTTTGATGCTTTTATAATTACATAGAATAAGCAGTTAGCTTTATTTTTTTATAAAAAAAAAGCGTTTCATTTTGTTTTTATGTATAAATGTGTTCTTTTCTTAGTCTAAATAGCACTGTGTGTATAACTTTAAGAATGATACTCCGTATGTGTAAAAAGTGGTAGCGAAATTTCATGTTTATGGGAGTAGGTAAGAAACACCGGTTCTAGCGCATGCGGGGGGTGCACCGGTGCACCGGCAAGCCGTGCGGGTGTCACGCGGAGCGCGAAGCGCGAAGCGTGTCAATCATGTTCACGGTCTTTGCGGAGCCCGGAGCACTCCCTCTGACTTAATCGTGAAACGTGGCGAGGGTGTTAATGAGGAAATTTAATTAAAAAATTAATTAGTGATTTTCGTAAAAGGTGACGATGGTTTTAAAGAGATGTTTGCGGTAGAATGAAAAAAGCATGGTATTGTTTGTGAGTCATTAGGAAATTAATTAGGAAATTAATTAAGAAATTAATTAAGAAATTAATTATAAAAAAATTAAAAAATAGGGAAATAAATAAGGAATAAATAAATAAATATGAATTTAAGTATGAAGGATGTTGATGTAAATATATTATGAAAGAAATAGAGAGATCTGACTGGGATTCGAACCCGGCACCTTGCAGTAAAAATATTTTCATAAGACTGCAGTTTTCGCGTATGTGTGAGTAATTTCTCTATTATATACCTGCATAGATCTTTTTTAACCTAAGAATGCTATTGATTGAAAAAAATTCAATCGTTAAAATGATATTAATTACAGAATAATAATTAAGAAAAATAATAATTGAAGATCTTGTAAAAATTCACCAAATGTTTTCCGAAAAAAGACAATGAGAGTAAAAATTAAGTAGAAAGAATGGAAGAAAGTGTAGAAATAAAGAGGTCTGACTGGGATTCGAACCCGGCACCTTGTAGTAAAAATATTTCCATAAGACTGCAGTTTTCGCGTATGTGTGTGCGATTTTTCTATTATATACCTGCATAGATCTTTTTTAACCTAAGAATGTTATTGATTGAAAAAATTTCAATCGTTAAAATGATATTAGTTACAGAATAATAATTAAAAAAATATTAATTAAAACTCTTTCTGTAAAAATTCACCAAATGTTTTATGAAAAAGATAATGTACGCGAAAATTAAGTTAAAAGATGATTAAAATCTCAAATGTATAAGTGAAATTCGAACCTGGCGTCTACCTTGAGTTATTTTAACAAAACCTATCACCCCTTCAATAAATGAGATAGTCTACGAAACCTATATACCTTTCGATAGATGTGGAATGACCCAATTTATCTTTAGTAATTAAAACAGTGTAATTACAAAGCTATTAATTATGAATTTTCTTCTGAAAGGTTACAAATGTTTTATGAAAAATGACAATGAGAGTAAAATTTAAGTAAAAAGATGATTGAAAATTCTTCAACATGTCTGAAATTCGATTAATTAACGAATGTTTAACAAAGAGTTTATGCGAAAGCTAATATTATCCGATCTTACATTACCATTAATTCTCATCGAAAACGTGAAGGTCATATCCACCCTGTTCAAACCTGTTTTTCCCCCCTACTCACACCCTCGAAGGAAATTGACCATTCCTGCCTTTTTAGTGATGAGAGAGAAAATATCAGATTTTTTTTATAGATTTCCACTAACTTTTTAAAAATATAAATTCATCTCTTACATTTCTTTTGAATAAACTTTACCCGCTACAACACTTAGAATTTGGCAGGATTTTAAAACGGTAATATTTTCGGATACATTTAACAAGATTTTTAAGGCATTTGGCGATAAGATAATTCAGATTTGGCAAGAAACATGAGGTATAAATGAAGAGCGAAAAATTTTTTATCACATGCTAACTTATTTTTACGGAGTGAGAACGTTTATTTTATAACCTGAATCCAGTGTTACATATTGGTAATTTCAATTAGTGTTAGAGATGAGTCTACCCGTAGAGATACCTATTTTAAATCAACAGTTCACTCAGTCACGAATAGATGACAAGAATTTGGTCAAATTTCCGATATGTCCAACTTGTAATAAGACTTATTCTAAAAAGTCTAATTTAATTCGACATTTGAAGGTTCATATGGGTGTGAAACCTTTGATTTGTAATGTATGTCAAAAATCATTCAGAAGACCCGACGATTTGAAAAGACATTTAAAAATTCATGAAAAGACTCTTACAGAATATGAATGTGAACAATGCAGTGAAAGTTTTAATCGCAAGTATGATTTATCGATTCATGTTAGAAAAAATCATAAAAAAACTTTATCTAAGCATGTTTGTGTTGTATGTAGTGAAATCTTCAGATGGAAATATGAATTATTGAAACACATAAGAAAAAATCATCGGAAATCCTCACCCCAACATTTATGTGAATTATGTAATGAAGTATTCAATAGTAAAATAGATTTGTATTGTCATTTACGTACTTCAGTCAGGCATCAGTCAACACCAAAAACTGTAGAAAATTCTTCCCAAGATCCACTTAAGGAGAAAACTAAGTTTTTTAAAAGACGAAGTGCTGTTATTGTACTATCACTATCTTTGACAATGAAAATAATGATATGGATTTGTTATCATTTTTTAATAATTTAAGAACTAACATTTTAACCGAATTGAACTTTCAATTAAGCGATAAAAAAAGAATGAAATGGTTTATAGTTGTTAAACACATCCTTAAACGTTCTATGGGAGGTAAAGAAGAATTTATTTCCCATCATTTGCAATCAAAAACCTTTTCTACATTTTTATCAAGTGATTTGAATAATGATCTTGAAAATGCTTTCAACAAAATGACAGAAAGTTTTGAAGAATTTACTAATCAAGAATTAGGTTGTACTTCAGTTGAAATTAGCAAATTACAACTTTGCATGATAAAATTTTAACTCATGTATCACCTATCTCATGTAATTTCATTATATTCAATAAATTGAAAAACAAAAGTTTCCACATAATTTGTTAAATAAAACCCAACATTAGTTATTTTAAGGTATATTTCCTAAGAATTATTCAATAATCTATGTCAAATAAAGACTTCCTAACTACATTTTTTACTACTTTTCAGTACATTCTACAACTTTAACATAGTGAAATGCCCCACGTCATATGCTACCCTTCACTCAGTTTTTCTTTACAGATAACAAGTTTGTAAATAATAAAAGCTAACTTTGAAAAAATATTAATATATGTTTTATAAATACATTCATGTTCACAAATGCATACTTAGGTTTTCTAAGTGTATTTAAACATACTTAAAAAATATTTTAACCAAGTATTGTAGATTACAAACATATGTATATAAACTGAAAATGTTTTTGTACAAAGTATTTTAGAAATTAAGATAACTTATTCTTGAATTGTTTATCTTTAAAAGTTTAAGAACATTATTTGTAATTGTTTAATCTTATCTAAGAATGAAATTAAAGATATTATTATTATTATTATTATTATTATTATTATTCGCGCGTGTATTTTTTCTTTTTTGTTGTTGTAGCATTCACGTACATTAAAAAAAAAAAAAAAAAAAAAAAAAAAAACGAAATAATCCGTTTTATTTTGGAAATGAAAAGTTTTAACACTTTCGTGACCTCTGACGTTAATTCACATCATTTGAAAATCTGTTAACTTCGCCAGTGGGCATTTCTTTAGGTTACATAGGTTACATTAGTTCTTAACAATATACCTAATATACAGTCGGTAACAAATATGTCCGAATACTAGTAAAATTTCCTATGTAAAAAAGTACACCTCATACGGTTTTGTTAAATAAATCCTTATCGAATCACGTTCTTATGCTGACTAAGAACAGGATTCGATAAGGATTTATTTAACAAAACCGTATGAAGTGTACTTTGTTTACATAGGAATTTTTGCTAGTGTTCGGACACTTTTGCTACCGACTGTACGCATTTGTGCAATCAATGCACAATGGATACAAATACTTTGATTAGGAAGAGTATAATTGTAACGTATATTTATTTATATTATAAATATTGAATACAGTAAACATTGTTTAAAATAATGTAATATAAAAGAATAACGCCCACAGGTGGAGCTTACCATTAAAAAGGCAAAAACATGCGGTCGCGAAAGTGTTAATATACAATAAGGAAAGGGCACGTGACGTCACTCACAGTCAAGTTATGGGTAATTGGCATAACATTGGCATATCCACCAATACAGGTTGATCTTTTGCCACTCGAGAGTGGCAAAGATTGATTGACGGAGCGTTTGTTTGTAAACATGCCCTTTCCTTATACAATTCGTTACAGATCTGCAATGAAACTAAACTTTTTGGTAATGAATGAAGTCTTGTGGAAATCTTTCATTACCAAATACGTTAGCGTATTTGCAGACCTGAAATGAAGTAAGTTCTAAATTAAATTTTTTCGTTCCTAAATAAAAACAAAACATTTCCTCTTAGATCTATATATATACGATTTAATTAACTTTTAAAACATATTACAAGAACCTTAAAAGTCGAAAGCACTTATAATAAAAAAATGTATATTTTTTCGGCTAAACATGAACTTTAGAGCACAAAATTTTAATTTCAATTAACCCTTTCAGGGACGGAGATGCCACTACAGCATCACCTAATTTTAGTTTTCAACTGCAAAATATCATTCCGGGAATTTTTTAGAGAAATTTTACTTTTATAACATAGAAAAAAAGGTCGTCAATTTCTTTTCTTTGAATTTTGTTCGTGAATTCTGGTGGCAGTGTACTTTAAATGATCCCAATTACCTTGCGCTGCAAAGTGTGTTAAAACATTGATCAATAAATATCTAAACGCAGATAAAAGTTGTTTTATGATATTCCATTATCAACTAAGTAAAAATATGCAAAATTTCGTCATCTGATATTTGTAGCTTTGTAGTCATAAGGTTTTTAAATATTAAACAGAGTTTCGTACAATTTAGATACATGTATTCTACATCTTATGCAATAACACGAAAATAATGAATAACTTTTAGTATTTATCTGTTTTTAGTTAAAAAAATCATTAACAGATTGATAAACTATTTTAAGCTACATATTTTTAAATTTTATTAAAAAAAAAAAAAATTGTTTATGTAACAATGTTCTTCGAAATTATTTTAAAGTACAATAATAACTTTTTAAAATATTCTTTTTTCCATGGCTTTATAATATTGAAATTTTCTGTCTTAAAACTTCCTTTTGTGATAATTTTATTAAAATTCTATTTTTGTTCATCAGTATTAAAATTCTTTAACTTTACAAAGCTGGATGGAAGTAATTTAATTATTATTTCTAAATATAGTGCTTTAATAACCTATATTTAAATAACTTACTTTTATTTCATTCTAATCAATAAATTGGTCATAAACGGTTGTGTATAAGCAAGGATTATCAGAGAAATTTAATACGTTTTTCTGAAATAATGCTTTATGATGATTTTATTCTTATTCCTGCAAAATTATTCAATTTGGTCTGTAAATCATTCAAAAGAAAAAAAAAATGCATTAAAGGTGTATATTTTTAAATTAAAAATTTTAAATTAAAAAAAAAAAGAAGAAAAGAAAAAAATATATATAATTTATCCAAATATGAAGTTTTAAAAGAAATGTACATTGTGCAAGAGATTATTTTAAAATTTATTATGTTAAACAATCCCTGATTAATTTAAAAAACTTTCTTTTATTATTTTGTTATTATTATTATTATTATTATTATTATTATTTAACAAAATGAAGTAATTTATTGAAATTCATGGCTTTTTTTTTTTTTTTTTTCTTTTTTTTTTTTTTTTAATACATTTTAGAAAAGGTTTATAATACTTAAAAAAAAACCTCACTTAACTAACAGCTAGAATTAAAAAAAAAAAAAAAAAAAAAAAAAAATCGTACGTCAAAGTAAAATATTGACAAGAAGATTTTTTGCTAAATCTACAGATTAAGTAATATTATATAATTGGTCAATGTTTTGTTGACAGACTATTTTTATTTATTTATTTTGTCTCTCCTCATTCCGTTGTTTCTGATGGTAAAACAAAGAATTATATAAAGGAATAAAATGCTTTATTTACTATTTGGAAAAGATGTCTTTCTTTTAGAAGCTTCTTACGAGTCCAGAATGAAGCAAAGAATGCTGTAAATGAACTTAATATAATTACGTAGTTCTTTTTATTGCAGTTTCGAAGTTATATATCTCTTTCGGTGACTGTTATTTCTAAGGAACTACTAAAGAATATAATTTTTGTTGGTAACAAGGTATATACTTTATATAAGTACTTTAAAGAAAACAAACATTATTACATTATAAATCATTATTGGAAATGAAGAATTTTTTCTCTTTTATCTTCCTTTTTTTCTTTTTACATATTTTGACTTAAAGTAAGAAATATTTCCAGTATTTGTTTGCGAAATGTTTAGAATATTATTGCATAAAAAAAAGGCTTAAAAAATGCATCATCTTTAAAACAATATATTTCAAATAATTTTGGGTTCATAATACATTTTTAACATTTTTCAATGAATATTTTTTAACCCTTTCGTTCCCATTTTTTTCCATCTATAAAACAATAAATCTTATATTAAGTCATAAATTTATTTCAAAGGTAATATATATATAAATATTTTTTTAAAAAATAGGAGTAATAGCAGAGTAAGAATAAATGTAGTTAACAAAGCAACTGAGAAGTGTTTATTTATGTTTAATATAACCACTGATGCCATTTAAAATCATAAATTTTCAATAAAAAATAATATCAAAATTTTGGAATAAATACATATTACAATTAATTAAAATACAAATTACAAACATTAAAAAATAAAATAAAAAGATTTCCATCAGTTAATTCACTTAAACTGTCAAAAACAGGAAACTGATTCTGATATTATTAACAGAATAGAGTAAAATATACTTTCATTTATCAACAAGGATAGTTAAATCATGTAAAATATATTTTTTTTCTGTGGGAAAATGTATATAGATTTTAATATTGTTCATACTTAATCAGTAGAAGTGTTAGATAGTAAGAAAGAAAATATGAATTGTTTTGATTCCAAATGGCATCACGGGGAATGAAAGGGTGATATTTAAAATGTGATATTTAAAATGAATTAAAAAAAAAAAATGTGTATTTTAATGAATTTTTTTTTTTTGAACTGCTTTATAACATTAACAGATGTTTGTTTTTAATGGAATTTTTTAAAACTTGTAGACTTACAGACTTGCCAATTTTTATAATATATTGCGGAGCACTGTTAGCCTCACCTTTATTTCACCACTTATTTTTTTTATATTTTCTTATTCTATGATAGTTATATCATACCTGCCAATATTTTAATCAATAATCATCCGTATTATTGCTAGTACCGCCCCTTTTTTCGTACCACTTTATTTTCAGAGTAATTTTTGCCAAATTTAATCGCGATTAAATAGGAAGAAAAATACTCTAAGAAAGGACTGGTGTGAAAAAAAAAAAAAAAAAAAAAAAAAAAGACGGTGAAGGGCGAGGACTTCAGGATTACGGAATATTAATTAGAATTTTGGCAGGTACAGGGATGGAACACGGGCGCAGAATTCATACCGGAATCTGTTTAAGGAATTTCTCTACTTATAATATCGTTGATTTAAGAAGTAGGAAGTTTTCGTATATTGATAGTGGTATGAATTCTTCTGCGCCCGTGTTCCATCCCTGCAGGTATGGTTACATATAGGAAAAAATTATTCCTTAAATACAGTAATGTGAAATAAAGGCAAGGTTATGAATGCTCTGGAATAAATTAAGAAATTTGAGAACTTCAGACTTACCAGAATTTGGTTAGTAGACAAACAATATCTAATATGATAGACTACTTAATAACTGTAAATATTGCCAGAAATTAAATTAAAAAAAAAAAAAAACTCAGTTATAAAAGATTTCTTTAATTTTTATTGCAACAAAAATTTACTAATGCAAAATTATTTTATGTTCGATGTTCTTCTAAAGTTAAAATTTTTCACGAGTTATTTTAAATATGTATGCGAACTGGGCATTGGAAAATTTCACGTATTTCGTAGAAAGAAAATTATTTGGTTTCTAAGATGTTAAGGAATTCTTTGACTTTTTTTTTTTTTTTTTTTTTTTTTTTTTTTTTTTTAAGGCATATTTAATCCTTGTTGTAAAATGTTAGCAACGCGAATATCTTGTTCGTACATCATTCATGAATGCTATTGGATATCAATGTGGAAAGTTCTGCTCTAGTAGTTAAGTATTTCAAACTTCCAATATGAAAAGTAAATGAAACGAAACGCAGACAAGGCAAAAAATTTTTGATTGAAAAAACATTTAAACATAAAATAGTCACAAAGAACTGTTCATTTTTGTGAAACAACACAATGGTTTTTTTGAAAATGCAGTATTGTAAATTTTGTAAAATATCAAATGATAGGTTTAGCAAATAAATTCATTAAAAAAAAAAAAAAATATATCTCTCATAAAAAGATTAAATTATCAAACTAACAGATTTTTACAGCAAAATCAGAAAATTGGTTAAGGACAGTTTTTTTTATTTTTTAAATATATGATAGATTTCTTATAACAGATATGTAAGACTTCTGTTAATTCTACTACTACTTTTTCCATACAGAAAAATTTTGTCGAATTTTTTGCATTGCCTTTTTGTGATTTAATTGCTTAGAAATATTTGTTACAAAACAATCTCTCTATTTTGCATGTCTGTGGCCCTACCTCTTCACGAAAGACAGAGATCCAAGGATCACGAGAGATAGTGACGTTTATGGAATAATCCAAGTAACACATTTCGCATACTCTAGAATTTCTAAAACCTTAAATAACTATGTTATTAATTGAAAATCTCTCACTAAACATGTGATAGGTTGCCAATTTTCAAATAGTTTCTCCAGATAGTTGTTTTTCCAAATGAAATCTCTGTTACAAAATATCATCTCTTGAACAAGGAAAAAGCTCTAAAAACAGTCGCATTTTAAAATTGTGATCATACCACTTTGCAAAACGATACACAAGAAACCTCTTCGGAAACAAAGACTTATCTCCTTTCCTCAATTACGGTCAAATTCCCCTTTTAAAAAATTTGAATTTTTAATAAGGTAATTCAAGAGAAGATGAATGTTGGGAGAAGACGAAAGTTTATTCCTTGTACTTTTATGTATCAACAGATTCTATACTGACCAGCATGTGTGAGAAGTCTTGTCACATAGTGAACACGTGGAATGTGAACTTATCTTAATTTATCGCCTTTAATCACGGTTATTTTGAATCTCGTGAGCATTTAACCTTATGAGTAAAGCCCTTATAATAATAACAGGAGATTTGGCGTTGGAATATTAAAACCCGAATAAGCTACTACGTCAGAAACGCCAAAGAAAAATATTGGAAATGCATACAGCTGTTTCGGTAGCCTACAGCGTACCGTCTTCAGTGCAAAAAAGAGATGCACTTTTTTGCTCTTTTTTTGCACTGAAGACGGTACGCTGTAGGCTACCGAAACAGCTGTATGCATTTCCAATATTTTTCTTTGGCGTTTCTGACGTAGTAGTTTATTCGGGTTTTAAAAGCCCTTATAATATTCGGTTGCTCATATTTAAAGTTCATATATATATATATTAATAAGATATTAGCAATATAACTGAGCTCCTTAGTCTATTACACACACAATGTAATCAGAAGCAGACTTAACCTTGCAGCAATAAGAAAATAAGCGTACATGGCATCTTCAACTTATACTTGGGGAAAGACGTAACATGTTTAAGATATAAATTAAACGGCATTTAAATTTTATGTTTTATTTTATATACTGTATATTACAGTTTAAAATATAAATGGAATTAATAATTATAATTATAATATTACAATAATTATCATTTTTATAATATTATTTAAAAAAAATTCAAGTTTTCAATAAGGATCTCTCCTGAATACAGCTCGGAGCAAGGAAGGCACTTGAATAAACACCACAAATGATTTTTGTAGAAACTATTGTGTCACTATCTTTTCTAAATTCCAAAAAAACATACAATTCCGGATATGTATCCTTTCTTTTATTTACGTGGATATTTCACTATAAACCGAAAAAAAGTTTAAGCTTCAATAATTTACCAGTAAACAAGTTACTAAAAACTTCAAATGTCTTTGGCATCAGTTCATAATCAATGAGCGTAAAAATGACAATCGAATATCGACATGTTCAAAAACGACATAGTTTTATGCACCCCCCCCCCCCCTGCTTATCTTTATCAAAATTATCAGTTAAGTAAAAAATAAAACTATGCAACTGTAATAAACAAATATTAAACAGCACCTACAATTTTCTATATACTGCAATATATGTAAAGAAAAAAAAAATATATATATATATGCATCATGGATAAGTGATAAAATCTATTCTATGAAAATATATAGCTTTAAGAATATAAAATAATAATAATAATAATAATAATAATAATCACATAGAAAATCCTTTTATTCGTAGAACGTTTGGCATGCATATACTGTCTATAATAAATAGAAATCTTAACAGAGTATAAAGTAATAATAATAAAAATAATAAATCGTAGAAATGTATATATTGCTTTTTTATTTACAAAATTATTTTAGTACCATATCTAACATATTAAATACATTTGATATCGAACAATATCGCAAACAACTATTTGCTACGCTACCAAACATTAAATCACTATATTTTTACTCTTATTATTGCAAGAAATATCTTAATATTCTCTGAAATTAGTTATAGTATACAGAGTGATTTTCACATAATCTGCCAAACGAAAGGAGGTGATAGAACACCCAATGGGGAGCATAAAATACCATAGAAACCCTGTCGTATCTCTAACCGTTTACGAGTTATAGTAGATAGAAGAAAAATCTGTTTTTTTTCCACCCCGTCTGAAAAACCCCAAATTTGTGAGCTTTCTGAAAGACTTACACGCAGAATAAGAACATATTTGGAAAGATCAGAAAAAATCTTATTGGGTGACGTATTTACATCAGAATACCCTAATTTAACGGCGAGCTACAAGCACTGAAACATTGGCGAAGTTTAAAATCGAGTTGTCACCAAATACTTTAACCGGCAATTCTGCAAACACCGTTCAATCTAAAATCGGTCAAATTTACCGAAAACTTCTCCATTCCACGAGCTTTATAACGAGCCCACAATAAACCATATCGGTGTTCTAGTTCAGGAGAAATTTAGCCTTTTGTTCGAAATACTACATTCATCACTGAACTCGACGTTCGCCGAGAAGGAGACTCACGGGGTGCGATGGTCGTTCCTGATTTCATGTCTGCCTTCAGCCCGCTGTTTTGTCAGATGTAAAAAAGAAAGGTTTAAAGACAAACAAGAAAAGTAGTAGTTGTATTAAGTTTACAAACACAATGGAATGGAAACAAAAGAAGTATCACGTTTCTCACGTCTTTCACAATGAAATAAAGAAAGAAAAAAAAAAAAGATGTATCCCACGTTTATGATTAAAGCCCATATGCATTCGAATGGATGTATGAAATTCAGTGCCGCTTGTGAAATTGGTCACCCCCACACCTTATACATGCCCTTGCCCGCTTACGAACGGAAACCACAGCTCTTAGCGAAAGCTCATCCCTCAGTTTTATTATTGCATCATCGAGCCGGCTGTTTAAATCTTGCAAACTGGAAACTTCTGTGCGGTAAACTTCTTGCTTCAGGAAACTCCAAACATAGAAGTCCAATGGAGGGAGATCTGGCGATCCAGGTGGCCAAGGAATTGGTCCATTACGAGCAATATATCGCGGATACTGCTGATTCAAGAAGTCCCGAACGGCATTGGAAGAATGTGCAGGGACCCCATCGTGTTGGAAAATGATTTCCTCTCGTTGGGGTACAGGAATTACATCGAGTAATCCTGCAAGATGATGTTCCAGGAAATCCAAATATGTATTGCTTGTCAGAAGACCTTGGTGGTGTGGACCTATCAAGCGATCGCCAACCACACCAAGCCAAATATTTAAGCTGAATCGCGTCGGGAACGATAAGTTTCGTGTTACAAATGGACTCTGTTGAGCGTAATGAGAACAGTTATGTAAATTTAACATGCCATCCCGAATGAAAAGTGACTCATCTGTCCACAGTTTCGTTCTAAGGAAACGGTGTTCCTCAATATCTCGCTCTAAAAGCCAGCGGCAGAATGTTATCCGCTTTTGGAACTCTGAGCGGCGTAATTCTTGTACCGTTGTGAAGTGGTATGGATGATACTGGTTTCTACGCAAAACATTCACCACTTTACTGTGGGAGATTCCACCTTCTCTCGCAAGTATGCGTGAACTCATATTTGGATTTTCCTCCACTCGATGGAGTGCGGACTCCTCAGCGGTAGCGGAGCGGCGACCATGGTCCCTTTCGTACACCCTACCGAACGACCCACTCTGCCTAAGTCTTCCATGAATTGCGGCAAATACAGCACCGTTGGGCGCACGACGATGTGGAAAACATAGACGGTACTCTTCTTCGGCTCTCCGAGAGTTACCATCGCAAAATCCATACACAAAATGCATATCCGAGTACTCTTCATTTGTAAAACTAGGCATATCTGTTTACAAGTTGGAAAGTATGACAATTTGATACCTGTGATGAATTCAATTGAAAATAAAATTCAGAAGTGGAAACAAAAAGGGATAAAATTTCAATATTAATTTACAAAAGTAGAAGAAACAAAAGTGCTACGGAATAAAAACCAACTTGGTTAATTCGTACTAATGTAGGAAAACATACTAAGTATGAACTAAGAAAGAGCAAGTAGACGTGAGAGCAGCGTGAAAAGAATCGACCGAGATCAGGCAAAGTCCAGAAAATGCTAAAGCATTAAACAGCATAAAACGTAAAAGAAGCTGGCGAGCTAATGAGCTGTTATAGATTGACTCGCCTTTTGTACCCGCCAGTGGGATGCGCGCGCAGGAAGGTTGGAATACATCTGCATATCACTAAGAGTCCATATGCAGATAGTCACTAATTTCCATACTTTCCACTTACTCACCATCGTTCTGTTTACCGAATTTCGACGAATGCCATTTTCAGTGATTTATTTCAAACAAAAGGCTAAATTTCTCCTGAAATAGAACACCGATATCGTTTATTAAAGGCTTATTCTAAAGCTTGTGGAATAGAGAAGTTTTTGGTAAATTTGACCGATTGTAGCTTGAACGGTGTTTGCAGAATTGCCGGTTAAAGAATTTGGTGACAGCTCGATTTTAAACTCGCTAGTGTTTTAGCGCTTGTAGCTCGCCGTCAGATTAAGGTATCCTGATGTAAATGGTGTCACCCGATAGGATGTTTTCTGCTCTTTCCAAATATGTGCTTATTTTGCGTGTAAGTTTTACAGAAAGCTCACAAATTTGGGTTTTTTCAGACGGGATTGAAAAAAAACAGATTTTTCTTCTATCTACCATAACTCGGAAACGGTTAGAGATAGGACAGGGTTTCTATGGTGTTTTATGCCCCCCAGGGGCTATTCTATCGCCTCCTTTCGTTTGGCAGATTATGTCAAACTCACCGTGTATAAACAGGTATTCTACAAAATAATGTGAACACTTTCGCATTTTTATCTTTTGTCGAATATCTTATAAAAAAAATAAAAATAAATAAATAAATAAAAATTCGTATCGTGTTGTTCTTTAATTTTGGGACAAAGAAAACATGTATTTTCCCATATTTTTTAGCAAAGATTTTGTCGCGAAGGCCCTTAGGAGACGAAAGATAAATCCAATAAATTTTTAAAAAAGTATTTGTGATAACCCTGTATATCGAGAAGCTTCGATTAACCTGCAGATTTTAGATATGGTTATAAATGTTATATTTAATACGTGTGTAGAGTTTTGTGAGGATATCTTGAATATCTAAGGAGTTATTATTATTTTATTAAAAGATGCAAAAAAATTTCTCAAGTTTTTACTTTTAACTCCAAAAGTTTTTCTTTAAATTTCACGAAACTTTCGGAAAACATGATAAAATACTATAGTTTAAAGCAAACTATTATTAAAACAAACAATGATACTGTAGTTTAAAACAAGTATATTTAATATTTAAACAGATATGGACAGCTGTAGTAAATAAATTATTATTGCGCATGCGCGGTCTCTATCAAGACACATTGATATAGTTTAATGCTCAACTGTATAGAGGACCTTATAAAAAAAATCCAGTTGAATATTCCAAAAATTAGGTGATTAAATGAGATGTTTTCTGTAAAGGTCTTTACGATAAGGGGTTATTCACAAATGAAAATTTGTATCAGAATTTTTTTTTTTTTTGCTTTCAAACAATTTTTTTTTTGTGTGTAGTACATACCTATATAAAAAAGAAATATGAATCGCCAATATTGTATTAAGTTTCACTATGCAACATAGTTTTCTGATACAAACTTTCATTGGTGAATGACCCGACCCCCTATCGTAAAGACCAGTTTAGAAAACAGCTGAAAAACAGTTCATTTAATCACCGATATTTCTATGACTTTTTTTTTTTTTTTTTTTTTTTTTTTTTTAATAAGGTGCTCTATACAGTTGGGTATCCAACTATGTCAAAGGTTTCTTGTTATAGTCCATTCACGAGCAATAATAAGTTATTTACTACAACTGTCATATCTCTTTGAATATTAAATATATTGGTATAAAACTATAGTTTAATGATTTAGGCATACGTTGTCATGTTTTACGAAAGTTTCATGAAATTTGAAGAAAAACCTTTGGAGTTATAATGTAAAAACTTGTGATTTTTTTTTTTTTCATTTTTTAATAAAATATTAATAACGCTTTAAATATTCAAGATATTCTCACAAAACTCTAGACACATATAAAATATAACATTTCTAATCATTTCTAATATTTTCACATCAATCGGAGCTTTTCCATATACAGAGTTACCACAAATACTTTTTATTTATTGGATTTGTTGTTCTTCCCCTAAGAGCCTTCGTGACAAAATTGTTGCTAAAAAATATGAGAAAAGACGCGTTTTCTTTATTCCCAAAATTCTAGAAAAACACGCTATGTATTTTTCAACATATTCGACAAAACGTAAAAAAGCGAAAGTGTTCACATTATTTTGTCCAGCGCCTGTGTATTAGGTCTACCAGAATATTCTGTACGTTTGAATTAATAAAATGACACCGAAAATTTATACTTGATAATATTTAAGATATTCTTGGGTATTTTTGCAGATGATAATTGGTGAATTACCATATATAAATATTATCAAACAAAAATTTCCGGTGTTATATTAATAAATCAAAATGACAATCCATTTCAGTAGACCTTATACATGTGTGTATATATTGTATATATACATACCTGCCAACATCCTAATTAATATTCCTTCGTGTTCTTAGTCCTGCCCTTTTTTCACACCAGTAAATTTTTAGAGTAATATTCTTCAAATTGCAATCACGATTAAATAAGATGAAAAATACTCTAAAATGATACTATAGTGAAAAAGAAGGCGGGGCTAACAATACCTCGGAATATTAATCAGCATGTTGGCAAGTATGTATATATATATAATTAGCTATTTGTTCTTGGTATTTAAATCTAGACTTTGAGATTAATGTCATTCATCGAAATCAGTAAAACATATAGAAAGTCTGAAACAAAAGCTTGCATCAACTTCCAAAAACCTGTTTTCAACAGGCAGTACTACACATTACACATTCTTTCATGGTCTGTGGGACATATTATATATCACCTAATATTAACTCCCAATAGCAAAAACTCATCCAAAAATACTTTTTAAAATTTTACTTTGATAAAACAGAAGAAAACTTCATTTACTCCATACTTTTAGAATTGTATGTAAATTTTAGTGGTAGATTATTTTAAATGACAAAAATTTCCTTGCCCTTGAACGGATTAAACATATGCGGTGTTTTTCTTAGAGTATCAAATTGCAACCATTTATGAATAAAGTAAAAATTACTATAAATAATTGAAAGGTAATTGTTATAAATTTTAAAATTATTTTTTTTTCTGTCTATGCTTTCATAATCCAGAGTTGCAACTGTTACTGTTAGTAAAAAATCTTTATATGTTCCTATTCGGATTATTAGTGCCTTCCTTAATTAACTTAATTTAATTCTTTCCACGACCATTCATGTTTCGAACATCTAAAATTAATGAGTAATATTTTTCTGTGTCATATTTTTAGACAGAGCTTGAGCAAAATTTAGTAGAAATTATATTTATATAATAAATAACTGTTTAAATATGAAAATGGCGTGTTGCAAAGGGAATGCTAACATTAATAAATAGTATGAAATAACAGCTAATTGTCTCTAGAAATATTTCAGAGACAATTAGCTACTTAATTACTGAAAATTTTCGTTTGGATATTATAAGCATACCTGCCAACTTACTAATTAATATTCCGGAAGATTGTCAGTACACGCCCTTTTTTTCACACCAGCCTTTTTTTTTTTAGAGAATTTTTCTTCTTATTTAATCTTAATTACATTTGAAGAAAATTTTTCTAAAAATAAAGTAATGTAGAAAAAGGGGCGGGTCTAACAATCTTAAGGATAATCATTAGTAAGATGTCAGGTATGTATAAGAATTATCTAGGTAAAAAAGTAGAGAATTTGAGTAATTTTATTGATAAATATATATTATCATAGCCTCCTAAACTAAACGCCTGTCACGTGGCTCGGCAACAGTTTAAACGGTAGACAGAACCACATGGTACAGATTGCGCGACTTTTTTATTCAACAGCCAACAAAAATTTTTAAAAGTGGGATATGATATACATAAAAGGCGAATAGAATCGAAGAAACTGCGATTTTATAGATCATATATCACTTCTTAAAATTATTGGCGACATATTGAATAAAACAGTCGCGAAATATGCACCAGGTAGCGCTGTCTACCGCTGCAACTGTTGCCAAGTTTCCGAGCCACGCGACAAGCATCTAGTTTAGGAGGCTATGATATTATATAGCTGCCAAATTCTACCTTTTTGTTGTACCAAAATATTTTAAAATTCTTTATAACATTTTTAGCAATTTCCTATGATTAAATATAATGAAACTATTTTTTCAAATATGTGAAGCTAAAATATCTTAAAATCTGGGTTTATGTTTTTAGCTAGATATGTTAATACCTGCCAACATTCTAATTATTATTCGGTAAAATTTTTATTTCCGCCTATTTTTTTTTTTTTTTTTTTTTTTACTCTAGTCTTTTTTTTTAAGAGTACTTTTATTTTTATTTATTCGCAATTACATTTGAAGATAATTACTCTAAATATTAATAGACGTAGAAAAAAGGGCGGTACTAACAATTTTACGGAGTACTAATTAGGATGTTGGCAAGTATGCACATTTATTTAAAAATGATTCTGATACTAAAATCTCTATCGTCTCATTTACTAATATATCACAGAAATAAAAAACGGAAAGTTTGGGACAAAGTAGAACAAATTAAATAATTTTACATTTTTTTCCCCGAAGGAATTGTTGTCGGTAATAAAATTAATACATTTTATATATGTGTAAAGACATATTTTACTATAAATTAAAGTTAAATATTGTTCCATAAACAGGCTTTTAAAAGATAATTTTTGTGGTTTGCGAAGTAATTACGGGAATTATTAATTAGATGAGAGATTAAATATTACTAGAATCGTTGTCCTACTGCAAATAAGCCTTTTTAAAATTTAATGCTATGTGTTTAGGAGTAGCAGAAGTTTTTATGAATACTTATTTAAATCAGTTTTACTGTAATTTAAGGAAGAAAGATTTAAAACTCTACAGCAAAGTTAAATTTACGTTTCCATGAAAATTAATTAAAAATAATAATTTTAATTATAATCACTTTGTTTATTTATATATTAAAAAAATGGAAATATCAATTTAATGGATTACGTTCTATAACATTTCTAAACTTATTTTTGAATAATATTTACATAGTCGAACCATTTTTATCTTTAACAACTAAAAAAAAGAACATGACATGGACATAACGTGGTACGAATATGAAATGAAAGAGCAGTCTCGAATTACGCACACGACCTAGGTTTGTCCTGGTCATTTTATGTACATGTTAAAATTAATTTGGTATTTCATGTTTAGAATTAAGGCTGATCGACCAGGGGTCCTTGGATACAAAGTTGACATGGGTCCTAGTCCTGCGGGAGGGGGGGAATTCACTCCATACAGAGTCTTACTAAGGAAAATAGCAAGTATATATGGGCGTTTTGGAGAATACCATGGAAAACTCCGAACGATTCGACCAACGAACGTGATTTGGGTTCGAACACTGCACATACTGTCTACCAGCTTGGACAGAAGACCTCTCGGCTCCTGGTGGTGCTAATATTATTTTATTTATTCCATACAAAATACATTTTTTTGGCCAAAATTATCAATGTTACTTATTCAATGACGAGATGCGTTATTATCAAGAATACGAAGTCAGCACCGACAGTGACTTCAAACAGGCGTGCTTAAGCCTCAAAGAATGTATGTTTAATCGTTTTGAAATTATAGACAATGTCTGACAGATACGAAAGTCAATATGGCCGTCCAGTAGGGGTTTTAGCGCACTATGAATTTACTTGAGAAAGAATAATGTTTCTTCTTCTTTTTATTTTTTTGTGCAGTGTGATAAATCATAGCCTCCTTAACTAGATGCCTGTCGCGTAGCTCGGAAACTAGGCAAAAGTTGAAGCAGTAGACAGCGCCACCTAGTACAGATTATAGGACTTTTTTATTCAACTGTCACCAACAATTTAAAGAAGTGTTACATAATGTATATAATCAACGTTTTTTTTATTCCATTCGCCTTTTATGTATATCATATCCCACTTTCAAAAATTTTTGGTGGCTGTTGAATAAAAAAGTCGCGCAATCTGTACCAGGTGGCGCTGTCTACCACATCAACTGTTGCCTAGTTTCCGGGCTACGTGACAGGCATCTACTTAAGGAGGCTATGGATAAATAAATGTGCATTGTCTCCATATCTATATCTGATGTAAATCACTGTTCAGATTAAAAACAGAAGTTGCCTATGAATATCATTTTGGGCAGAGCCTGATTAAGGGGGAAACACACATTATTTATACTTACACTGTTATTTTTTAACAAATACTTTCCACCTATAATAAACAGAAAATTCTCATTAAAAATTATTTTAAAAGAATTCTGGTGTCTAATAACGGTGAGTAAATTGGATTGTTTTACACCGTTCATTTTTTATAAAAAATATTTCCTCGTGAAAGCGTGGACTTTCTATGACATGAAGTAAAAAATAATTGTAAAAATATTCAGGTGAGAGCGGAGATAATGTGTGCTTTCCCCAGGACTGCCAACCATCTCATTAATAAGCGTAGACTTGTTAACGCCTCTTGAAAATACGCCCCTTTTCCCACACCACTTTATATTTAGAGCAATTCTCTCCAAATAGTGTTACGATTAAATAAGAATGAAATTACTCTAAAAAATGACTGGTGTACAAAAAAAGGCGGAGACTAAAAGTACTACGCTTCATAATGAGATGGTTGGCAAGCATGTTTCCCCTTAATCAGGCTCTGATTTTGGGTCAGTGCCTAAAATCTAGTGTTCATATTTTAAATTCTACTTTAAACTATCAAACTTAATGCGCAGACATTTGGAGAAAGCAAACTTCTGGTCATCTCCAATAGAAACCAAAGTGATGGAGTGTGTTGTGAACTTATTACCTGCAATATGGTACTCTTAAAGCAAAGACATATTCGAAAATCTGGTGTGTCACTCACACGACTTTCTCTTACCCTGAAATTTAATACTATAAATACAGGTTGCAGAATAATAGGTAAGATAACGAGTACTGTTATGTAAACCTATGTTAAACAATTCATATTAGGCTTCTGAAGAGTTTTATAATCATCAACCCCACGTTTCATTAATGCACCTACATTTATATAGAATTTAATTCGGTTATTAAAAAATAATTCTCTTTTAAAAAAATAATTTATTAAAATTATTATTTAAAAAATTATCTTTTATGATAAGACAGACGATTTCCATATTAGAGAAGTAGTATAACACCAAATATCCAAAAAAAAATCCATTTTATTCTCAATATTTTACAAAAAAAAAGTACGATTTTTTTCTAAGTTTTTTTTCGTTAAAAGTAAAAAAAATTCGATAACTTTGTTTTAAATTATCACAGATCGATGGTTCAACCATTCGTTTTAAAGGTATTGGCGAGCTCTTTTGAAAGATACCCATCATGAAAATTTACTCCCCTCGAGGGGTGACTTCCCCCCCCCCCCCAGGGGAGAGGCGAGGCTCCTACATACACAAAAAAAATTTCCCAGTTAACTATCTCTATTATAAAAAATATATATTTGTTTCATTTGGTTTAGTGCAGTCTCTAAACGTTAAACTCTACTTTCCTGCAATTTCCTCCATAGACGTAATGTATTAGAATTCTCTTGATTGTCCCTGTACACGAACCATTTGCTTGATCTTAACGAAAAGCTTACTGTAGCATCCCTATATGATACACATTTAGAACCAAGTTTGAACTTTCTGCCATAATTTGTTTTTGAGATATGCTGATAACAGAAAGACACACAGACATACAGACACACAGACATACACACAGACCATTTGCTAAAAACATGATTTTCGTATTCAGGGGACCTCAAAACGTGTAAATATAACAAAATCTCGCGTTCGAAAATTTGACCCAAAAACATTATTTTGTCTACCTTATAAGTAAGAGAAAGTAAAAATGTTTTAAAACTTCAATTAGAGGAATGTGTAGCCAATATCCTTATTATCAGTTTGGAAAATACGTTACGTACAAAATATCCATTTAAAAAATAAATAAATAAAAATACAATCTGTAAATAACTTTCTAAAATAATTTAATTTATTTAATTTGAACATTTTTAAAGGATGCAAGTTTAAAATGTATTATTTATTGCAGCATTTATTAAGTTACTGAACAATAGCGGTGGTGTTTTGTAAAATAGAGGCAAACAAGTTTCGCGAAATTGTTAATATTACCGAAACGTCATACTTGATTCAGTTATTCAATGACGAAAACAAGTTGAAATTTGAATAATTTGGGGTGTTCAGTTATGTCACATACACTTGAAAATAAATGCATTTTAAATCTGCAGTCTATTGCAAAATACTAATAGTTAATTTTTTGAATTTTAACACATTTCTTCATCTTCGCAGATTATTGCGAAATTTCATGTTTTGATTGCCTCTCACACATTCCACTACTATAAATAAAAATATCTGTCTTTTTTATTTTTAATATTTGTTGGATTCTTCCGTAGAGAACCATTTTAAGTATTTAATGTAATATTTAAAAAAAAAATCACTTACTATTGCAAAAATGTCAGAAATAGTTACCCTGCATAAATTACAGTTTCCTGAACATGAAAGGATTTTAAGACAATTGCTCATTAGACATCAGTAGATTTAAATTTTTTCTAAATTTTAGTTATCTAATGACAAGAGTATTTAGAGAAAAAACACTCTAAAACACTGTAGACTTCACAATTAACCCTTTAATGCAAAGTGTTCTCACTACGAGGTTAATAATGCACAACTGCAAAAAATTCATTTCGGAATTCTTCATCAAAATTTTTCTTTTACAACTTGGCGAAAAAAAAAAAAAAAATCATTTATTTCTTTTCTTTTAACTTTATTTATAAGTTCTTGTGGCTTTCCATATTAAATGAGTATATTTACCTTACCTCATTGAGGGTTAAAAGAATTGTCAGAAGTCCTATCAATTTAACCCCGTTATTTGTACCGTTATTGAAAATTCAGTAGTCCATAGAATAATGTAGGTAGGGAGGTAAAAATTGACAGAAAAATTTGAAATGAGATAGGGTTTTATTAAAACAAATAAAAAATGCAAAAAAGTGGCCAACTGGTGGCTCTGGACATAGAAATGTCAGTGATGCCGCATGAGATTGATATATAAATTGAGTTGTTGTACTAAGAGAAGGAATCAGATACATCAGAAATTTCAGCATGTTGACTTTACCAGAAAAAGCTTTATTACTGAAGTTGTACTATCAGAATGGAGAATCTGCTACTGCAGATTTACGATGCTGTCACGTAAGAAGGGTTATAGAACGGGTAAAAGTCCTGTTGCAAGTGTAGATATAAGGTAAATGATTATAAATTTCGAAACCACAGGTTGTTTAGACGATATGCCCCATAGTGGGCGACCTGGCAAAAGTACGACTGATGCTTTCACAATTCATAAAGACTTTAGCGGGCTCGTCTACGCATAGGGAGGTTAGCGCTCGTGAAGTCGCATGTCGCACCAGTATTGTAGGTGAATGACGGCTGACATATTAAGCATTTGTTATAAAGAACATTTTCTTTGCTATTAAAGCAATTGTTATGACAGTTATATTGCTTTTATTATCATACTAGCAGGCTACGTCCGCTTCGCTGGTCACTATTTTTAAATGAATCATTATAATTAATTAATTCTACAAATTGCATTAATTTTTATCATGTGAAAAAAGAAAAGAAAAAAAAACTCTGATCGGGAAAAATGTCGCACCGGGTCCCCACTGCCTTCGGCAGCGTAGACCCGTGCGCGATGCGCACGCGCGAATGCATAAAAATGAGCGCCCTAATAATTTTACAAATTCGAAAATATCCGCAATCGATTTGTAAGTATCAAAAACCTCTGTGCACTAGTTTTGAACGATCTATCTCTATTTTTATTGTTTTGCCCTTCCGATCCCTCGCCCCCTTCCCGCCCCTCCCTATAATTTTAAAAATTCAAAAATATCTGCAATCGATTTGTAGGTATCGAAAACCTCGATGCACCAATTTTGAATGATCTAACTCTATATTTTTTTGCCCCTCTGCCCCCCCCTTCCCGGCCCTTCTAATAACTTTACACTTTCGAAAATATACCAATTCGATTTACAGGCCTCTAAAACCTATCTGTACCAATTTTGAATGGCCTAACTGTATTTCTATTTGTTTTTGCCCATAGCCCCCCCTTACCGCCCCTCCTAATAATTTTACATATTCGAAAATATCCGAAATCGATTTGTAAGTATCGAAAACCTCTATATACCAATTTTTAACGATCTAACTGTATTTTTATTTTTTTGCCCCCCCTCTCCCCTCCCCCCTTCTCGCCCCTCCTAATAATTTTACAAATTCGAAAATATCCCCATTCGACTTGTAGGCCTTCAAAACCTGTCTGTACCAATTTTGAACGGCCTAACTGTATTTCTATTTGTTTTTGCCCACAGACCCCCCTTACCGCCCCACCCCCCTTCTCGCCCCTCCTAATAATTTTACAAATTCGAAAATATCCGCAATTGATTTGTAAGTATCGAAAACCTCGATAAACCAATTTTGAACGATCTAACTCTATATTTATTTTTTTGCCCCCCCCCCCTCCCTCCCCTCCCCCCTTCTCGCCCCTCCTAATAACTTTACACTTTCGAAAATATCCCCATTCGACTTGTAGGCCTTCAAAACCTGTCTGTACCAATTTTGAACGGCCTAACTGTATTTCTATTTTTTTTTGCCCATAGCCCCCTTTACCGCCCCACCCCCCTTCTCGCCCCTCCTAATAATTTTACAAATTCGAAAATATCCGCAATTGATTTGTAAATATCGAAAACCTCTATATACCAATTTTCAACGATCTAACTGTATATTTATTTTTTTGACCCCCCCCTTCCCCCCTCCCCCCTTCTCGTCCCTCCTAATAACTTTACACTTTCGAAAATATACCCATTCGACTTGCAGGCCTTCAAAAACCTATCTGTACCAATTTTAAACGGCCTAACTGTATTTCTATTTGTTTTCCCGTAGCCCCCCTTACCGCCCCACCTCCCTCTCGCCCCTCCTAATAATTTTACAAATTCGAAAATATCCGCAATTGATTTGTAAGTATCGAAAACTTCAATATACCAATTTTGAACGATCTAACTGTATATTTATTTTTTTGCCCCCTCTCCCCCCACCCACCCTTCTCGCCCCTCCTAATAACTTTACACTTTCGAAAATATCCCCATTCGACTTGCAGGCCTTCAAAAACCTATCTGTACCAATTTTCAACGGACTAACTGTATTTCTATATGTTTTTCCCCTAGCCCCCCCCCCTGCTGCCCCACCTGGGGGCTGAATTTCTAAAATTCCAGAAATTGGTTTTTAGATATTTGCATTAGCTATATTTTAGAGCAAAAATTTCACGTATATCTGTTTTTTTGTTTGAGATATATAGGATTATGTGAAATCACGTTTAACGCATGTGAAATCACGTTTCGCCCCCTCCCCCCCCCCTTGGGGACCGAATTTCAAAAATTCCAGAAATCAATTTTTGGCATTTGTATTAGCTATATTTTAAAGCAAAAATTTTACGGATATATGTTTTTTTTGTTCGAGATATGAAGGATTTTGTGAAATCACGTTTTGCCCCCCTCCACCCCCCTTGGGGGGCGAATTTTGTAAAATCGCTTGCGGCGTTTCGTTTCTCGGGTCGTAAACATTAACCGTGCCGAATTTGATCCCGCTTGGTGAAACGGCCTAGGATTCGATTTGGACAGACAGACAGACACACAGACTCTGCTCTTTTATATATATAGATAAATCGCCATCTGTTGGCCATATTGTTGGCCATGATGTTGCATTTATGTTTGGTTTCAATAAAACCTCATGTCATTTCAAGTATGTGTGTCAATTTTTAACTCTATTTTTACATTGTTCCATGGATTATGGGATTTTAAGATGTTAACGGACTTTTGGGTCTCCCGGTACAGTAAGGTTACACTAAGGAAACATCAGTACTCAAACTTTATGTTGCAATATTAAATTATTAGTTTTTTTTTTTTTTTTTTCAAAAATATTGATAAATTATGTAGAAGTTCGTTACCGCCTTTGTACGGACTTATAATTAAAAAACAATATCTATGATATGTCCCATTGAAAAATATTTCCGGGTTCGTATGCTCCTACAATTTCCCTGATTTTTTGAAACCACTGATTTTCTATAATAATTTTTGTTATAATAGAGACCGATAAATATATAAATAAATTTATTTAAAAAGTTCTCGTGTAAGTGTCCCACAAAAGACGTGTCCATACAAAACCTGTATTTGTTAAAAGAAATCTGGAAGAATAAGTAATTAAATAATGTCACATACTGTACGCCAATCAAAACGTTTATCAAGACATTTTCCCAAGCTTCGGCACTTAACTCTGAAAACCCACATCTAAAGAAGTTTTGCCAGATTTCACAACTTTTTTATTCAAAATCCACCTCTAAATTTTAAATGCAGCGGTTGCCTAATGATTTCGAAGATGAATTGCCTATAATGTATATCACATAGCACTTCTGAAAATTATTGGTGGCAATTAAATAGAAAAATAGCAAAATTTGGCTAACGTTATGACCTTCAATATCCAAGTATCGGTTTCGAATTTATGTTAACACTTTCGCGACCGCTGACGTAGATTCACGTCATTTGAAAATCTGTAACTCTGCCAGTGGGCGTTTCTTTCGCAGTTTGTATGCTATTTATTTCTTAAATATATAACCAACATTCATATTTGTACTATCAATATACTATGGATATAAATGCTGTGATTAAAAGAGCATAACAATAATGTATATCCATTTGTAATATAAATATGAATACGGAGAATTTTGTTCTGAAATATTGTAACTTGGGAGAATAACGACCACAGGTGGGCCTTACTGTCAAAAAGACAAAAGCACGCGGTCGCGAAAGTGTTAAGACTTGGATGCAGAGTTCCCAACTTTTATAATTTATTCACGAGCATGTTTAGCCCCGCCTTCTTTGCGCACCAGAAATTTTGTGGATTATTTCTCTTTAAATATGCGACAAAGATTACATAAGAAGAATTTTTTTTTTTTTAATTTTCCGGTATAAAAAAGAGGCGGGACTAAAAGTACTCGTGAATAAATTATAAAAGTTGGGAACTTTGCCTGGATGCTCGAAGTGTTTCGGAATTAATTTTAAGCTGTAGATTTCGTTCTAAAAAGTCTTAATGTGCAAAAAATTAACGTAGAATGGAACCCCAAACCATCCTATCTATTTAAAATTTAAACTAACGCAGTTACAAATCATTTTAACACAGTATTTACTGTTGCCAAATTTCGGGACTTTTTTACCAATAATTTGAGAAATGATATTAGCATACTTGTCAACATCCCAATTAATATTCCATAGTATTGTTAACCCCGCCTTCTTTTTTACACCAGTGTTTTTTTAGAATATTTTTCTGCTTATTTAATCGTAATTGTATTTGAGAATATTCCTCTAAATATTTACTGGTGTGAGAAAAAGGGCGGAATTAACAATACTACAAAATATTATTTAGTCTATTGGCAGGTATGTATTTGATGAGCATAATTGACAATTAATCTTCGATGTGATTAGGCAATCGTTACAATTAAAATTTAATGGTATATATTGAATAAAAATGTCCCTAAATTTGTCAACTCTGACGCTACTTGAAAAGCATATAAAAGCATCTTACAAAAAAAAAAAAAAAAAAAAAAAAACAAGCTCCATCTTTAATTGTTCCTTTAAAAAATACTTTACTTTATATAGCGGGTTTATGTATACGTGTTTATCACTTTATATACCGCCAGTGTATAAATAAGCCAGTGGTATTTATGGCATTGATTGCTATAGATAAACATAAATAATATAATTACTTGTACGTAAAGTCATTTTATTAAAGATTATAGCGTTTTAGAAGAACTTCATAAGGCGGTTCCAATTTTTCAAAATAAGAAAATACCCCGTTGAATATGAGTTAACCCTTCTTTTATTCTGCTAACATTAAGCAAGAAAAGTCGCCATCGAAACAGCGCTATTGGATTTAATCTATTGCCCCTGTACAATTCATGATAATACCCGTATAAGCAATCTTGAAGAATTGCGTATTATTGTTTCAGGGTTCCCACGGCACTTGAATTTCCATACCAGTAAATTAATAAAGGTGTTTTTATCTTGAAATAAACCTTTACACTTAGAACGAGACTTATTTTTATAGAATACCAGTGGAGGAGCCCTTGGAAAGAGGTGAAGTTACGGAAACTTTCTTTTGTTTACAGACATTCCAACATTTCTAATTTATTCCAAATCACTAGGAGTATCCGCCTGTTTTTCAGACCCCTTTGCTTGTGGGTTCTGGGACAGTTTTCTCCAACATGTGATAACGATTAAGTAAGCATAGCTGGCAGCACCCTAATTAATATCCCGTAATGCTGTTAGTGTCCAGTTTTTTTTTTTTTCACACCAGTCTATTTTTAGAGCATTTTTCTTCTTATTTAATCGCAGTTAATGAATTACTCTAAAAGTTAAGTGATGTGGAAAAAAAAAGGAGTATACTAACAGCACTACGTAATATTAATTAGGATGTTGGAAGGCATGAGTAAGAAAAAAGTACTCTTTAAAAACAGTGGTGTAAAATAAAATGTGAGTAATAACAATGCTCCGTAATATAAATGTTAGCATGTATATATGTTTGTTATATACTCTGAAAAAAAAATAATAAAAGTTAAATGTAATATTACCGTAAAAACCGGCGTATGGGCCGCACTCGGTGCCTTATTCAGTAGGCACCACTAAAATTCAATTATAGCGTTTGTTTAATAACTTCGAAGTGTTGTCATCTATTACTTACATGAAATGTCAGTCTTAAAAATTATTGGTGCTTATTGATTTAAAAATTCCCTGAGTTTGACGATACTGACTGCGGCTCATGCGCCGGTTTTTACGGTACATCAATGAATGCAGCAATGAAGTTGTGTAATACAGTAAATTTCACCCAAGTTATTGTCATAATCTCGTTGATTTGTATTTAGTTATAACAGTGTTATCAATCTTTTTTTTTTTTTTTTTTTTTTTTTTGTACGACAGGACTATTTCTTTCAGACAGCGATTTCTAGTTGTCACAATTTCTATATGCCAGGATTCCTGCCAGTACCCAAGTTTACCATTTATTTTCTTAAACTGTCTTGAAATATTTAGAAATTTTATTGATAAACTCATCAACAGTAAATATTCATTTTAAGTAGTTTAAAGTATAAGAAGTTTTTATACATATATATACCAACTATGTGAAAAATTCCATATCCGGGAATTGAATCCAGGCCCTCCGCTTAACGTGCGGATGCTTTTCCACTGAACCACCATGGCTCAACATTTCTCACATAATAACCGTTACATCTCAGTTTACAGATACGATGACCTTGCCAACGGTTATTAAGTGAGAAATGTCGAGCTTGCTATTCGCCATGGTGGCTAATAACATTTTTTTTAAATTTTTTTTTAGTTACAAGATTGCAATATATAAATTAGACCTGTCGTACTAAATTGAAATCTGTCAAAGACAGTTTTTCTTTCTTTCCATTTTTTTTTTTTTTTTTTTTTTTTTTATTGCAGTCAGATAGTAATATATGAAAAATATTAACGACTTGAAAAAAGCTCGCCGTATTAAAGGTTTTATGCTATAAACAGAAAATTCTGTACGGCACTTAAAATGTAGATATCCTGCTTAAAAGAAGATCAAAACCTATAAAAAAAAAACTGTTTCTTTCAGTGTAGTGGATATGATGATAACGTGATAAGAAGAATGATCGTACGATCTTCAACAACTTCCTTCAATAGGATTAGATTTCTTCAGAATGAAACGGACACGAATGTAATTTTGAGTACTATTTCAAGACGATTCATCACTTTTTTTTTTTTTTTTGGTTACATCTCACAAACTTTCAAGAAAATCTCTTCATACTCTAAATATGGAAAATGGCTGATTTTTTTTTCCATGCAGTATCAGAGTTGAACAGTATAACAACGGGATATTATATTATTTTCCAAAGATTCAAGTGTTCAGCAGTTTTCTACACCCGCTAGAGGTTTACATCGCACAAGAATCTAGAGGTATGGTTGCAAATATACGATTACAACTGCAAAAATTCATCCAAACCAGATGCATAGCTGCCATTGTTACGCTTTTTGTAGCAGTTTGAGTAGAAGTTTTTATTTTATTTAATCAGTGAAAACTGTTATAAAATTTTTTATAGAGCTTACCTACATTTTTTTTCTGTTCATTAAAAATTCTAAAAATTGGCAGTTATGCAAATGGTATGGTGTGCAATGTCTGTGTCTGTTACTATTGTGCTATTTTCCCTTCTTAAAATTCATTCACTGTAGTCGGTACCATAATTATTCCATGGTAAAATGAAGCTATATGTTGATGTTCATAGCTGTTCTATTTCTATGCATAATGGGGCTACGTGTCTCAGGTCTGTTAAAATTAAAGACCATAGTTGCCAACTTAGCGCTTTTGGGCTGCCGGAAAAAAATTAATAGAAATAGATAATTTTTTCAATCAGCGAACTAAAACGAATTTCACTGATTCAGTAAGATAAAAAAATTTATATTAAGGGCTATCCGACAGCAAAGAAAATCCAGGCTGATATACGACCGGATAATATTCCACACGCCAAAACTATCAAGAATCTGAAGTATAGTGTATAATTTACAGTCACCAAGAGGCAAGCAACTTGTACAACTACACTTTTGATGCAATATGTCGTGACTGGTATAAAATGATTTCTAAAGTTTTTTTGCCAATTTATTAAGCGTAACCATAGCTTCCAATATTTTAACCCTTATCGCTCGTATGTCCCTTCTGAGGGGACATTAAAAAAATCGAGCCACGCCTTAAGGTGTTCCTCTGCAAATGAAATGTTATTTTTCTAAAACGTGTAACTATAGGCTACCTTTTGGCTACCGGAAAATTTTAACAGAAAGATTTATTTTATTTAATGATGAAGTAAAATAAAACAAATTATTAAAATTTTTCGGTAGCCAAAAGGTAGCAAGTTGGAAACTATACGTGTGACGTTTTAAAGGAACGCCAAAAGGCGTGTCTTACTGTTCAAAATAGGAAAATACGCTGAGCGCAAAGGGTTAAAGGATGGGCTAAAAATACTCAGGAATAAATTAAAATGTTTGCAGCTATGCATAAGTAAGATGGTCATTTTGCACGCGAATTAAATTTACACGCAAATATGCCCCATACAAAAAAAAAAAAAAAAAAAAAAAAATTAAATTAATAAATTGTTTCAATTGAAAGTGCCAGATGTGAGTGGAACTTTTCCCCTTTTCCTTTATGTGGGGTTGTTTAAACTTTGGGTCTGTACTCTATTGTAATCATATAAATTTGCTAATCATTTTTTTTTATTTAAAAAGCATTTATTTAGGCTCAATAATCCCTGAACTGTTCAAAATTAAAACCTACATCAGAAAAATGGTTTCAATGAGCTGCAAACAATATTTTGGTTCAATGTATCACCGTTTTAGTGGTGACATTTCCGTAGTAATCACCAGTGGAATCAGTCAAACTAAGCACCAAAATATTGGTTTTAGCAGGAAATGGCTGTTTTGTGCCATTTCTTTGAACTGTTATTTTTAATTATGTGAATTAATGTTGGGAAAATGTGTTATTATTATTCTTTTTTCACGTATATTAAACACCCTGTAACTATAATTTTCAGGAAACATGTTTGAATACTACTTTTTTTTTTTTTTTTTTTTTTTTTTTTTACATTTTTATATATCGAATAACTTATACACTACTCTAAGAAACATTTATTATTATACTCTTGAACCCAGCATAATGCATATCTTGATTTGCTTGTATTTAAAATAAAACTAAATAATTTTATATAATTTTATATTTAATATATTTAATCTGTGTAGGAAAGTGGTTGTATATTTAAAAGAAAATTAATTGCTAGCTTCTGTTAAAATATTAATTTTGTGCTTATCTCTTTGTAATACGTGTGCCTTGTCAAATGATAAATTGTTTAATTTATAAAACAAAATTACAATCACTAGCAAATATCTTTTACTAGTTTGTAATGAAAAATGTCTCTTTTCACAAAACATTTTGCATACTATTAGGAAAAGTAATTATGTTACTAAAACCACACAAACTAATCGATAATCAGACTTACTTTTTCGACAGATTTACAATAGTACATAAGAGCAAATCCAATTTAAGTTTATAAAGACATATTTTGTTTTCGGATTTCAGTTAAATGAAATGCTGTTTCTGAAAGGGTGTAAAGAAAAGTTAATTGTGATAAACGAAGCAATTACGTAATTCCTAATTAGTAAGATCCAAAACTAAGTATTATTAGTCCATTGTATCGTAAGAGATGGGTTTTGTTAAGAAAACATAATGGTATTTGTTGAAGAAAAACAGTAGTTATGTATATAAAATTTGTTAGTTAGAATTTTCACTTTAGTTGAATGAAAAACGTTTAAAATAAATGGCGTACGCTTTACACTTTACTACAATAATGTGTATATGTAACATTTATTTATTTATTGATTGATTACAATGAAATATAAGTAAAATATTTCAAACGCTTAACCGATAAAATGTATTAATTGATGGTCAATAACCCAAATTCTTTTATAAAAAACCAATATAGCATATATTGTTTTCAAACCATTAATTTAACCAGACTATAAGATAAAGTTTAAAGCGTTTAATATTTTTAAAAATAGACTTTTATAAACAACAGTATCAGAGAATAAATTGTGATGAGGACTAACAGGAGGCCAACAGCATTCTCATTATAGCAGCCACCATAAATTCGTTGGTGGCAAACATTAATGACTAAAAAAGGAAACTCTCTCGTTGCCTAGCAGGAGACTATTATTAACAGATACACTACTGGAAGCCAGCAACAGTGTTGCCAGATTGGGGACTTTTTTTATTTAATACCCACCACTAAATTTTAATTATAACGGTTGCCTAATCACTTCGAAGATTTATCGCCTGTTATGTATATCAAACATTACTTCTCAAAATTACTGGTGAGAGTTGAATAAAAAATGTCCCCAATCTGGCAACACTGGCCAGCAATAAGATGCGGATCATGTATTGTAAAAATACTGGGCCAGCAATGACATACATAAAATTTTCATATTACTACGGGCAGATATTATTGGTTCAAATTCTGTCGTCACGTACCCAGCAGTCGTTTTATTATGGCTAACGTATTTTTATTGATAATGAACAAAACATTATCATTCTTTAGTTTTTGTTTCTAAGGCTATATACAACAAGGGAGGAAATAGTCTTGTAATCCATCTCCTTAAATATTAATTCTTACGTAAATTATAGCCTTCATTTCTCTATAATAAACTTTATAAAAGAAGAAGAATTTCATATTTCTTTTTTTTTTTCTTTCCTTTCATATGTTAAATTTTAGTAAGACTAACTTTGTTAAATTATTTGACATATATGAATGTAACGTTACATATGAACATGATAAAATATTGATACTGAAATGGCGCGAATGAAGCATGCAATACAAAAAACATCTTGTAAGATAATTATATAGAGCATAAAAGGGATTAAGTTAAACAAAGCAATACTGCTAATAGACTAGTTCTCAATCAATAGCATAGAACATGACTTGCAGCCATAGTTGCAACTTTAGCCCCTTTTAGCTACCGTAAAATTTAAATAGAAATTTTTGTCTTATTTAATCAGTTAAAACTATTGCAAAAATATATAAAAAATTCTATTTTATTGTCTGGTAGCTAGAAATGGCTAAAGTTGGCAACTATGCTTTCTGGCATTTCTAAAATTTTATGGACGTTTTAATTTATACAGAGGCTGTTCGCACATTTTTTAGACGATTTTGATGGAGTGTACTGAAGCAATTTCACTCATATTTCATGTTTTAATTGTTCAGTTTGATAGCCCTTGTTCTTAACTATCATTCTACATCGTAATTTCTATGATAATAATGCTTTTTATAATATCGGAAGAGGTATATTTTTCTACTCCTCTTGAACGGTTTCCAAAGTCCACAAAGCGTTGTAGTCGGTGTTTGGATAATGTTGATTTTAAGAGTCAAAAAACACAAAAATTCAACAGTGATACATCAGGAGATTTAGCAGAAATATCAATGAAGGGTATGGTTTTAATTCCCGTTTTTTGTTCCATTTTTTCCTAGAAAAGCAATTGCGGATTGCAATGTGTGGCTGCTTGTTTTGTCTTGATACAGTTCAACGGATTGATAGCATTGTGGATAAAGATCTGGATTTTCATTTTTAAAAATTGGAATTAAAATATGTTCTTGTTAGTATTTAGAGCTGATTTTGACATTTTTGTCACATTTATTTTGCTTTTATCTTGCGCTTGTATGAAAAACCAGTGGCAAGCATAAATCCTTTAGAAAAACTTTCTTTTGATGCTTTGAACCATGTAGCAAAATGTTTTTCTCCACTTTTGTGATAATAAATTGATCTTTTTTTATTGCAACCACTTAAATAGACCCAAGATTCATCTATTGTTGCGACATTTTTCCATTTTTCTCCTGATAAATGCTTTTCATAAAGATTTCACTAAAAACTCTCTCTGGAAAGAGCGGAAACCTATCCTTCTATCCACTGCCTTTTTAAAAGCGCATTTTTGCATCCAAACAAAAATTCTAAATATCAGAAGATAAATAAAACTTCGAAAAATATAACTGTTGTAAAAATAAACTTCTCCATGCAAACGATTTTTTCTTACTGCGAAATAAAATCGTCTAAAAAATGTGCGAACAGCCTCTGTAATTAATAATGTAACAATTTATAATTATATTTATAATTATAATTATTTTTAATTAATAATAAACAAATTTATAATTAATAATAAACAAATATAAGAGAAAAAAATGCGTTATCATCTGCATAGTTGATCAATGACTCTTGTCCCAGTTTAAAATAAAATTATGTGTTTGGGGTACGAAAGTAGGGTTTTCGCTACAGTCCTTCTTACGATAAAAAAAAAAAAAAAAAACTGCTTAACCAAATAAAAATGCTAATTCGAAATTTTGCTCATAGATGGCACTGTACCTTAAAACCAACAAAAAATAAAAACATCACAAACTCAAGACAAGCAGTTAAAGAATAAATATTTTGTGCAATTTACTAAAATATTTTATTGTTGCGCGATTTGTAGTTCGAATAGTATTCAAACAGTAAGCCCATTCAATTATCATCGTATCTGTAAATGATTACGGAATAGACAAAGTTTCATGCGTTATTCCTTTTTTTTTTTTTTTTTTTCAGTTTAAGCTACAGTGAAAATGCACACTTTGTTTATCACGTGGCCTTATAACAAGAAATCAAGTGGTGTTACATTTAGAAATCGAGGTGTTTATAGCAACTGAACAATTCGTCCAATATATTTCAGCCAAAACTCGTGTTTCAACTACCTCTTAAAACAACATTTAAAACAGTGTAGGATAGGACAAATTGCTGCCAAAAATGTTTTAATAGTAATGACAAACTTGAGAGACAGGGAATTGCTTCATACTTAAGACAACTCCTTTTGAGACTTTAGTCCTACGTAAAAGTTGGGACCGATGACATGATTGAACATATAGCCGCATCATTTTTTAAATTTAGGACTATCACAGGTTATTTCACAAATATAGTGTGGATTTTATAATTTCGATATTCTTTTATCTTGCAACCCACTTTGTAGCCGAAGGCACAGATTTTTTTTTTTTTTTTTTTTTTTTTTTTTGTAACAAGAACATTTTGTTGAGGCTATATGAATACAAAAAAAATCAAAATTACTTTTCTTATGTATAACGTTTTGTTGAGACAGCAAACATTTTGTAAAAACAACAAGGGAGTTTGTAAAATCAACCAATTATTATTATTATTATATATATATATATATATATATATATTTATTTAGCCTCAAGAAAATTTTGGTTGTTTCAATAAAACATTGCATTTTACTGTGTTGGAAGCGATCTGTCCATCAGTCTCCAGGTATCAGGTGCAAATCCCTGTTTAGCTATGGATGTTTGTAGTAGCTAGAAATCCATTTTAAGTCGTAGTTTCGTCCTAATATGTACAGAATATGAACGCATGTACAGAACATGGACGCAGAAAGACACACTTTACCACAGCTGCCAACATTATTATATTTTTAATCAGATTTATACAGCAATATTTAAAAAAAGAATCAGTCACATATATTTTTCAAGAACCATTAAAAATAAATAAACTGAAAACATTTATAAAAACAGTCTCCGCTGAAAATAATGAAGACTTGGCAACTATGTCTTAACCCTTTTTCTTATGTATTGCCTTTCAAGACAAATGTGAGGTTCTTAATATAAAAAAGAATGTATCTAAAGAACCCATATAGATTATCTACTACTTATGTTATCATCAGGGAATTCTCGGATTTTTATTTTAATCTATGTCAGGAAAATTATTTTTAAAAATTACAGTTTTAATGGACCGGCGTATTTTTCGTAAGTATGTTATGTCATTTCGGCCCCACAAATTTTATTTAATAGAAAAATGTATATATTTTTTAAGAAACCACTAGAACACTAGTAAAAAAAATTCAACTTTACTGCCAGAAATTCTGTATACTGACAGAAAAATACGTTTTGTAAACGTAATATTTCCGTAATTCACGATTATTTTTTCAAATTACAGAGAAATACTGGCAGAAACACTGCGTTGTTTTAACAGTGTAGAGCTGTATCTCTCAATTAAAATTTCTGGTATTAAAATTACTTATCTCACATGCGGATTATACGTCGAAAATTTATACGTTCTCAATTATATATCGCCGAAAGGTTATACGCTCGCAAAAGTTTATGGTCGAGTTCTGTTTATTATTGTGTACGTTACTATAAAATTTACAAATGGATTAATTTGAATTTTACACGTTGTTAAAGGTTGAACCGAAATCGAAAAAACTGTGTAAAAGCACACTTTTGATGGTATTTCTAAAAGTTTTAAATAACTTAGCTCAGTAACGACACAAAATAAGAAAAATTAAAAAATGCAAGTCGTTGAATTTTAACATTATTTATTTATATCATGTTTAATTCGAGTTATACGAAATTTTCAAGTTTAGTGAAAAGTCATTAAAAAAAGAAAAAATAAAATAAAATAAAATAAATAACTATATATGTACTTGCATATTTCAGTTTACCTTTAGAGAGAAAAAAACCGAGGCTTTCGAACATTGTGAAAAAAAAAAAAAAAAAAAAATGCACAATTACTTACATGTACAGTACCGTTCAAAAAAATTACTTTCAAATAAGTGCTCAAAAAAAAAAAAAAATAAATAAATAAAACACCTTAATACAATATATTTAATAGTGAAAATTCGTGTTATTATTATTATTATTATTATTTTAATGAGCTATCAAAGACAGTGAAATTTTTATTGTTCTATATTGTTAATATATTTTGTTTGATAATTTGTACAAAGAGAGAGAAGGGCAATTATAAATTGAGAAATAATCCGGAGCGATGTTGCCAGATTTTGCGACATTTTTATTTAAAATGCACCTCTAAATTTTAAATGTAGCAGTTGCGTAATGACTTCTAAGATAAATGTATGTTAATTATATCAAATAATCTATAATGAATATCAAATATTACTTCTAAAGATTATTGGTGGCAACTGAATAAAAAAGTCGCAAAACCTGGAAACACTGATCCTTAGCGTTAACTATATCGAAGTGAAACTATGTCGGATCGGCACATTATTCTGGAACAGCAACGATATTGAGAAACAATTTGCAAACTGGCAAATAGATCACCTGTATTAACTCGATTTTATAATAGATAACTTCATTAATAAAGGTTATAGGAAACCCGGGGTAGAACCTGGTACTAAGTAGAAAATATGTTTTAAAAATACTAAAGGGTTAATTTAGGAACTGCAAATGTTTCTATGAACAACTTATAATTTGAAAATCACAAAATGTAATGAATTGTAAATATATAAATAACTGTATTATTATTTTGAAAAACATATTACTATATCATTTTCCGTTTTCTGCACCGGATATGTGGAAGAATGGAATAATAAGGACAAGTAAATAGAAGTATATTTAAAATCTGTGGAAATGCAGAAAAATAAGTTTGCTCTATATTTATTCAGTTTTAATTGGCTATAAATGTTTAACTACACTTTTAATTGGTTGTGACTTTTTTATAATTTTGTTCACAAAATGCACACACAAGTGCAGTTTTATAATTTTCTTTATCTATTCCTGCGAAAGCATTGTGTGCGCATCTTTTGCACATGAAACAATCCAAACAACCTTCAACTGAGTGTCAGTAAAACTCACCGCAATAATAACATTAACGGTCAGAACAATCCTCAATCATTGTCGTCAGTTCTCTCTCTAGCTCCTTCTTTTTCCAAATATTTTTAGACTTCTTCTTCTTTTCTTTTTTTTTCTTTACATTAATAATTTTATCCACTCTTTTTCCACTTTGAAATAATTGTCATAATATAATTAATACCGGATTCAATCACTTTTTGTATAGGGAATCTTTTCCGACAGCTTTCTTCTCCTTCCCTTGATTTATCCTTTTTGAATTAGGCTGTGGGATCTCACGTGAAACATGAAATAAAACAGTTTCCGTAATTTAAAAACGTTTAATTAAAAACATTGCAGAACAGAATGGAGTAATTCCCCTTTCTGACCAGGAATACATTTCAGGTTAGGGAGGTAATGTCAGTCGGGAGAGATACGTAAATAAATGTTTAATTGCACGAAACTAAAGACAATTAATTAGTGCGGAAAATATAACTTCAAACAATGTTTTTCCTGTCATGTGAGTATTCAGAAGTAATTACCCCTCCTAAGCTGTTGACTTGCACCAAGTAAAGTTTTGTAAAGACATTCATCAAATACATGCAATATAAAAGAATGTTTGCGCTTATTTATTGTGCTTGAATTATGGTGGTAACAGATAGACAGACAGATACACAGAGAAACCTATCGCTTTAATACTTTGCGGAGCAAGACAATTCGGATCAACTAAATTAAACTAAAGAAATTTTAAATTTCAAGGTTAAAAAAGCCGGTCTTTTCTGCTATGTTATAAACGTAAATTTTTGCCAAAAAATTTCCGGGATGAATTTTTGCAGCTAGATCTTAAATTTTGCGTCCTCGCAGCGAGGACAGTGCGCGTTAAGGGGGTATACTTGATTTTCTAATTCAAGCGACCACAAAACATGGAAATGTAATTAAATTCTCAGTTTCGAAAATTCGATCTAAAAGCAATACTTTTTCAAACATACATATTGGTAAGAAAAAGTGAAAACTCATGAAGCAAGTGCGAAATAACTTATTCAAAAATTTTTGTTCACACCCTTTAAAATTCTGACTCACCCACCGTCAGAATAAAATATTCCTAATTGTAACAGCAGAGATTATTATTATTATTATTTTAATAATATAACATTAGTAGCTGAGATAAAACTTCAAAAGACAATAAAAAAAGATCCACTAAAGTACAGTCAATATAACTGTGACAAATTGCTTAAGATTCAAGGCGTTTTTCTAAGTTTTTTTTTTTTTTTTTTTTTTTTTAGGAGTTAAGATTAATGAGCGTATCAAAATTGCAGTAACTAAACATATAAACTTCTTTACACACCCTAAAATAAAGGGAAACACTACTGGTTTGGAAAGGACGTGGCTTTTCTTCTTCAAATGCAAAAAACACGTAATACCTCGGAGGCAAGACAGAAAGACTAGGAAAAACCTAAGGAGAGGAGCAACACAGCCAGCCAATAGGCTAGCTGTATCCAACAACTGAACGGAAGGGGACAACAGAACAAAAAATGGGGACAAAAGAAACAAACACACGCACAAAATAAAAGGGAATTGCTTTCCTTTCTTTTTTCTTTTCTTTTCTTTTCTTAGTCTAATTATTAATTTATTTTCATTTAACTTATTTTCTATATATTAATTATTATTATTATTATTATTTTTAATTTTACAATTTATGATTTTATTAATTTATTAACCAAAAAGAAAGAATATTATTTAATGGAACTAAACAAGTTTTTCTGGGCTGAACGCAGCAAAGTGGAATCAGATTTTTCATTAAAAATTTTGTCACCATCAATATACATAGCTAATTTTTTTCGGAAATCTAACTCAAAAACGGCGTTTGGCATTAAAGATAATTTTGGTTACTGAAAAATAAAACTATGTTCAGATTCCCAACAATGTTTCGCAATGGAAGATTCAGAAATTTCTTGCTTAGTGACATACGGAGAAAGCTCAAGATACTCAAGATTTCTTTCACTCTGGATTTTGTAGGAAAAATCACATTTATTACAAGGGACGTTATAGATACCTAGACCTGCTAACTATGCTAGTTTATCCGTAATGGTATTAGGCCCCACCTTTTTTCACACCAGAATAGTTGTAGAGCAATAGTCTTCTTGTTTAATCATGAGAACATATTGCTGAATATTAATCTGCAACTATTTTGGTGTAAAAAAAAGGCGGGGCCTAATACTATTACGGATAAACTAGCATAGTTAGCAAGTCTAGATACCCCACTTATGGAACTCGGGAACTATGGGAGTAGATTAAGTTACATTTAGTTATTAACCTGATAACATTGTTATCTTGCATTTTTATCCTTCCTTGTGTTAATTAGCCAAAGTTTTAAAACGATTTAATTTTCGAGTTATTTTCAAACCTGTCAATAAACTTCAATTTCCTTCAACTAAATTTTCTGTGTTCGAGCTTCATAAGTAGGGTTATTTAATAATTATCACTAATTTTGTTGAATGATATTTGATATAAATGACATAGACGCCAACATTTTAATTTATCCCGGAGTATTTTTAGCTCCGCCTTTATTTCGAACCACTTTATTTTTAGAATAAGTTTCTCCTATTTTAACTACGATAAAATAGGTAAAAATTACTCTTAAAAAAAAAAAAAAAAAAAAAAGTGGTATGATACAAAAGCGGGGCTAAAAATATTCCGTATTAAATTAAAATGTTGGTGTCTATGAAATGATAATGGATTTGACATACATCACAATGAAAGTTTTGTGATGATTATTAACCCGTTAGTAGTCGCTAGTTGGTCGATTTGCCGCCCATCCGTCAATTTTTCCAGATTTTTTTATTCAATAGCCACCAAAAAATTTTAGAAGTGGCATTTGATACACATAAAACGCGAATAAAATCGATTTAACGTCGATCACATCACTTCTTAAAATTATTGGTGACAGTTAAATAAAAAGTTCGCAATCTGTAACAGGTGGCGCTGTCGATAGCGACTACTAACGGGATATATATATATATATATATATATATATATATATATATATTAAAAAAAAAAAAAAAAAAAAAAAAAAAAAAAAAAAACCTAAAATTTGGCAGCACTTAAAGTGCCTCTTACT
Organism: Salticus scenicus; assembly: GCA_963930645.1. Lineage (NCBI taxonomy): Eukaryota > Metazoa > Arthropoda > Arachnida > Araneae > Salticidae > Salticus > Salticus scenicus. Next base: position 109,837,125 of record OZ005657.1, read on the forward strand.
GTTTTTTTTAAACTAGCTGACAACTCGTAAGATTTTAATGCTAACGGAAATTTTCCTTGTGTATTTTTATACATTTTATAGAAGTTTTCAACGATTAAATAAGATTTTTTTTTCTCTCAAAAATGTACGAGTTGGAAGCTATGTTTTATTCTTCATTATTACGACTCAGATGTATCATCTTTTTTCTTTCTTTCTTTCTTTTATTTATTTATTTAATTATTTATTTTCAAAAATATGAAATTTAGGTTAGTATTATAAGGAAAAGCTTTTAAATTTAAATTTAACTTTATTATAATTTTCTGTTTTGTTTTGTTTAATAGAAATTGTTTACAAACATTTGTTTAACATCTAATATGACATGTCACTAAATTGGTTTCAATCAAACTTCCAGACTTGTAATCTACACTTCCGTCATTGTATAAATAATGTTGTTATCAAAACGTTAAAGTATTTTATTTCATTAGTTGAAGCACTGTTATTATTATTATTATTATTATTTTATTGAACATGTTAATAAGATTCTAGTATATCTTGTCTCAAAAAATTAGTCGTATATATTTTATAACAAATAGCTTTTTACATAAATTAAATTTACATTTGATTTAAAATCGAAAACAAAACTTATACTGATACATATCTGCGAAGTTTTACAATTTTAGGATATCGATTTTTTTTTTTTTTTTTTTTAAGAAGTATTTATAAGATTTTGTAACAATTTTTGACGAATAAATCAAGTGAAATATTCTATTGAAAAAGTACTGGTTTCTAAAATTTGTAACACTTACTAGTTATTATGATATAATTAATGATATTGTAAAGCTATTTAAAAAATGTACACTCTTTAAATCGAAACAAAAATGAAAGTTTTTTCTCGCCTGCTTCAATTAGCTATTATGGAACTTTTGGTTTTGAAATCAATTATTACACAATCGAGAAAATAAGCAATTGTTTTATAAAATAATTCGAAAAGTCAATGTTAAAAAAGGAAAAAAAAAAAAAAAAAAAAAAAAAAAAGGAAACCTAATATTTCTAAAAGAAAGCGTGGATTTAGATAAAAATCTTTCTTTAACATTTTCTGTTTCTATTTATTAAGATAAAAACAGAAAACTCATGAACAAAGCCCAATTTTATTTTGATTTTCTTCCATCGTATTTGTTTCGCAAATAAAATTACCACCTGAGCTTGTAAAGATTTTTATCTCCAGATAATTTATCAGTTTCGGCTGCCGGGAAACTAGAATTAAAAGTGAGCGTACGTATTCCGAGATTCTATCTGCTTAAATGATTATATCAGGAAATGATTGAAATGTGTAAAATGCGATAAATCTTTAAATGAAGGTATATATTTGTATTTAATTTGTACATTTTTATTTACAGGTACTACCATTTAAAAATAATTGAGGAATTTCATAGTAAGGTTCTAAATAGGTGGAGTTTATTATGATTATTGTTTAAAATAATCATAATAAAGCTCATACTTAAATATCATCATAAGCTCTATACTTAAATGTATCATAATTTTTTCAACAAAAGTGATATAATCAAACCAAATTTTATTATATTTGCATTTCGAATGTAACAGAAGATTTTATTGTTATAGTAAATTATAAATTTTAATGAAATTTTATTCTTAAAATATTCAATTATTTATACAGAAACATTTTATTAAACCATAAGATGTTGATATTCTTTGTTTTTTGTCCACTTCTCACACGTAGACTCAGCGTTCCCAACTTTTATAATTTATTCACAATCATTTTAAGCCCCGCCTCTTTTTCATACCGGAAATTTTGAAAAATGATTTTCTTTATATTTAATCGTTGTCACATATTAAAGAGAAATAATCTACTAAATTTCTGGTGCGAAAAGAAGGCGGGGCTAAAATTGATAGTGAATAAATTATAAAAGTTGTGAACGCTGCGTATTCTAGACGTTCATTATTTTTTGACTGCCGCCGTCCTATACACTTTCACCAAGATATTGTTTATTTAATAACATATTTATAATTCAAAATTATGGAATTTAGATTTTTTTTTTATTATAAAAGTAACATATACAGGGTTCGTACAGACACGCTCTTACAAAACATTCTTACAAATGTCTAACAACTTATAAGCCAAATTCTGCTATAAATTATATTTAGTATAACTTGCTATATAACAAAATAGTATGTATTTGACAAAATTTACACGTTTACATTTCCAATTTTGAAAATTTCTAAATACATTTTGAAAATTGCTAAGAATTTAATACTAGAACATCCGGAAGCAAGCATACACTGTCAACATTTAAAAAACCTTGTTCTACTGATATGTGAAACCCAAGCTATACTTACAAAAATAAAAAATCATTATTATTTTAGATTTTAGTTATAAATAAATTTTTATTGGGCTTGTAATGCTCATTTTTGTAATCAAACATTTATAAGAAACATTTTCCTGTATGTTAACATGATATACCTTTCATCATGTATGGATGTAAGAAATCTTTTCAAAATCATTTTGATATGCAAAACATAACAGTTAGAGCGTTTCTTATTCACAGTTCTATTAAACATTATTTTATGTTATTTAAATTTAATAATTGTAATTAAACTTTTTATAGCTTGCTAATTTACATTTAAAAAGTACTTATCTTTAAAAATTTCATTTGAACCAAAAAAATTCAATAACTACTAAAGGTAAAATTCTACAACTGATTTGTTATAGAGTTTGTTACGCTTAACTGCATTCACTAAGTCCGGATACACAGTTTGCCGTTTGAGGAAACTGCGATAACAAAGCTATATTTGGTTAACCCGTTAGTAGTCGCTTGTTGGTCGATTTGCCGCCCATTCTTCAGTGTTGCGAGGTTTTTTTGTTCAATAGCCACCAAAAATTTTTAGAAGTAGCATTTGATATACATAAAACGCGAATAAAATCGAAAGAACGCCGATCACATCACTTCTTAAAATTATTGGTGAGAGTTAAATAAAAAGTGCGCAATCTGTTATAGGTGGCGCTGTCTATAGCGACTACTAATGGGTTAAAGCACGCTCCTAGTTGCAAGATTAGCCCCTTTTGGCTATGGGAAAAATTCTACGGAAATATTTATTCTGTTTAATCAGTGAACCGTAACGGTTATCATTGATAAAGTAAAATAAAATAAAATATTCCGGTTGTCTAAAGGTGCTAAGTTGGCAACTATAAGCGTGTCTGGTAATATGCGGATTAAATCGCTGTATTGTGACTAACGTTCCTGTTTTCTAAGTAATGTTGTATAACATCAGATTTTCATAGAAATGTATGTTAAATTCATGAGAATATATTATGGTAAATTTTTCTGTTAAAAAAATGGGATGTGATATATCCCATAAAAATAAAGGGAATTGGCAGATTTGTCATATATCACTATTTAAACGTATTGTTACAAAACATTAATGCAGGAAAATAGACACACACGCACAAAGAAAATAAGAGCGGTCTATTAATTATTATGGGGGTCGTTTAGGCAACATCTTTAAAGACTTAGTGAGCAACCAAATTTACGAATAATAGTTGCATAATGGAGTGGATCGAAAAAAATATTTTTTTCTTCTTTGGAATGCTTTAGTGCTGTAAAGTTGCCAATTTTAAAAAGAAGAAAAACGACTTAAAAAAGTTAAAATCAGTTGACATCTTCTGCTCTCGCATTGTACTTAGATTTAATGAAAAATTGCAAAAATCGTGCCTTTTTTTTTAAGTCAGTTAAAACTTTTAAAGTAAATGCGCTTATAAATTCGCTGTAGTGTTTTATGCTTTTTTTTATTATGGTTTAATAATACAAATCATAGCTGCCAACCTATCTAATTTTTAAATCATATTTATCACCAGCACTTTTAACCCTTATCGCTCGTATGTCCCTTCTGAGGGGATATTAAAAAATCGAGTCACGCCTTAAGGAGTTCCTCTGCAAATGAAATGTTATTTTCTAAAACGTGTAACTATAGGCTACCTTTCGGCTACCGGAAAATTTTAACAGAAAGATTTATTTTATTTAATGATGAAGTAAAATAAAACAAATTATTACAATTTTTCGGTAGCCTAAAGGTAGTAAGTTGAAAACTATACGTGTGACGTTTTAATGGAACGCCAAAAGGCGTGTCTTACGAAAGATATGCGGAGCGCAAAACGTTAAAAAGTAATCTGTGACATATATTTTCTTCGATTAAACAAACCAAAACCAAAAATTAAAAAATTCCTGCTTTAAGCCTCCCTTGAAAAATGAGAGACTTGGCATCGATGCCTAAATACTTTCTCATCAATAATCTTTTTTTTTTTTTTTTTTTTTTTTTCCTTTCGTGCAACATTTTTGAAAGAACAGAAAATTTTAAATATGTTCCAATTTTCATTATAAAACTCTTCATTGGTTCTGCTAGAATAAAATGACTGGCAACTCATTACGCGGAGATGATTGCACGTTGAGTTTGCCCATACAATCAAAGCCTGATTAAGGGGGAAGCACACATTATCTCCGTTGTCACCGGAATATTTTTACATTTATTTTTTACTTTATGTCATAGAAATTTCACGCTTTGACGAGGAAATATTTTTTAATAAAAAATGAACGGTGTAAAACAATCCAATTTACTCACCGTTATTAGACACCAGAATTCTTTTAAAATAATTTTTAATTAGAATTTTCTGTTTATTATAGGAGGAAAGTATCTGTTAAAAAATAACGGTGTAAGTATAAATAATGTGTGCTTCCCCCTTAATCAGGCTCTGCATACCATCCCCAACCAACAATCCAATTCTTAAATTTGGTACTTACATTTTATTTACATCTATTTACAACTCTTTGATATACGTTTACGTCTGTATTACACATTTAAAATCTGATTCTTAATTCCGAATATTCTTGAATAGTCCAGGCTTATCTCGAATTTCAATCGACAGCTATTCCGATTCGTGCAACGAGAAAATTTGTAATTTCAAACTCCGTATATGAGAACTGCATTGAAGTCGGTGAACAAAACTGCAAACAATATCATTCACCTATGTATCTTTTGTTAGTGTACAGTCATCATCATATAAAAAAGCTATCCCCCGACTAATTTTTCTTTCAGAAATCATCGCATGATTATGCGGCTAATGCCGATCGACTCATAATAACGTCTTATTTAAAATGGTATATTTGTTAAAAGGCGCCTTTTGCTCAGAGGCAACGACTCCAAAAAATGTCATGCCCATCTTCTATTAATTTAAACAGTACAATGCGGGAGCAAGTTTGCCTCATGAATATTGCAATTTTATTTTTTAACAACACTAATTTTATATAAAAACAACTGCTTGCTTTATATAAAAACTAAATCGAGTGTATAAACCGATAGATTGGTGGTACTCTAAAAATTTAGTGATGTTAAAAAATAAAACTGTTTTATTTATTTGTCATCTCTGCCACCGCGTTGTACGAGACTTTACTGTATATTTTTAATTATGAAACTTATTGATAAATTCATACTCCAAAAATTATGAATTATGACATATATTAAGTTTTGCACGAATAGAATAAGCATCACCAGGAAACTTGGGTTTTTGGGTTTACAGCTTTTTCCAATCATTATTTTAGACGTATAGAAGTATAGTAATATTTCTTTTCATATTAACTTTAGAGGGACACTTTCGTTATTATTTATACCATTTAATAATTTATAATTAAATATCTGTAGATATTCTGGCGGAAAAGTTTCTCAGTATACTTTTATATTGATTCTTATAGCTCTTTAAGCAACGTTTTGATGTTTATTATACAAGTTAACTCATTTTTGTAAAATTAACGCACTGCAGGGGACAGATTGTGGGAAAATTACAAAATAAAACAAGCACCAACTTCTCTATTTCTGAAAAAAAAAAAAAAAAAAAAAAAAAAAAAAAAAAAGATTTTATATTTTTGTATTTGACTCTGTATGTGACGCTGTTATCAGGACTGCCAACCATCTCATTAATAAGCGTAGACTTGTAAACGCCCCTCTAAAATACGCCCCTTTTCCCACACCACTTTATATTTGGAGCAATTCTCTCCAAATAGTGTTGCGATTAAATAAGAATGAAATTACTCTAAAAAATTACTGGTGTACAAAAAAAGTCGGTGACTAAAAGTACTACGCTTCATAATGAGATGGTTGGCAAGCATGTGTTATACATAAATGCCAATGGTATTTACCGCATCGATTTCGTAAAAAAATTAAATGATTTTATCAGGAATATGTAAAATCCTTTTGTTTCATAATGTAAAGTTTTAAAAAAAAGCGTAATGACGGTGCTTGCTTCACATAGGAATATATCCGACGTAGTTGTACAGAGTTGCCAACTTTTATAATTTATTCCGGAGCAATGTCAGCCCCGCCTTTTTTTCCTATCAGTAATTTTGAAGAAAGATTTTCTTCTTATTTAATCGTTTTCACAGATTGTAGAGAAATATTCTAAAAACATTCTGGTGCAAAAATAAATTGGGAATAAAACTCTTACGAAATATTTTATAAAAGTTACAACTACATATATGTTTGATAATACATACCTGCCGACATTCTGATTAATATTACACATACCTGCCAACACTCTAATTAATACTGCGTCGTCTCCGCCATTTTTTTCTCAAAAGCCTTTTTTTAGAGTATTTTTCTTCTTATATAATTGTAACTAAAATTTGAGAAATTTACTCTAAAAATAAAGTGGTATGTAAAAAGGGCAGGCACTAACAATACTACGGAATATTAATTAGAATGCTGGCAGGTATGATTTCATAGTATTATTAGTGCCCCCTTTTCTTCTACAACACTTTATTTTTAGAGCAATATCCTCAAAATGTAATTACCATTAACTAAGAGGAAAAGTACTCTTGTAAGAACTGGTGTGAAAAAAGGAGGGTATAAAAAAAACGACGTAATATTTGTTAGAATGTTGACAGGTATGATTAATACACAGTAGTCCGTATAAAACCGGACCGTGAAGTACAAGATGTGGTCAGCATAATAGAAATACAGTGCGTTTTGTGAGGACCACGCCTTGATTTTGTTTAGTGGGGCTTGTTTTACATGGACTACTCTGTACATTAAGAGTTTCTTTTTAATATTTAAAAATTTATATATATATATTAGTCAGCGAATTTTCTGTTTTAATGAAATTTGTTATCATATGTGATTACTGTAGGGTTTGTAATATTTTAAAATTTTGTCCCATTTAGTAGCATAATAAAAATTAATTTTTATTAATGCTTTTTGTATTCAATTATGTTGGTGTTTTCAATTTCTTTAGCGTACAAAATCTATTACGGAAAGAACAGTAGTAATATCATTTATATACTATTTATTCCTATCACGGCGTACGGCCGAGCGGTTCTGCGCTCAAAGCTGGTAGATGGGAGGTGCCGGGTTCGATCCCAGGTCGCGCTCATCGACCTAGCCGTTCAGAGTTTTCCGTGGTTTCCTCCGAAACTTGCGTAAATACGGGCTAGGACCCCTTAGAAAGACCCCCACGGAGGGCATTCCCCCTCTAGGCCTAGGACACATCAGGAGTCAATCGGCCTTAAATTCTACAACCAACCAACCAACCTATCACGGCGTAAAATTCACATTTCTTAATATAAATACTTCTTAAAAATAAAGTAATATGACTTATATCAGTTTTATAGATTTCGATAATAATATTACGCATTGCATACTTAGGAATTCAAATATTTTTTTCAATTTATATCATACCTGCCAACATTCTAATAAATGTTCCGTAACTCTGACAATTCCTGCATTTTTTCACGCCAGTGTTTTTATACAGTATTTTTGACTCTAGATAAAAAGTGGTGCGGAAAAAGGGCGGGTACTAAGAATGCTACGGATTATTAATTAAAATGTTGGAAGGTATTGCTTAGGTACAATCACGATATTTTTAGTGGTTTAACGTCATTTTATTTATTAATAGTAGTTTTTCCGAACTGCCTTGATCTCAGAAATTTGAATATGGATTCAAAAATGGGTGTTACAATTTGAAAAAAATGAAGTTGATATAAATTTCAATATTAAGATGACACCCCCCCTCTACCATCCCCTTAAGCAAAATTTAAGAATAGAATTAATAATGAGACATTTCTACGCATCAAGCTGCATATCCATACGTGGATTTGAGGAGAAATTAGTTGAAAGCGGCTTTTTTTTTATGACTTTACATTTATTTTTAAAACGAATATTCGCTTACCTTTTATTTTTGATACTTCTGTATACATCAGCGCGTCAGGAGAGCATTTCGGCTCTACATTGATATATGATTCCAAGTCGTCTAGACACACCCTAGCTCTCCTAGAAGTTCTGAAACGTGGTGCTGAGAAACCCTGTATATGTTTCTACGGCACTGAGCACTTTATCACGAACAAGCAAAATCACTTTAAAATAATAATAATAATAAAATAAATAAATAAATAAATAAATAAATAATGAAAATAACGAAACGTTTTAAGGAACGTCTGAAGACGGGTCTTTTTAACACTTTTCAACAAGGTTGAAAAGTGTTTTTGACTTCGGGTGTTCCGTCCCTCTGTGTGTCCGCACTATAACTCCAGTAAATATTTAAGGAATTTCCTGAAACTGATATATGTTATTCAAGTTTACTCTCAGATTTTCCCTATTGGAAATGGAGTGAACACCTTTACTGGTTTGTGTATAGGGACACCAGAAAGTATTCCAAAGCATTGTTTCCTATGAAGAGGTATTTCTATAAACCATATTTTAATACCGTTATTTTACACAAACCTTAATGAAATTGAAATATGTTATTCATGTCCACTATCGGAGGTTTTTCATTAAAAATAGCGTAAATATCATCATTGGCATGTATACAGGGACAATCGAAAGTACTCCTAAGTATTGTGTTCAATGAGAGGTATTTCTATAAACCAAATTTGAAGAACTCTACTTTGCACAAATCTTAATAAAATTAAAATATATTATTTCTATGCACCAAAAAATTCTTTCCATAGAATACAGTATCCTTAGTATTAGATTGACAAGGCCACACAAAAATATTCAGTTACATTAATGGGTATTATAGGAAATTTGCTGGAATTGCATTTTCGTTTACATTCGTCGTTTTTATCGCTTTCTAATTGATTTTACACTTTCCAATAAGGTTAAAAAAAATTAATGACTTCGGTTTGTCTGTCTATCTACGCTCAGGGATGGAACACTGGCGCAGAATTCATAGCGGTATTTCTTTAAGAAATTTCTCTACCTATAATATCGTCGATTTAAAAAGTAGAAAACTTTGTTACATTGATAGTGGTATGAGTTCTGCACCCGTGTTCCAACCCTGCACTCTCTAACTCCCGTAAATATTTATGGAATTTTTTGAAACTGATATATGTTATTCAAATTCACCATCGAATGTTTCCTACTGAAAATGGAGTGACCACCTTTACTGGTTTGTGTACAACGACACCCGAAAGTATTCCAAAGCATTGTGTCCTATGAGAGGTATTTCTATAAACCATATTTTAATTACTTTACTTTACACAAATCTTAATGAAATTGAAATATGTTATTCAAGTCCACTATCGAATGTTCTCCATTCAAAACGGAGTAAGTACCATCGCTGGTTTCTATACAGGGACAATCGAAAGTACTCCTAAGTATTGTGTTCAATGAGAGGTATTTCTATAAACCAAATTTGAAGAACTTTACTTTGCACAAATCTTAATAAAATTAAAATGTATTATTCATATACGCAAAAGAATGCTTTCCATAGAATACAGTATGGTTAGCATTAGATTTACAGGCCAGACAAAAATATTCAGTTACAATTATGGGTATTATTGGAAATTTGCTGGAGTCGCATTTTCGTTTATATTAGTCGTTTATATCGTTTTCTAAATGTATTTAACACCTTAAAATAAGGTTGAAAAGTGTTAATGACTTCGGTTTGTCTGTCTGCCTCCCTATCCGCACTCTAACTCACTTAAATATTCATAGAATTTCTTGAAATTTATATATGATATTCAAGCTTACTATCGGATGTTTCCTATTGAAAATGGAGTGCTTATCTCTACTGCCTTGTGTACAGAGACATCCAAAAGTATTCCAAAGCATTGTGTTCTATGAGAGGTATTTTTATTAACTATATTCTAAATCTTTTATTTTGCACAAATTTTAATAGAAATGAAATATGTTATTCAAGTTCAATATAGGATGTTTGCTATAGAAAATGGAGTAAATACCACCACTGGTTTGTGTACAGAAACATCCGAAAGTATTCCAAAGCATTCGTTCTATGAGAGGTAGTTTATAAACCAAATTTTAATAACTTAACGTTGGACAAATCTTAATAAAATCGAAATATATAATTCATATGCACACACACCAAAAAGAAAATTATTTCTTCAGAATATAGAATGATTAGCATTAGATTTACAGGGCCACGTAAAAATATTCAGTTACATCGAAGGATTTTTTTTTTTTTTTTTTTTTTTTTTCAAATTTGCTGAAATTGCATTTTTGTTTACATTAAGCGATTTAACATATTTAACATTTTTTAAGTGGGAATATGATTTCAATTTAAGTATCTATCTGCCCGACTGTCCATTTGTCTATCTGTCCCTCTGTCAGCTACCAGCGTCCGTAAATATATTCAGATTTTTTACAAAATTATATATGTTATTCAGATTCACTATGGAATGTTCCCTATTTTAAATGCAATTAATAGGTCCTATGCAACTGGTTTGTGTACAGGCACCCCCCCCCCCCCAAAAAGAAAAAAAAAAAAAAAGTGCCAGTGTATTGCATTTTAGGACAAACATTTTTATAAATTACATTTAAAGAACTATCTGTTGTAAAAATCATACAGAAATTGGCATTGATTTTTAATTTGCTAAAATAATATTTTGTGTAGAATATGATTTTTCCAACCTTCAGATTTACATGGCTAAACCAAAATATTCAGTTATATTATAGACTGCAAATAGAATATAAGAGCTACGCTTTCTTCAGTGTTAAGCATTGTTAACGCATTCTAACATTATTTAAGAGTAACTTTAAATTTAATTAGTCTATCTGTATGCCTATCAGAACTACTGTCCGTCCGTTGTGTGATTACGCAGGCAAATAGCATGCAATGAATGTTATACAATACCACAATTACGTACATTTCGAAAATGTTATTAATCAATTCGTACCGCATAATTTTGCGTTCTTGTTTCTTCCTGTAACCTCTTATTTGCAGACAGCCGTCCGCAAAGTCATAATCCTGATTTTAACTTTCAGAAAAAAAGTTGTTGTTTACTATATTCTTTGTTTATGTCTTTCATAACGCATACATAAAAGTTTGGCGCAGAACTTAACCGGTATTTAATAATAATAATAATAATAATAAATTGTATTTATAAAATCATTAGCTTTTGAAGAAGGAAACATGAGTAGTGATATGAATTCTTCGCCAAATTCCCATACCTGTAACGAATAGATTAACATACATTTTGCATTTTTTAATTAAAAACAAATATATTTCCCCTGTGTTTATTCATTTATTTAAGAGTTTTAATTGGGAAATATATAAAATGGTCCTGTTGGGTAAGAATGCGAGACCCATTCGCCATGAGTCGAATACATTGATACAAATCTCTTTTTAATTGTTTCCAGGTCCTATTTTTGTTTGTTTCCATACACTCTGGAAATATACAATGTAGCGACATATTCTAAAACTAGCAGTGAGGACGCGTCCAAAATGTTGGAGGGATGCCAGCGTGACAGACAGTTTGAAATTTGGAAAACATCCAATAAATTCGCGCTCTGTTATTGCTCATTTTCTCTGAGTAAGATGACTGTCACCCCAATTTTAGCATTGGACTCGTTCAGCTTTCATAAATTTGTGGTCAACGAATATTTTAGATATTTCTATCTATCGAGTTCACTTAAAAAAAATAAAAAATAAAAAATAAAAAATAAGCTCTTTGAATACACAGCTTTGAATACGATTAGTAGTTTAAGTAATGTTTGATTTTAATAAAAGTTTTACAGACTCGATCTTCCCTTGTTGGTATTAAGATGCGAGATTTCATCGATACATCGAATATAAAATATGCAAAATCATGTACGGTAAAATATTTACTTATGAAATGTTTTGTAATACTTTTATTTTTTTCGAAGAATATCATGATTTCCCACTTCAATTTTATTATTTAAAAGAATAGTATATAAATACATATTTTAATTAAAACTAATTCTTAATATTACACATATATACGTATGTTTTACAAAGCGTTTTTATTTCAATATGAATATCAGTAATCCCTCTATTATACAGTAGTAACGTCTTTAATGAACTTAAAATGTTTTATATATTACACTTTTGTTTTTCATAAACAAATTAAGCACATATTTTATGTGTGTTAAATCATTAAAGATATTAAAATTTGTTCTTAAAAGATTAATTCCTTGAATAGTATATAATCTGAAATTCGTATAAACTGTATTTTAATTCTTATGTAAATATGTTCAGTTTTAAAATAAACATTATTATTTTTCACATTGCAATAAATTTTTACTTAATTAACAATAGAAACATATATATATATATATATTTTCATATCATAAAAATGTTTAATTGAAGTGATAATTATTAAAGAGATTTGTAGATTGTTTTACATAAAAAAAACATAATTTCTATCAATATTATATATATTTTCTTCTTAAAAACAGTAAAGCATAAATATTATTTTAATTCCATTTTATACCTTCATTTATTTTTTTTTCTTAGTGGTTTGTAATTTATTTGACGTATTTTTCTCCAAAATTACTATTAAATATTTTTAAATATCTGTAGAAGCAAGATAATATCTCTAATAAAATGAGTTTCAGTACTAAAATATGTATTTTTATATTTAAACATCTAAAACATTTTTACAAAATTTAATCTGGTAATCCGTATAACCGAAGAGAAAATTTTATTACGTACTTTTTTTTTCTTTAAGTATTTCCTGAAAAGGTTAAATATAATAATATCGACAGAAAAACAACAGAAATCAAATAAATGTGATAGGTAAATTTACTACTATTTTTGTTAAAATTAAATACGTGATAAGGACTTAATATTAACACAATACTTTATAAAAATTGCATGTATTTTATATAATTGATTTTTAAATGCATATCTCTTTCAGTTTTAGCAGTAGAAAAAGGATAAAAACGTTTTAGTTACTTCAATACTATGACTCGTGATAAGTAGATATTTTGCATATCATTCTGCAAAGCATTCAAAATACCGTAATTTCTGGTAGATATCCCGCAGGTTATATAATCCAGTTTTGCACCAGAAATTTCAATAGATAAATAAATTTATATTTGTACGAGCTCTTACTTAAAAAAAGTGTAGATTTCTCTATTGAAAAAATTTCTGGTGGAGAAATCACACATCTTACCTGAGGGTTATCTACCAGAAATTACGGTAATTTCTCTTCGCTTTCGTTCAGCGAAGAAAGCAATTGGATGAGAGGGAGAGGATAAATGTTATCTCATATAAAAAAACGTCAAATATTAGCTTATAATAGCAATGGATGCAATATATTTCCTACATATTGCCTACAAAGAGTTTCTGGTAAAATTAAACTTTATAAGACTTTCATTTTTACAGTGCAGGAAGAAAAAAAAAAAAAAAAAAAACTTTACACTTGAGCTGCAAAAAATTTACATGTCAATTGCCGTACCCACAATAAAAGTGTAACGAACCCCAGTGATGACACGTGGTGTTGTCGATCACAGACGACCTCTTCCTATGATATCAACACTCTCATCACTGGGGTTTGATACATTTTTATGGCGGGAACAGCTATTGAACATGTAATTTTTTTTCTTGCCGCTCAAGTACAAAGGTTTTTTTTTTTTTTTTTGCCGGCACTGTAATTGTTTTATGTCGCTTCTTACAATTTCCGACAACTTAAAGCAATGCGAAATCAACAGGCGGGTCGAAAAATATTCCGAAATGACCCAGGCATTTGACATTTCACACAATATCAAAGGAAATACTGAGAACAAAATATATTAGAAGTTAAATAAAGACGCCGGCATGAACTACAAGAAGAGCATTTAAGAGCTAAAAAACCTTTTGATATTTAAAACAACATCAGTGTAGTCTTTAACACTCGGCTGTAAAAAACCTCGCATAAGGCTTGCTGAGAAATATCTCTAACAACAACTAACTCCGACTAAAATCATTTTCATTGATAAAAAGACGTTTAATTTGAATGGTTCAGCCAGCATTTATTAATATTGGCATGAACTTCTAAAGGAAAAGTACATATTTTCTGAATGTCAACAATGAAGGGCTTTCTTAAGATTTGAGCTTTTTTTTTTTTTTTTTTTTTTTTTTTTAGGGTGGGGGTTACTTTCCACAAAATAGATACATGCATATTAATTTGTTAAAAAGAAATTTCTGAAATGGGATGAAAAAAATGGAAGGTAATAAAACTGTTACATTTGATTGTTCGTCTAATATACCAAACTTAAATTTGATTGAGAACGCTTGGGGTATCACATGAAACAATACCTGTCTACAAAATTGGTCAAAATATTCAAAATATCATTAAAATTTGTTATTCTTGTGGCCTGTAGTATTTTATCATCTCGGTAAAATGGAATTATTCTGTATATTTCGTATATTCATCACAGCCTTCTTTTGAAATTTTTAACAATAATGAAGGCATTATAATTTGAAAAAAATCTACAAAAATTTAGAAAATTCTGCGCCGTTCTTATTTTTTTATTACCAGGTTGTTTGTAATTAGTAAATATGAAATTTGTAATATTTGAGCAATATAAATTGTTTTTTAATCTTTCTTGCTTTTTAATCATCGCTATTTTTTTTTCTATTTTGTTTAAATTTGAATGACTAATACTCTATATGCATTTTTAGTATAAAAAATAAATAATTAAATCGTTCTCAAAATCTATTTTGAGAAACACTATATTAATTTTTTCAGGACAGTATCAATTATATGTTAAATCATAGCCTCGTAAACTAGATGCCTTCCGCGTGGCTCGGAAACTTAGCCAGAGCTGCCAACCTAACCCGGCAAATTGTTTGTACCGCCCTTTTTTCTACACCACTTAATTTTTAGAGTAATTCTCTTCAAATATATTTTCGATGAATTAAGAAAACAAATACTCTAAAATTTAAGTGGTGTAGGAAAAGGGGCGGTACACACAAATTGCCGGATTAGGTTGGCAGTTCTGCTTAGCGGTAGACAGCACCACCTGGTAGTACAGATTGCGCGACTTTTTTTGTTCAACTGCCACCAAAAATTTTTTATAGTGGGATTTGACATACATAAAAGGCGAATAGAATCGAAGAAACGTCGATTATATATATCATATATCACTTCTTAAAATTATTGGTGACAGTTGAATAAAAAAGTTACTCAATCTCTACCAGGTAGTCCTGTCTACAACTTGAACTGTTGCCAAGTTTGCGAGCCATGCGGAAGGCATCTAGTTTAGGAGGCTATGGTTAAATATTAATATGTTAATATAATTTTATTAAACATAATTTATAAATAAATATTTAAAATGCTTTCATAACCACGTGATCTACTCTTTAATCAGAAATGTGTGGTATGAGTTATACGCGCAGATACCACTATGTATTATTATTATTATTATTTTTTTTTTTTTGTGAAAGATTTATCCCTTTTTATGTTTTAAATTTAAAAGTATAAATAGTCAATAGATAATATTTAATTAGTTATTAGTCTACGAGGGTTTTCCGTGTCTGGCGTGTGTGTTTGTGTGTTTCCAGAGTTTTATACGAGTAATATTTTTTTTCAAATAATATTCAATTTTAATTATCATTAGAAGTGGCAAATACTGCTGTAAAAAGATTCTAAATATTTTAGCACTCTACTGATATCTCCATACCTGCTGATATTTATGATTTATGGCTGTTAGTAATTTTTAATGGGAATTATTTATAAATTTACGTAACAGTATTTTCTGGCTAAATAAGATAAAAGTTTTTCTCGAATACAATAGTATTTAAGAAAGCGTACAACTAGCAGGTATGCCTATTACATTTATCGAATATGAATTACAGGGATGTGCTTTCCGATTTTGTTTCTTCCCAGTATTTTCTGACAATAAAAACTACACAATTCAATGGCAGAAAGAAGTAACTTGGTGTGGCACTCACATGTCTTTATCACACGCTGCATTTCAATAATATAAAGGAAGATTGCAGATTAAGGCGTAAGATGAACAGCATTGTATATAA
The DNA here is from genome assembly GCA_963930645.1 of Salticus scenicus. Classification (NCBI taxonomy): domain Eukaryota; kingdom Metazoa; phylum Arthropoda; class Arachnida; order Araneae; family Salticidae; genus Salticus; species Salticus scenicus. The sequence goes on from OZ005657.1 coordinate 109,853,380, forward strand.
ACTTACGTTATATATGAATATATATATATATATATATATATATGTATATATATATAGAGAGAGAGAGAGAGGGAGAGCTAAATATAGATATAGATATAGATAATAATAACAGGAGACTTGGCGTTGGAATATTAAAACCCGAATAAACTACTACTATGTCAGAAACGCCAAAGAAAAATATTGCAAATGCATACAGCTGTTGACGACGGTACGCTTTAGGCTACCGAAACAGCTGTATGCATTTGCAATATTTTTCTTTGGCGTTTCTGACGTAGTAGTAGTTTATTCGGGTTTTAATAGATATAGATAGATAGATAGATAGGTTTAGAAACAGATTTATTTGACAAAAATATGTGAAAAAGGCTACTGCCCCCTTAAACACAGTTTGTATAGAGTACCTGCATTTATATAGAATTCAAGCCTGTTTTTACATTTGAAATTATATTTCAAATTACTCAGACAACTTTCACACGCACTATTCCTAAAAACGTATGAATAATCTTGATCCAACATTTAAATGAGGAACTTCACATGAACATCAAAGTACAACATTTGAATTGCATGCAATTATTTGTTTTTCATTTGTGCTGATAACAGGTGTACACAATGATCAACAGTTAAAAAAAAAAAAAAAAAAAAAAAAAAAAGTTACTTTAAACTAAAAACTTGAATTTAATATTCAAGGAACCACAAAAAGCGTAATTATACGAAAAACAACCGCTAAAAATTTAACTTAAAGAAAAAAATTATTTAATATGTTGTTATGGGAAAGTTATTTGCATTCTTGAGCAGTTTTCCTGGACATGGTAAAACACACTAAAGCATTTCCACCAACTACATTCAATGAAAAAAAAAAATGTGTTTTTTAATTGTTGGTACCCTTGTATGTCTTCTAACCAAATTGTGTACTTAAAGTCCTATGATTTTAACCTTTAGAGCAACCTAGAATGCACTTTCGAAGTATAGGCCCACTGTATTCTACTCCTTTTGAGTAGTATTTTCAAAAATTGGTCAAATCGTCTTTAGGATCAAGATTCTCAGAAAGAGAAATTTGAATAGGACTATTTTTATCTAGTGATTTTAAACTAGATTCATATCTAAATAAAAAATTATACCGATATTCTGCGGTATAACCTGCCGGTACGATAGCTTAGTTTCACTCCAGAAATTTTATTTAACAGAAAATGTTACATTGTTACAAAGAAATAATTTGAAGAAAAATAACTTCATTTAATAATTAAAAGTCTTGGTGTAAAAATGATGAATGTGGATTACACGCCAGAAAATATTGTACTACATAAAAATTCTGGTATCCTATTTTTTCCCCCTTTTTTCCCCTAAAATCCCTGTTCAGGACATCATATAACGCGTTAATTCATCGAAACACAGATTGAAAATTTTCACATATTCAATAGCTTCTGATGGATACAGAAAAAAGTAAAAATAATATCTTCAATAATTACTCAGCAGTTCTTCGCTGTATATTTCAATTTGTTTAATTTCCATAGAACACTTTTTTTTTTTTTTTTCGATTTTCATTATTTTTTCTTAAATTTATAGTCAAATTTTTTTTTAAACATTTTATTAATTAAAAAAAAACCTTTAAATTGTGTTTTAAAGATGAACATTTAAGTTCATATTTACGTATATCTCACCCCACCCCTCCTCTTATTTGAAAACAAAGAGCGATATATTATGCATTATTTTCATTTATAAATATATTGAATTAATTAGTATTTTAATACAGCGTTCGTAACAAATCGATAATTAGTTTATTATTAAATTCATCACAATATAAAAATATATTGAAATTTTTAATAAATCTCCTTTACTTTACTAAATTAATATCTCAGAAATTATTTTCTGTAATAAACATATAAATAATAAATATAACATATAAATAATAAATTTATAAAACATATAAATTAACACAATTATAAATAAAATACTAATTCGCTAGAAATTGTCTAATATTGTTTTATTCAATTATATCTTAATATGTTTTTGCAATTTCGTTTCGAGAAGAAATTACAATATATAAATTTATGCATTACTTATATGATAAAATTAAAATTTTGACGTAAAAATATCTCTCTTTGTTAAATGTATTATTATGCTTTTATGGACTTAAAAAATTAATTTAATTTATCATACTTTATGATTAGATCTGTTTACAATTTTATGAAACAATAAGTAACGTGGAAATGTTAATTTTTTATTGTTTAAATATATGCTTTTAGCATATAATTATTAAAAAGAGTACACTTAATTTTAAAAGTTATAATATTAATAAAAATTTAATTTAGCCCATTCTTTTATTTTGTAAGACTCACTAAATTATTAATAATAATTGTATTTCATTTCTGAATATTTTGTGTAATGTTTCTGATTAAGGGAAAAAAAAGATATATATATTTAAGTATATATATACCTGGTAACATTTATAATTCATCCCGGAGTACTGTTAGTCCCGCCCTTTTTCCCACACCACTTTGATTTTAGAGAATTTTTCCAAACTGTGCAATTACGAAAAATACTTTTAAAATATACTAGTGGGAAAAAAGGGCGGATCTAAGAGTACTCCGGAATAAAATATAAATGTTACTAGGTATTACATATATATATGTACATTCAGGTTGTCCACAAACTTTAAGAGGAGATAGGGCACTTCAGAAGTCTTCAGAATTGTATGAGAACTCTTGTCCGTAAACCTAACCGTAATCCTTTGAGAACTACGTGTTTTCTGGTATCTTTTAGGAGATGGGGGCGTTACTTTTTAATATTGAAATTTTGACAAACATATTTTTCGTGCGGATGATTATGTAAAAAGGTAAATATAATGATAACGGTGTTTCTAATCAATATATTTAAAACATTCATTGTGTTAGTACGAAGATCGTGTATGATTTTTTTGAAATGATGGATCGTATAAGTTTTTTAATTTTACAAAATAGGCGAAGTTGCAAATAAACAAAAAAAAAAAAACTACAAATGATCAATAGATATTATTAGCTTATGATAGTAAGTGTTAAAAACACCAGAATGCATCTGCTACTGACGTCATCGCACTACGTGAAAAACTAGTTGGCATAGGTGGACTCTGCTCAGTACCCCATCATATTTATGTTCTCAGAATTTCTAGTGCGAGACATAATATAATCATGCTAAAAGAAATAAATTTGACCAAAGCTTGATACAGTGACAGAATGAAATCCCCGCCTAATAGGCTATCCACCGTTCACTACGATATATTTATCTTATTCTAATCTATTAATTTATTTTATCGGGGTCAATTCCGTTGTTTAGTTTTCATGCTACAATTTACAATGCAATAATACTCAAAATTTATATTTATATGAAAAATTTGCAATTTCGCTATGTTGATAAAATCGTAAATTACGAATAATTTACGAAATTTTCCTAGTAGAATATTTGTATTCAATCATCTTCAAACAAATATCATAAACGTAATTTTGAAGTTGTCTAATGTATTTAGGATCCTCAAAATGGAAGTTTATGCTCAATTTTGCCTTATTCTGACATGTTAAGTAAATCTAAATTCCAAATAACTTACGATTTTTTTAAATTGGAAAAATCATAGTCTATGATATTCATGCCAGTATCCTAAATAATATTTCGAAAGTGGTTTGACATCTTTACGATGAAAATATCCCTCAAGATTGACGTTTATGTGAAATTTTGCTCTATTTTGCCATGTTAAGAAATTCGTAAATTTCCACTAACTTACGAAATCTTTATATTGGAAAATTCATAGTCATTAATAGTCATGCCAGTGTCCTAAATAATATTTCAAAAGTAGTTTGACATCTTTACGATGAAAATATCTCTCAAAATTGACGTTTATGTGAAATTTTGCCCTATACTGCCATGTTAAGAAATTCGTAAATTTCCAATATCTTGCGATATTTTCAAAGTAGCATATTTATAGTTACTGATGTTCATTCCGGCATCAAAACTGATATTTTAAAACTGGTCTGACATTTTTACAGTAAAACGTTTTCATTTAATGCACGTTTAAGTGAATTTTTGTCCTATTCTCCCATGTTAAGAAAATCGTAAATTTCTAATAACTTATGAAGTTTTTAAATTCGAATGTTGCAAATGAATAGGGTTCTTGCCAGTGTCGAAAGTAATATTTTAAAACTGATCTGACCTCTCTGCGATAATTTGTTCTTGAGATATCGTGTACACAGGCTAACAAACTAATGGACTAACACACTAACAGACTAACACACTAACAGACACCCTACAGACAGACACCATAGAAATTTTGTCATTTTCGGATTCCTCACACCTGAAAACGTGTAGAAAAGTCAAAAAACCGAGGTCGAAAATTTTCACGATTACCTAAGTTCCCCATACCTATAGTATGATGGGGAACTAATAAGGCATTGTGAAATGACAATCAAAATCGATTTTGATGATGATCATCATGTTTCCCAGTAAGCGGCATATTGTTCACAGAGCAAGAAAGCAAGGTACACATCTCGCATTTCACAATGCCTTATTTTTCACTTAATGCGATGACATCAGTCATGACGGTGTTTTACGACTAACAACGAAATTAAAACCCTTATTCAGTACACCTACACGAAATTAAGGAAACCATGGTCTCTTCTTCTCGTTTCGAAGCAGAATCAGTAGACTTTAGTGAGAGCAGAAGTCTCAGTGTGAAATATGACGTCATTAAAAAATTGAAAGTCGTGCTCTGGTAGGCACATCACAGCTGTTTTCTCTTTTCTTCTTAGTATGCCTGGCTTTGATGATTTCCGTGCTAGAGCTACCGTTCCAACGCTATTTATGTTTTTTTTTTTTTTTTTTTTTTTTGCTATGGAGATCCCATTCGAATAAAAAAAAAAGTAGGTGTTACCATTTGAAATTTTCGAAATTTTGTAACTGTAACCGTACCTGTTAGAGTTTAACTGTTGTTTCCACTTGATATGAATTTTATTTTTTACAACTATGTTCCCCCAATTTGACCCTTCTGTAATTTTTTATATATAATAGCTATCTAATAAACAAATAAACTGTTAATTAATCAAGGTAGATGCCTGAAATTAAGTGCAAAGATGTTTTAGATTAAGAACAAGAAATAGAAGGCAAGAAATCTTCATTCGACGCTGGTGTAGTTTTCATATGCTTGACTAGCTGTAACCTTTCGTGCTTAGTGACGTACTAAGATTGCTTATGTAAACGACATTCAAGACTCCTTTTAGTTTGACCTATGTTGGTCAAATGGCAATTATTACCAGGGAAATTTTAGATAACCTACTTATGAAGCTAAGCTCGAGAGCAGGAATTACCTTCAACCACTGTTTCTCTATAGGAATCATTGGCTTATTTAACCACAGAATTTCATTTAAAATATAAAGAGGATAATTCTACTTTTAAAAACTTTATTCAAAAGTTCGAAAATAGTTTTATCCATTATTTAGAAGCTGTTAAACCAGAGTTCCCAACTTTTATAATTTATTCACGATCATTTTTAACCCCGCATTCTTTTCGCACCAGAAATTTTGTAGATTCTAAGATTCTAAGACGGAAGGTGGTCGCTCACCACTATGCAGCAGTTTTGAGCGATTTCAACCTTTAGAGAGGGGCTCTGATGGCACAGTGGAGATTCAAAAGAGCCCGTGTCTAAAGATCAAACCTCCTCCGTAGTTTATTGCATAAACAGAAAAAAAAAAAAAAAATACAGAGGTCGCCAAAGCAGAGCTTTCGCACGACAGAGGGCGACAAGGTAACAAGAAATAAAACACACCAAAGAAGAAAAAAAAAATACATAGGGCCGCCTGAGTGGAAACTCGAACGCGACATTGGGCGGCTAGAGAAAAAAAAAAAAAAAAAACTTGAGTATCATGCCTTACGTTTTGTTAGAGGAACTGGACCTGTGGGCTTTTAATTTTAGTTTTTACTTATCTTTTATTTTTTTTTTAATATTTAAGAAGTTAAATTAGAGACATGCATTAAGTGGTTAAATATATTTGTTAGTTTATGACGAAAGAGCTTTCGGTTAATTATGTTAAAAAGCCAGTCAGAAGGTTTATTGATGGGGTTAATAATGCGACAGTCGAAAGTAAGTGGACAGGAGTAGTAATAATGATTGGGAGAGCCCAAGGTCCCGCACTCACATTGGTCTGAACGTGAGCGATGGAATTTATGCAGGTAGATTTTGAAAGGACCATGTCCTGTGAGAAAGGCAGTGACTGCTGGTGTTAGGTCGAAGTTGTATTTAGAAACCTTAGGAAGTAGTGAATAAGTGTGACGTCCTTTTTCTGAGTCGTTCCAGTAAATTTGCCACTCCTCTATAAGATTATGAAAAAGAATTTTCTTCACGTGAGAGGGAGGTATTGGCAGTGGAGTTTGGATTGTAGAGAAGGTAGTTGCTTCTTTAGCTAGCCTATCAGCTAATTCGTTGCCAGCGACCCCCGTATGAGCAGAGACGTGGGCGAAAGAGACCTTGGATGAGAGAGTAAGGAAAATTGATTTAATTTCCTGAACAATAGGGTTAGGGGAGCGGAGGCGACCAAGGGCCTGCAGGGCTGAGAGACTGTCGCTGAAGACTGAAACTGCGGTGCAAAGTGGAAGTTCTTGAACCCAGTACAGAGCTTTTAGAATTGCGTAAAGCTCAGCCTGGAATACAGAGTTGTAATCTCCCAGCCTCGAGGCCCACTGATGTATCGAGACACCTTCGGTTAAGACGCAGAAAGCTGCCCCCACGCCATCAGTGGTTTTCGACCCATCTGTAAATATCGCCAAAGGAGCAGAAGGTAAGAAGGAGTTAACGTTAGTATCAATGAATTCATGCAAGGTGTCCACTGCGGGGTGTAGAGACCAGCTGCTTTTGTTGAGTTGTATAGTGGTGTTTGGAAAGAATGTGTTTTTAGTGGCTAGGGTGTTAAGTTGCAGGATATTGGTTTTATAGTATTCGTATTTAATTTTAAGGTGGATAGGAGGGACTCCGGTAATGACGTGAAGGGCGTCAGTTGAGATAGTTCTGTAACCTCGTGACAATTGCAGAAGGAGAACTCGCTGTATTGAATTGAGTTTGTTAGCTGACCTTTTGGAAAGGTTGCCCCCCCAGATTCCTGCCCCATATGAGATAATTTTTTCTGCAATTGTTGTGTACCAAATTTTTAACATTTTAGATTTAATTCCCCATGTTTTACCTGTGATTTTGCACGCGTTATGAAATATTTTTAATATTTTTAATTTAATGTAGTCTATATGTGAGATCCAATTTAGGTTTCTGTCAATGTTAATTCCTAATATTTTTATGCTGTCCACATGTTTAACACTGACGCCATTCACTCTCATCGTCGGTTTCCTTTTTAAGAGACGTGGGCATGAGAAAGTGAGCGCTTGCGTCTTATGTGAGGAAAGGGTCAGATTGAGAGAACTCAGCAGCTGGGTGAAGTTGGAGAGGGCACCTAGAGCATGTGTTTCCAGGTCGATCCTTGTTTTTCCCGAGAGAATGAGAGTGAAATCAGGCATAGATGTCGTAACCTTTTAGAGACATAGTTTCAATAATTTGGTTTGCGACTATTGTCCAGAGGACTGGTCCCAAACAAGAACCTTGGGGACAACCCTTTTCTTGAGTGTGTTCACTGGAGCCGGAGCCCCAGTTAACAATGATGCTTCGGTTAGTAAGATAAGAGCGGATGACCCCAACGACATTTCTCGGGCACTGTAAGGAGGCGAGAGCTTTAAAAATGTAAGGCCATTCGATGTTATCGAATGCTCCTTGAATATCGAGCGAGACGATAGTTGTGTACAATCCTGAGCTTATGCTGAGAGCAGAGGACGACAAAATTTTTTCAAAGCCTTTTCGCAGGATCTACCCTCTCTGAAGCCATATTGCCTGTTATTTAAGAGATTGTTATGTTCAAGATGGTAATTTAAGCGAACGACAATTAATTTCTCTAAAAGTTTGCCTAAGGTTGGTAGTAGGCAGATCGGCCGGTATGATTTAGGGTCAGAGGGGGTCTTTCCCTGTTTCAGAAAATACACAACTTCGCCTCTGCGAAGCACTTTGGGAAAATAGAAAAGTTCTAGGCATTTGTTAACCCAATTTAAAATAATATCTGGGAAAGATGAGTTAATTTTTTTGAGCATCCTGAAATCGATGTTGTCAGGTCCAGGAGCCTTTTTTACATTAAAGCTGTTAAGAGCTGAAAGGATCTCCGCCTTCGTGAAGGCTTTGTCCTCCCGCTCAGAAAATAAGAAAGAGTGATCCGCTGAATTTTGCAGGACTGATGGGCCGAAAAGCTGTTGGGTAAGATATTCTAAGTTATTTTGTTTGGAGGATAGACCTGGAGACCTTTGAAGAAATAATTCCTGTGGTGTAAAAAATTTTTGTGAATAAAATTTTTGGGCAGTGCCGAAGACTTTCGTCTGCGAGGAACAGAATGACCTCCAAGCGGCCACTTTTGCGTTATTGATTGATTTTTTGTAATGCGCTGATAGTTTTTTGATGTGTTGTCTGTGTTCAGGTAAGTGTGTGACTGGGATATGTTTGGTTTTGCGTTTTAAGGCCGTTAATCTATTGCGCAGCGACTTAAGCTGTGGAGACCAGAAAGTGGGCGCAGAGTGCCGACCCGTGGGTTTAAGTCTAAATGAAGAAGTGGCTGCTACACGGACAGAGGAGACGAAGTTACATGTGAAAGTTTCTAGGTCTTCCGTTGAGGTTGTATCTTGAATTTGTCTTAGTAATTGTTTGTGGTGTATATTGAGAAGTTTAATGAATTTAGTGAAGTTTCCTCTATTCGTGGCGAAACGCGTGTTTTTAGTGTATTGTGGTTTTAATTGCAGTGTGTAAGTTATATAGTTATGATCAGTATTGTTATGCTCGTCTAAGACTGACCAGTTTGCTACTCTGGAGAGAGTTAGTGGATTGACGAGTGTAAAATCTGGCCAGCCCTGAGCTCTGTCATTTTGAAATGTAGGAGTGGAGTTCTCAATGTTTGCAAGACACAGGTGGTTTATGATTATAAATTCGATAAGGCGGCTTCCCCTGGCGTTTTCATTCGGTGAGCACCAAAGTGGGGAGCTGGCGTTCAAATCGCAGCCGCAGATGAAGTGTGAACTTTGTGTAATTAGATGTTGCCATTCTTCCAGGCAATGTTCAAAATCTGCAGACGGAGCTGCATATGCGCTGCCAATAATAACTTCGCCCTTGTCCGTGGACAACGAGATAAACACGCAGTTGTCTCCAGTAAAGAGGTGGGTGAAAACTAAGTGTTGAGACCTTAAAACGATGTGTGCTGATTTGTTTTTTGATGAAAAGATTGTCCACGAAGCCGGAAATCCATACAGCCCCTCCTCAGCAGCACTGTAGGCATCCTGCAGCAGCCCATTATCCCTGGAGTTTTTATCCATGTGTACTCGAGCTGCCGAGTTGGCCGCCTTGCAGTTGTTGAGATTGATCTGCAGGATTGAGATGTTATTAAGTGGAACCTTGTTAAAATTATTAATATTGTTAGTATTCTTCATGCTGGAAGATGGGAAAAAGTTGTTAGAGCTTGGTTTTAAAGTTAAAGGGCGGTTAACAGTTACCTTGTTGATAATACCACTGCTGGTGTGGAGGACAGTCGTAGTGTGCCTGAAGGGAATCTTCAATTTCGTTCGTCTGACAATACTGGAGACCTGGGTGGGGGTGTGGCTGCATGTCCCAGGGGAACCAGGCTGGAGGTGGAGGAGGATAATACCAGCCTTCTGAAGATATCCTATTAGCTCTATTGGCTCTGGGAGGACTAACTTTTAGGGAGGACTTCTGCTTTTGAAATCGAGGAGGCGGGGCTTCATTGCTAAAAGGACGAGGGAATCTTTCCTCCAGACATGACCTCTCCTTTTCATAGATCGCAAAAAAGACTGGACAGTCCTTAGAGTAAGATGGATGATCAGTTTTAAGAGTTTTGCTGCAATTTTTATTCTCGCGAATGCAAGTGATACATGCTGGGGAGTTCGTACATATTGAATCACTTTCATGCTGTTCTGCACAGTGGGCGCAGAAAGACCTCGAAGTACAGGAGCCTGCAGAGTGCCAGAAGTCCTGGCATTTGGAACATCGCTGGATACTTGTGAAAGGTCTCACTCTGCATCTGAAAATACCAAAGGAGATGAATCCTTCTTTAAGAAGTAACTCTGCCAGAGGTTCCGGTGTCAGTATAACGTGATTATAACCAGCTCTTGTTTCCCTACGGCTTAAATGTCTAATGTGGGAATTCCTGGCTTTTGCGATTTTTAGTTCGCTGTGGATAGTTTCTATAATGTTTGGTACTTGTACCCCCTCGGGTACGTTGAGTATGATAACTTTAAAGTTTTTAAACAGTTTTTTCTGAACTTTAAGATTTTGTGAAATAACATGATTGGAGTTAAGTTCCTCCTGCAGGTGAGCGGCAGCTTCAGGGGAAACACAGGACAGCTCTACGTGCCTTTTTTTAACCTTGACCTCAATTTTTGAGGAGGGAGTAGATACCGATTGCTCCTTAATTGTTTTGATGATGTCTGCTCCTCTGTGTGACCTTTTGTTAGAGGTTACTGCCAGAGTGCGCATTTGCCAGGATAAAAGTTCATCTAACTCTGAAATGGGCGGAGAGCATTTCGGTTGTGTTGGTGTTGAGAAGGAAGGCCTGTCCTGAGTGAACTGCGTAGAGACTAACTTTCTCTTTAATATGTGACAACGAGAATAAGATCAAAACAATAATAAGAAAATAATTTTTCAATATTTACGGTATGAAAAGGAGGCGAGGAAAAAAGTGCTCGTGAGTAAACTATAAAAGCTGGGAACTCTGTGTTAAACATTTTTACTAAAAATGTAAAAATCTTAGATTTATCATAATAAATAATTTTGATAATTAAATTTTATTTATTTCAAATTAAAATCAGTTCAGCAATTAAAATTTTAGTTTAGCTGATATGTTTATTCATACATTTATTTATTTATTATTATAATTATTAGTTTGCAAGAATATCTTATACATCTTAAAACACTAAAATAATGCTTTCATTTAATAAGAAATATATGCAAATACTAGTTGTAAAAATCTCTTATATTTTTACAATTCAGTAAGATATAAAAAATTTGTACTGTATCATCTTTTTACATCTTTTCTGAAATTATGAATAATGCATAAAAGTAAACAAACTTAATGCTTAAGTTTTAAAATAAAACAAAAAAAACTTTTTTTATGAATCTGTTAAATAAAATATCAAATTTAATACAACTTAGAATTTTGTAATCTCGCTTGCAATTAAAAATGCACTAAAATGAGATTATTATGCAATGATTATTTTTTCCTTTAACAATTTAGCCATGCATACAAAAATGAAAAACAAGACAAATGATTTATAATTGTAATTTTTTATAAGTATTTTTCTTTCTATACGGATATTATTCGAATTATTATGATTAGAGAAGTAATATTGGAATAAAAATTTTCAATCAAAAAACAGTATTTTAGAAAGAAGCATTGATATATATGTAATTTATTATGTAATGTTTGCAACAAGAAAATATTTTCCTTTTGCTTAAACATGATTTATATATTTTTAATTATAAAACTTTTCACTAAAACAACAGCCACAAAATTTTTTTAAATCTTGGATTTGATAAACATAAAAGTCGAATAGAATCGAAAAACGTCGATTATATATATCATGCATCACTTCTTAAAATTATTGGTGACAGGTGAATAAAAATGTCGCGCAAACTGTACCAGGTAGCGCTGTGTACCGCTTGAACTGTTGCCAACACACTAATTAATATTGCGTAGTATTGTTAGCCCCGCCTTCTTTTTCCCACCAGTATCATTTTAGAGTATTTTTCTTCTTATTTAATCGTAACTGCGTTAGGAGAATATTACTCTAAAAATTTACTGGTGTGAAAAAAAGGGCTAAACTAACAACACTACGAAATGTTAATTAAGAAATATTCCGTAGTGTTGTTAGTCCCGCCATTTTTCTGAAAGCAGTAAATTTATAGATTAATAGTCTCTAAATGCAATCACGATTAAATAAGATGATAAATACTCTAAAAAGATACTGGTGTGAGAAAAAAGACGTGGATAACGATACTACGGAATATTAACCATTTGAGTACATTTCACGAGTAAGACTCGTCATCTGAATTTAAGAAGCAGGCGCTGATGTTTGCGGCACACCCGCCAGTGGGCTGGACTGATATACCGGCTTCTGAGAGTGTTGTCCTAGAAGTGGCGAAACTAATTTTGAAAAAAGGCTATACACTATACATGGACAATTGGTATTCGTCTCCACAATTATATTTAAAATTACTAGAACAAGATAGAAATGTAGTTGAAACTATGCGAAAGAACAGAAAACACATACCAAAAGAGCTCTTCCTCAAACTAAAAAAAGGAGTGACCAAAATGTTATCCTCTCACGGTTTGTTAGCACTAAGATGGAAAGATAAGAAAGATGTATACATGCTTAGCACAAAACATTCAAATATTGATTTCGTTGATACAGGGAAGCGAAAAAAGAATGATGACAATTTTGAGAAAGTTATCAAACCATCATGTGTAATCGAGTATAATACAGGTATGCAGGGTTCGTACGGGCCTTATGTTTTCCCTGAGTCTTATACCAGTAATTTTGTAGAAAGATTTTCCTTATAAAATAAGTCTATATGATTAAGACGAATTTTATTGTTTCAGAATACTGGTGTGAGACTCAGGGAAAAAGTAAGGCCCGTACGAACCCTGGTATGGTAGCCATGGATAAACAGGACCAATTGCATAAAAGTCTTCGTCCATGGACATAAAAATCTTCAAATAATTCAGTACACAAAAGGTTAATTAGGATTTTGGCAAGTATGAGTATGTGCCAAGTTTACGAGCCACGCGGAAGGCATCTAGTTTAGAAGGCTATGGTACTACAGATACAAATATTTTAATTAGAAGGAATATAAGTATATGTATATCCATTTGTAATATATGTATGAATTTAGAATATTTTGTTCTGAAATGTTTTAAAATGAAAGAATAACTCCCACATCCGGACCTTACTGTCAAAAAGGCAAAATCATGCGGTCGCGAAAGTGCTAATTTTCGGTAAAGATTTCAAGAATGTTACGTAATATTTAATATCCGTTGTATACAAATCCTCTCAAAAATTAAAAGCTATACCAGTAAATACTTATATTATTAACAAAATATCTCCGCTAATATTACAAAAATATTAGTAATTGCATCTATTATGCAATTATCAGTGCATACGCCGCAAATGATACTAATTTGTTTTACACCAGACATTTTTTCTTGTTAGACATAGTCATAATACTAGAGGTCCAGAAACATTTGTGAATAGAGGCGACGAAGTCTTTCGATTCAAGTTATTTTGATCTGCAACTCATGCACCGATCATTGAGGGAATGAAAGGACAGTCGAATCTCGTAAAACGCGACGAACAAACTGCGACTAATACTCATACAACGCGATAAAGAAGCTCCTATAGCGCGTAAAAAAAGTTCAACATTTTCTCGTATTGTAAAAAAATTCTGTAAATTCACTGGAATGATTATCCAGAGTCTTTGTTAATTAAAAATATTTCTCAGTTAAAAACATATAATAAAAATTCCCTATCTTTAGTCCGTAATTTCTAAATAAATAAATATTTCTACTTTAGAAAATGTGTTTTAAATCACTAATATATTCCGTCAGCAGTGAGTTAAAGTAATATTAGCCATTAAATGTATATATATAATAGATTGACTCAGTTGACACACTTGGAATTGTGAAACGAACTGTCCAGTATGTTCCCTCATACACTTGTCCATCTCTTGGGAATAGTAGAAATGGAAGAAAAAACTAATAGTTAATGGACGAAAAAAAAAGAGGTCCATAGGCTGTATTCAATGGGTAGTATGTGAAAGAAAGTGATAGCTTGATTATCCCTGTTTTTCTGGTCTATTCTATAGCCTCAAGATTTTTAGTGTGCGACATATGTACGCCGGGCATTAACAAAACCTCTCTGTTTTTATCATGGACCACTGGTCCATATTACACAACAGAGCAGGGTTCATATTGCACGCATAAACAGAGCAACGTTGTTTCCAATCATATATTGCTGTGCAAATTGGTGCCCATGAAACATATGTCTAGATTGTTCTTAAACTAAGTACATTTGCTACTAACAACGCGAAAATTATATTACAATTACCTAACAGTAGAAAGTAATACTTTCATTTTAACATACTTGTTACATTAATGATCATATAAACCGAAACTCAATTTTATAATCGTCCAAATACACGTACGCATGTACAAGTCACTTCCTGCTTTGGATAACAATAATATTTACTAAAGCCAAGGAGATTGTTTCACCATCTACTGTTGAACATATAAATTTCCTCATGGTCCATATTACACGGTCCTCCCCTAATATTTCTCTACATTGCATACAAATATTATGCTTATTTATTATCAGTATTATCAAATACATATATTTGTCTTTATTAAATATTAATTTTTTAAACTTTTTTTTTGTAGATTTGTTGTTCTGTTGCCCCCCTACCCCCCCCCCCCCCCAAAAAAAAAAAAAAAAAAAAAAAACTGCTGTATTTCCGTAGAGAATTTGTCATAGTATAAGTTATTCTTTTAAATTAATATTTATTAAAATTATTTTCCGAAATGAAAAGAAATTTTTTATCTCAAAAAACCTTAACAGTAAATGTCGGAAGAAAGTCAATTTTGCGCTCTATGGGCAAGATCCGAAGTTATATATTTTTGCGATTTTTTTGTCTTCTTTTTCCATTTGAATACACACACAAACACACACGTATATATGTATATATATAAACATAAGAAAAATAAATACACATTTTTTTTTATTATTATTATCACAGAGGTGGTTCAACCATTCGTTTCGGAGATATTGACGAATCCTGTTGAAAGCTCACCACATTGAAAGTTAGAGATAAGGCAATGACGCTATATATATATATATATATATATAACATAAATAAATTGAAATAATAATAATAATAATAACAATAGTTGACTGTTACTATTGTATTAAAAAAATAATAATAATTTTGAAAAGTTAAAAATAATTTTCATTATGTATATTAACACGAAATTTTGAATTCTGCCATATGAAACTTACAAAAATTGGGATGACAGCGCCACTTTCTGAGCGATTGGTCTCAAAATATAACTAACACTAATTTATATGAAGCCCAAACTAAGTGTCAAGTTTAATTAAACTTGGTACATTGGTTGGTGAGATTTAGCGTTTACAATTTTTATTTACAGACACACAGAGACACTTAGACAAACACACAGTTACACAGACTTTTTCTAAAAATGGTCAAATAATGTTCAGAACATCTCGAAACGTGTAAATCCATAAAAAAATGGGGATCTAAAATTTTCAAGAATCCAATAGTAAAAACTAACTACTATTGGATGAAATTCAAATGTGGAATATTTGATCATAGCCTCCTAAACTAGATGCCTGTCGCGTGGCTCGGAAACTTGGCAACGGTTCAAGCGGTAGACAGAGCCACCTGGTACAGAATGGGCGACTTTTTCTATATAACATCCACCAAAAAGTTTTAAAAGTGAGATTTGATATACATAAAAGGTGAATAGTATCGAAGAAATAAAATAGGAAAAAAATAGTCGCGCAATCTGTACCAGGTGCCGCAGTCTACCGCTTGAACTTTTGCCAAGTTTGCGAGCCACGCGGAAGGCATCTAGTTTATGCGTGAGCAAAATCCTTTTATGCGTGAACAAACAAAATTTCAATCAATTGCTCATTTTCATAAAGAATATAAGTTATTTAATAACATTCTTTTATAAATTCTGTGCCATCTTTAAATAAGTGAATTCATCATTTATAAAAATGCTTGCAATTTATTTTTATTATTATTAAATTATTCTTTACATATTTTAAGAATAATAATCAAACATAGTTTATTTTTGTTGTTAGCGTTAGCAAAATGTTAATGAAAGTAAAATAGTTCATTATTTTTAATTCTACAATAACTAAATCAAGCAGATTGAATGTAAATGTTAATTGTTTTCTTAATTACACATTTAAGCTCTTGAAATTGTCTTTTTGAATAATAGGCTAATAAAAACAAAATGGTTTTAAATCAAGAATTAAAAAATTACTTTAATTTTTAAGCACACAAATTAGCTACTTCAAGTCTTTGGCAAATATTTTATATTGATTTAAAATTTGATTTTTAACTGGATTATCAGTTTAATGAATTGATTACAAGGGATTATCTTATACTATATCTTTATATGATAATTAAAAAATTTCTCTTATCAAATAATTATGCTACAAAGACATATTTGTATTCAAATAATCGTAATCTATTTTTAGTATAACATAATTTTAAATTTATAATTGAAATTACGCATAGTTTGCAATTTTTAGCTGTAGGATCGTTTTGGTGTTTTAGGATTGATTATTATAATCAATAATAGGTAAATAAGCAAGAAAATAGGATTGAAACATTAGGACTGATACTGGTATTGAAAAGGTTCGTATACATTTGAAGCGAAAACGAAAAGGAAATTATAATATTAATGTTCCAAAGGGATACAATATGAAATAAAATATAAATATCACTCTATAGGGAGTCCCATAAGTCTGAAGATTTTTTTAAAATTCATATATTTTTAAGGAATTATTATAATTAAATGCAGTTTGCAAAAAAATTATTCCCATGAAGAGTGATTTTTTTTTAGCAAAGGAAAAAAAAAAAAAAAAAAAAAAAGTTAAAATTTTCGTCACTGCACAGATGCGTAACGAGAAATATGCAAATCAGAGTCCTCAGGGATGAAAGTTTTCCGACTTTTGGCGAAACTCTTCCACCAGAAATTTTTTATAATAATCTGTATCCTATTTAATCAAAGGATATTAGAGTAAAAATACGCTCACATTTTCTAAATAAAAATAGTGGTGCCGATAACGATAACCACCTTCATCCCTGAGTCCTATAAATTGCACGGTTTTAGGATTAACAGGTCATTTCTTAATTTCGTCCTACTTGTGCATACACAGAGTTTAAAATGCAGTGCTGACTTGGTGAATAAAGCGTTATTGGGAATAAAGATGTTGTATCTCAGCTAAGAATTGGAAACTGAATCCGCAATTAGCGGTGCTGCAACTCGTTTGCAAACTGTAATTTGTAGTGATGCCAGATATATAGAATAAGAGTTATATGTCTGTAAACATTTGCATGAAAAAAAAAAATTTAGCTTTTCATGGAAATGTGTGATCGCGAACAGAGGTCTCTACCAACGAAAATTTTAAGCATTATATTATAAAAAATTCTCATTACAAAAAGAAAAAAAAAACTTTTTCTAGAAGAACGTTTTCGTTCATCCTGTTCAATCCCACCAATTCCACCAATTTTTATAAATTTTTAAAATGTCTACAGACTTTTGGTTCGTTGGTTGGTTGGGTTTTACGTCGCAATACTGCTGCTCAGTTGACAATCACAGACTTATGTGTCCCGTCATATACAGACTGGTTTAATGTATATTTCTTTATTTATAGGCATTTGCAGTTAAAAAGGACAAGTAAAATGAAATCTAATTTCATATACAGGGTGTGAAAAACATATAAAGTACCAGACAGCTGCATCAGGAACAGCCGAAAGAAGATATTTTACATTCTCAACAGAAAATAATGTATAATTACCATGGATAACAAAATTGACTAGGCAGAATTTTAATTTATATTTGTACTTACAAAATGACTTACAAAAATGACTGACATATAGTAAAAAATTAAAAAACCTATTTTACTAATCAAAATTAGGATTCTATAAAACAAATACGGAAAACTCTTACGTAATAGATAAACACGGACTTTCCTTTTACTGCAGCGCTAAAAACATATAGGAATCAGCGACAATAATTTTTTAAAACATTCCATAACTTTAAACTCAGGACTGTAGCATGTATAAGCATGTTTTGGTACACGATTTCATTTTTCTATATATTTTTTTTTATCATCTCCTGTTTATTTAAAAGTGGGATATCTTTAATGGATATCTTTGAATTTATTATTTAGGCAAATGGAATTTACTTATTTACCCCTTTGACAATACAGACAATAAAGGAAAGAAATATTATGGTAATTATTTTATCCTGAAATTTTCGCTCAATATTTCGTTGTCAAGATTTCACAGTTCAGTGGATAGTTCAATTTTAGTTAAAGTATGCGCAGTAACAGCGAAATTTTACATTAAAATAAATTTCATTAACGGCTTCCTTTGTTTAAATCCTTATGTTTTTCTTCTCAGAATGTATCACAATGTATTTTTAACCCTTTGCGGCGCAAGACAATTTAGAAGATTTAAATTATACTGCCACCGGAATTCATGAACTAAATTAAAGTAAAAGAAATTTTAAATTTTAGGGTTTAAAAAACCGGCTTTTTCTGATATGTTATAAACGTGAATTTTTGCTAAAAAATTTCCGGGGTGAATTTTTGCAGCTGGATGTTAAATTTTGCGTCCTCGCAGCGAGGACACCGCGCGTTAAGGGGATATAAACAATGGTTTTGTCATGTGTTTTAAGAACCAGTCTGTAAAGTCATTTGAAACACACGTATGTGATTACAGTATTATTTTCACAGTTTTTAATTCTCAAGCAAAAAGCAGAAGTCATCATACCAGTACAATAGTAATTATCTTGATATAAAATCTCATAAAATTAATATTAGAAATTTCTATTTAAATAGTGTTTATAGACCCTATTTAAAAAATGCAAATGATGTCAAGCATGTATATTATTATAAATAACACTATGCATATGATTATAGACATAATTCATTAGATACATAATATAATTAAGAATAAGCATAAATAAAATTACAAAGGATTATAAGTTTCATATATGTCCACGTGAGTGTGTGTATGTTTATGTTCGTATGAGTGTTAATATAATTTAAGTAATTAAAGGAAAAAATGAAGTCACAAAAGTGATAATACGATATTAAGAATGAGGGAAGTATTACTAATCATATAATATATAACAAACAACGCTTTTTGAAGACATTGTCAAAATAATAAGACAAAACTAATACCATAAGATGCATTTTTTTTTAATCAGGTGCAGAAAAAAGATATATCCGACAACTGCAAAAGTGGAAAAAAAGAATTGAAAATAAATAGTAAAGAGCAAAGACATAGTCAAAACAAGGAGAAAGAAAACAATCAAGAGGAAGAAACGAAAAAAAAAAAAAAGTGCAATTGCAGAAAACAATGAAGAAAAAAAAATACATAACACAATAAAAAAAAAATCTTAAATAAAAGTAAAAATTATTTTAAATCTTATATATGTATATGTGTGTGATTACCTATAATAATAAAAGAAGATGTTTCTCTGTCTGTATACGTAAACGTTCAGCCTCTCATGGAACGTAGAAATATGAAAAATGACATACGGGTGCGTGAAGTCTTTAGGCGGGAATAGTGAAAAATAGAAAACATAGTCACGCGGAGAAAACGCCAACCTTTGTATATTAATAACCGAGTAAATTCCTAGTTTAAAATGCATTTAAAGAGAATTATAGGGCCAAATAAATTAGAAATATTTGTCCGATATTTCCAAAATTTGTATCAATAGATAAGTCAGGGATTGAGCACTGGCGCAGAATTCACACCGGTATTTGTTTAAGAAATTTCTCTGCCTATAGTGTTGTTGATTTAAGAAGTAGACATTTTTGTTACATTAAGTTCTGCGCCAGTGTTCCATCCCTGATAAGGGGATTATTTCTCAATCTGGGAGTGCATTTCATTATCTATATGGCAATTAGATGTTGCTAATTAACTAAACTAATGTTTTTAATGGAATTTATTCATTTCTAATATTATCACGCGAGACTGAGCATGTCATTTTGACAGACGATTTTCCAATCGAGAATAACTGCTTTTTAATTTTAAATGTACCACGTGGATTAATATACTGCAGATAAAAAAAAAGTTTTTGAAATTTTACAATTTTAAACAGATTTAAGCAGAAATTGGTAATCGCCTACGATTACTTAAAAAAATATCCAGTGTTAGTTTTTTCTAGTTTTAAAACTAGAATGAGTTATAGGAATAAAAATTTTTAGTGATATTAGGTAGCATAGGAAGAATCTTCATGTAAGAACGTATTACAACAATTATTAATTATTTTTATCAGTGAAATAAAGCATAAAAGCGTTCAATCTATCTGGGAAAGTCCGGTAGGTACGTATTTGTGTGGAGATTAAAGTTTAAATTTCAAATTTTCATTTTCAATTTCAAATTTTCAATTTCAAGAGAAAAAAAAGAAAAACAAAAAAATTCTGATTTCGAAAAGAATTCTGAAAAGAATTTCTGAAAATAATTTTCCAAGATTTACTTGTTGCCAGATAATTAAACAAATTTGTATAAATGGATATATTTTTTAAATAAACGAAAATGAACGTTATAACCGCATACTTGCCAAACCAACCCGGAAGACTGTTAGTTCCCGCCACGTTTTGTACACCACTTAATTTTTAGAGTAATTCTCTTCAAATATATGTACGATTAAATAAGACGAAAAAGTACTCTAAATAAAGACTACTGTAAAAAAGTAGGTGAAAAGGGGCGAGACTAACAATCTTCCGTGTTAGTTTTTCAAGTATGTAACTGTGAGTGAATAAAGGTGGGGCTAAAAATGTTCCAGAATAATTTAAAATGTTGGCAACAATGGTTTTAACAAGGCGCATAGGACCCGACTTTTCATAAGGACTCTTCCACCACTTTTTTTATTCACAAAATTCCTTCTTAAATTTATAGGGTTCCGATTTTAAAGAATCTTGTTGTTAATAAAAGCAGAGCTGCCAACCTAATCCGGCAAATAGTTAGTACCGCCCTTTTTCCTACACCACTTAATGTTTAGAGTAATTCTCTTAAAATTTATCTACGATGATTTAAGAAGAAGTATACTCAAAAAATTAAGTGGTGTAGAAAAAGTGGCGGTACTAACAATTTGCCGGATTAGGTTGGCAGCTCTGTAAAAGCAGTTGAAGAATCATTACAAAAAAGGCGGGTGCTATACGGCGATCCCAAGCATTCTGGTTTTTGTTTCATTTTTTAATTGTCTCCTTTTAGCTTTCGAGACAAAACTTTGACTGAAAAATTCACAGTAGTGAAAAAATCCCAATAGTGAAAAATAAAAGCATAAGGTAAGGGTGTGCGTAGTTTCTAAATTGAGTTTTCTAATTTGCGTGTCACTATATGTTGAGTTAGTTTGTAAGAATTGCTAATGCTGTTATGGAAAATAATAAATATTACATTGTGTTATTGTTGTTGAGTTTTGTAGGATTTTTTAATATTTTTATGGAGAATAATAAATATTACATTGTGTTATTCATTTAACAGTATATTTTCTATTTTTGTTTTAGTAGATTATAAATTATTAAATTTGATAGAATCTGATTTAGGGTGAATAGAGTGCCCGCAGCAGTCCTATATTTTTACGTGCATTTTATTATTTTCCCACAAGTTTAATCAGTCAGTATACTTTTACCTATTTCTTTAGCTTAAAAATCATGACAGAAAATGTATTAAAAAAATAGTGGTATTAAAATAATAAAACAAACGTGAAAATATAAGCCCACTGCAGGCACTGTGCATATAAAAAAAAACTAAAATGCGTTACAAAATGTATAATTTACATATTTAAAAAAAAAACCGGCTCATTAAATATTTTCTATTGAACATTATTTAAAAATATTGTGAATAAATTTTAGAATTACTATTTCAAATGACTCTAAGTAGAAAGCGGAGATTAATTTATTGTAGAAAATATAATATTAAACAGAAAAAAAAAGTTTTTAATGTGCTGCTACTTAAAAGTTTAAAATATTTTGATTAATATCATTTAATTATGAAAGAAACGCATGAGCGTTTTTATCTATACTAATGAACGAAGCGACTGTATTTTAAATGCTCCCTCCATTTATGAATAAAATAAATATAGGAAAATTTAGCTTATTAAATTTGACGAATAACATACCGATTTATTACCAACGTAACAAATTATGGTTTTTAAAATAAAATAAAATTTTATTACCTAACATTTATTGGAGAATATATATCAAATTTTATCAAGTAGATTTATCTGAGAACAATCATAATGCAGTTCATAAAAATATTAATATTCTCGTTCTCAAGTATAAAGAAAAATAACGACTAAATGCATTTATTTAAAGCATAGTATAAATGATCAAACCGTCAAAATGAGATTATTTTCCTACACAGTTTCCATTTTATTACGGATCATTAAAATTAGATTAAATGTTAACTTACCTAAGAAAATATCATTTAGGGAATGTTAATACATGATGTTTATCGCAGAATTACGTTCTTATGTGTTTTAAATATAATAAAATTTTAAGTGAAAGAGGGATTACTAGAAGATGCATTTTTATTTAATTTCAAATGCCAGAATTATTAGAAATATTTTGTTGCTTTTATTGAAATTTTAAAATTTTGCCGAAAGGTACTTCAAATAATATTGTTAGTTCCTGATCTTTTGCATATACAGCAAAGTCTCGTACAATGCGGGTGCAAGTTTGCCTCATGAACGTTATAATTTTATTTTTTAACACCACTAATTTTATATCAAAGCAACTGCTTTATATAAAAACTAAATCGAGTGTAAGAACCAATAAATTGTAATCTAAAAATTTAGTGGTTTTAAAAAGTAAAACTGTTTTATTTATTTTTCATCTCTGTCACCACGTTGTACTGTATAACTTTTTCATTCTATGTGTTATGTCAGAATTGCCAACTATTCTAATTTATTCCGGAGCTTTTTTTAGCCCCGATTTTATTTCACACCACTTTATTTGTAGATTGTTTTTCTCCCATATACGATAAAATAAGAAAAGAATTACACTTATCATTTTGCTTGCGGATCACGTAAAGTTATGTTATTCATGAAAAATGAGCTCCGCCTTTAGGCGTTCATCTAAAAAATTATTATACTTTACGAAAACGATTTTATGCGTTCTTGTTGCACGAACGTTACGTTTGGTTATTTGTACATGTTTAAAAGCCAAACCAATGTCACTTTAAATATATACTTGGCATACTATATTAGACACAACATACAGCAATTAGAATATAGAAATAAGAAGTATCTGATGAAATATGAACATTTTTACTATGTATATTTAACCGCGTATACCCAAGCTCTAGCTATATTTCTTTTGCGTTATTTACTGTCCAAATAATAGATTAACTCTAAATAATTCCAAAGCAAAAAATCTTGTTAAAACTCAGATAGATATCATCGTTAGGAGAGTTGACTTTCAAGTATATTCAAAAAAGATGCAAAATGCTGAAATGGATTTACCCATATTTTCCTTTTGAGTAAACGAATAGTCATGGACATAACTGAAGGCACCCTTTGCATTTTCTGAAAAAAGAAAAAAAAAAAGAGAAAACATCGGAAAACTTTTTTACTAAAATGTTTTGTTTATATAATCTTTGTGCCACTTAATGTTTGTTGTATTACTTTTTTTTTATGAAGATAATATTATAATACTGCAGTTGATACAGATAACATTCATTAAATAACCAGATGAAACACAAAGATAATATCAAAATAATAACAGGAAGATATTCAGAATTTACATTCCAAAGAAAATGGTAAGTGTTATGCAATTATATTTTCAAAGTATGTGTTTGAAAATATGTGAAAATAAGAGCACAATATATTGAATTTTTTAGTATTTTCTTTTCTGTTTCAAAGGCTCAACCTGTAATTTATTTTCCCTTTTTTATAAATAATTTATATATATAGTTGAAATATTAGTTTCCTTATAATTATGAAAAATAATTACTGTACTGAAAAAAAATATTTCAATGCGGCATTTTTCCTTTATCTTTCTCATAGCTGCTAACTTGTACAATTTTTTGCTTCCGGAAATTTTTAATCGAAATTTTTAATAAGATTTTTAACAGTTTCCTGAAATTAAACTTGATGAAATTTCTTGAAAAGAAATAGTGGTATTAAATAAATTTTCCAAGTTGGTACCCGTGCTTAAAAAAATAAATAAATGAATAAATAAACTATCGTTACATCAAGTTTTTTTAATATTACTGTGAGATTTTATTTTATATGTTATAAACTTTCAATTGTACTGAAATTTTCATAAAAACACTGGATATAAGCA
The DNA here is from genome assembly GCA_963930645.1 of Salticus scenicus. Classification (NCBI taxonomy): domain Eukaryota; kingdom Metazoa; phylum Arthropoda; class Arachnida; order Araneae; family Salticidae; genus Salticus; species Salticus scenicus. Next base: position 109,877,590 of record OZ005657.1, read on the forward strand.
AGTGTTTAAGATTAATTTTTATTCTATTAAATTTCGAACCACATCATTGGATATTTTTTTATAAAACACACTTTTCAAGTGGTCTCACAACCGCAAATTACTGAGAGTTACATCTAAAGAACATATTAAGTGAATTTTTAAGTTATTCGAAATTAAATATTTTCATAACATGACAGAATAGGGCAATATTTCTTAAAAACTTGCATTATTAGGATTATTGCTTTGAAAATAGTATGGAATGAATAAATATACTGTCGTTACATCAAGTTTTTTTAATATTACTGTGAGATTTTATTTTATATGTTATAAACTTTCAATTATACTGAAATTTTCATAAAAACACTGGATATAAGCAAGTGTTTAAGATTAATTTTTATTCTATTAAATTTCGAACCACATCATTGGATATTTTTTTATAAAACACACTTTTCAAGTGGTCTCACAACCGCAAATTACTGAGAGTTACATCTAAAGAACATATTAAGTGAATTTTTAAGTTATTCGAAATTAAATATTTTCATAACATGACAGAATAGGGCAATATTTCTCAAAAACTTGCATTATTAGGATTATTACTTTGAAAATAGTATGGAGTTACATGAAAGTTTATATAAGAAATTTCATCTTGGAAAACACTAAAGCTTGTTACAGGCCAAGACTGACTCCACATATTTTTCCCACCTGACACTATATGGTGTAACAGCCCTCCATTGATTAACTCCAATCAGCTTTAAATAATTTTCAATAGTACCCAGCTAACTGATGGGTAGTTTTATTTTTCGTCGTTTACCCTGTATTCTTGAAATGGTTATTACATTGTTCGTATTGCATCATAATACCATAGCGTCCTAAACTAAATTCCTTTCGTGTGGCTCGGAAAATTGGCAACAAATCAAGCGGTAGACAGCGCAACCTGGTACAAATTGCGCTATTATTATTATTATTATTTTTTTTTTTTTTTTTAACAACGTCCAAAAAATTTTAAAATAGGAATTTGATACACATACTCTTTAACTACATTTCTTGCGACCATGGAAGCCTTTCCGCAAGTGCGGATTCAACGAGTCCACTAGTAAAATAGGGGAGACAAGCTTTTTGTTGAGAGAAAATAAGCGATAAAGGGCGTATCAGACTCGACGACTTTACAGGCGATTTTAGAGCCAACCACTGATTTGCGCCGATTTTTCGGAAAAAATTGTCTCTACTCCCAGTGTGATAGCGCAGACCGAAGTTGCCCAACTTTTTCAGAGCTGTCTTGATAAAATTGTCCGTATACTCAATTTCTCCTCGGATTCGTCCAATCAGGATGCGCTATTTTGATACGTCACATTTCCAAGATGGCGGAACACGGGAATCGCTTCAAGTGGAGATTTGAAGAAGAAATATTATCGTTAAGCACGTTTATTTTACCGTTAAATGATAAGAATTTTCAATTAATCGTTTTTATTTTCGTATGGCGTTATGACAATAGTTGTAAAAAAGATCAAAATAGAAATAATAATGCGATATTTTACACAAATGAAAGGGAATTTTAACGCTAATCATTGCGTATTTTATTCGCGCCAAGAAAAGTGATAAGCGTCAGAAGTTAGTCTTCTTTCATCCAACTTTTCACCCGACTATTGTAACCTCTACGGTGTTTTCGTCGAGGAAAAATCGGCGCTAAAGTCGGCTCAAAAATTGGTTGTTTCTAAAGTTGCTGAATCTGATACGCCCTTTAGGGAATACCGAATGACTGGATGTTTGCTAAATTCAAACCTGTTGGTCAACTTGGAAACCTTCCATGATTTTTGACTCGTCCTCACTACTAGGCGTAGGAAACATGGTTACACTATAAAAGGAGAATAGAATCAAAGAAACGTCGATTATATATATCATGTATCACTTCTTAAAATTATTGGTGACAGTTGAATAAAAATATCGCGCAATCTGTACCAGGTGGCACTGTCTACCGCTTGACATGTTGACAAGTTTCCGAGCCACGCGGAGGGCATCTAGGTTAAGAAGCTATGATGATTCCTAGATATACGATCTAACAATCTAAAATGAGATGCTTTTACTAATTTACTAATTTCGGATTCGTAATATGTTTTATAAATTTCATGATTATATAAAATTCCTCACACACTGTTTTGTTTATGGGTCCAAAGATTGTATTTACAAAGGATTACTTACTAGGTTTCGTAAGCTAAAAAAAGGGTAGTTTCTGTACTTTCATTAATATAAAAAATGAAATATTTTATTCAAAAATTTCAGTACATAAAAAAGCAACATTTAAAATTTTAAACAATATTTTATAAAATATTCATTAAAGAATTTGGAAAATTCAGTCGATGTGTCCCGGTTTCTGATACCCTTCAGAAAAGCGGTGAAAATAATTTCTCAAAAACTAATGTACCCGTCTTATTGAAACTTTGTACACTTCTTCAAAATAGAAGGACTAAGTCTTGAACGAAGAATAAAAAATGAAATAAAATAAAAATAAATTTAATTTTTTGACAGAGTTGTTTACGAAAACAGGGGAATTTTCAGTACATTTTATCCACGTTTAGTCTTGTAGAATTAGTTGTAAAAAAAAAAAAAAAAAAATCTTCGTTCAATCACTAATCAGTTCTATTTTGTAAAAGTGTGTAAAATTTCTATAAGATTGGTGCAACTGATTAACATTTATTTGGCCATTCATGTGTAAAATTATTCATTATTATTTTTTTTTTTTTTCAAATGATTCATGATTCATTCCTGGTGTGTAATCTTATAAATTATTTATTATGTTCAAAATTGTTTTTAATTCAACATTATTTGAAAAAACATTCTCTATAATATTTAAAATGGAATATTTTATATTTAAATAATAATGGTTACTGGATAAACCAAATGCAGTACGCTATTTGATATTAATAAACTCTTAACATATATTTCTGAAAAATTTAGAAGTACTTGTTTGTTTTTTATCAATAAAAGTAAGAATTATAACAACGCTTGAACTGTTATTTGAAACTTCTGCCTACTGCTTCTAAATTTGAATGTTTAAATACTTGAGTTACATTTACAGGAATACTTTTTGCAAAAGTTTAACCTTACATACATGTCAAAGAGAACAGTCTACACGTATTATGTTACTTGTTGAACAGTGAATTTTAAATAAGTTTGAAATATGTTTCTAAACTTATATCGTTTAAATTTATATAAAGATTTAAATGAGAAACATTGTTTAATAGTTTATCCTTAGTAACGGTGACAAGTAAATTTATTCAGTTTTCAAAAACAGCTTTTGTTACTTTAACAGAATGGATTTCATTTGTCTATTACTATTTTATATTTTTTTACAGAAAGGTAAAGTTTAAAATTAAATAGAATTTCAATTTATTTACAATTTTTCTAACGCATATATTTGCATAACTGGTGGCATTTAAAATTTATTTTGCAGTACTGTTAGACCCACCGTTTCTTCACACCATTTGAATTAAAAAAAAAAAAAAATCTTTAATATGTAATTATAATCAGATAAGAAAAAAAATGCTTTTAAATTATACTGGTGGCAAAAAAGGGCGGATCTAACAGCATTCTGGGATAAATTATAAATAGAACCAGGTATGATATTTGTAGCATTTTTAATTTTTATATAAATTTTAAAACAAAAAGACAAGGCTCGTTATGCACTTACTTTTTTCGGAAGACTCTTCCAACGTTTCTTTCTTACTATATTCAAAACCAATTATTTTATCTGTTTTCAAAAACTTGCATGCTTGTTTTATGACAAAAATTTCTGTATAAAATTAGCAGTATATAAACATAACAGTTGTAAGTACTCTGATGTACATATACAGAGGTGAAAAACTGGCGCAGAATTCATACTACAATAAATGTAACAAAATTATCTTCTTCTTAAACGAATGATACTATAAGTGGAAAAGTATTATAAACGAATACTGGTATGAGTTTTTCGCCAATTTTCCAGCTGTTATATATATATATATATAAATAAATTGAGAAATGAAAGATAATTCTAAAATACATGGAGATCTTCGTCAGGAGAGCTCCCTCCAATGCAGGGAATGGAAATGATGAGAAGTTTCCGAATTTGTAGGCGTTAAGCCAGACAATAGCCTTTTAAACTAGATGCCTTCCACGTAGCTCTGAAACTTGGCAACAGTTCAAGCGATAGACAGCGTCATCTGGTACAGTTGCGCGACTTTTTTATTCAGTTTTCACCATTAATTTTAAGAAGTGATATATGATATATATAATGGACGTTTCTTCGATTCTATGCGCCTTTTATGTATATCAAGTCCCACTTTTAAAAATTTTTGATGGCTGTTGAATAAAAAAGTCAAGCAATCTGTAACCAGGTGGCACTGCCTGCTGCTTGAACTGTTTCCAAGTTTCCGAGCCACGGGGAAGGCATCTGGTTTAGGAGGCTATGGCCAGAAAAATACATCCCTAGCCCCAACTTTTCAAAGATAAAAGCACAAAAATATACAGCAAGAGAATTCGAGATTTAATTAAATACAAAACATTAATTTAACGCAATCAGATTCACTAATAAATTACATTAATATAAAATATTACATCAATATAAACATGCAAATATGAAGATACATTCATAAAACAAGAGAAAAAATAAAAAGAATAAAAATTCCCCCCAAATCCACTTCGATTGGTACAGCCTTTTCTCACTAGTTGAAATTCGCCCGAGAGGAAGTATTTAGAAAAACCTTACACTAGATTTTTTTCATGTACAGTAGGCGGGGGTGGGAGGGGGGACGCAACACCCGCTGTAATTTTGTTATTAATTGACGCAGGAACATGTAATAGACATAATTCAACAGGAATTTATATGCACTTTCTGAAAGTGTTGTCGAATTTTGAATTAGGGGTTATTTACATATTGAAATGAGTGCCAACTCTGATTTGTTTCAATAGCTACACCCAATTTTGACTTCATATCCGAATTTCTGAGAGTTTGGCAGTGCGGAAAAGTATAGTGTTTGTATACTTTTAGTATTCATAGAGTTATAATACAAAATGGGTTAAGGTTACCTGGAAATGTAGAAAAGTAAAATTAAGCTCTTACAAGAAGTAGAGAAAATTTTACGGTTTCACACCGGAAATTTTTTAAGAAAAAAAAATAAATAAATAAACTTGATAAAAACTTCAGCACCTCTACAGTACCATATATATCCTGAATTTAGTTTTTTAGGTATATATACTTCAGTACTCTTTTAGATAATTTTTGGTTTGTTTAAATACATTACACTTGCGATTGTTCAGACAATACTCTTTGAAAACAGTGCAATATTTTGAATTAAAACGTGTCTATTGTGGCTATACTGATCACTAATAAAGCTTAAATTTTATTTCGTAGGTGTCGCATAATATGCGAACTTAAATAATATAGCTATATATCATACTTGCCAGCCTAACCCGGAAGATTGTTAGTTCCCGCCCCTTTTTGTACACCACTTAATTTTTAGAATAATTTTCTTCAAATATATTTACGATTAAATAAGAGGAAAAGTGCTCTAAAAAAAGACTGGTGTGAAAAAATAGACCGCAAAGGGGCGGGACTAACAATCTTCCGCATTAGATTGACAAGTATGCTACATATATATATATATATATATATATATATACAACAACGCATAAACTAAACCTTTTCGGATAAATTATTGTAAGTTTTCATAAAATAAATATTAAACAATTTTAATCGCACTTGCCAGTTTTTGGTCAGTTGAACTCTTTGGAATTGTACGATTTCTTTTATAATTTCTACGAAAATATAATTTCGTAATTAACGCTTTCGCAACTGCTGACGTAGATTCACGTCATTTGAAAATCTGTAGCTCTGTCAGTTGGCGTTTCTTTAGTAATTTGTGTGTAACTTATTTCTTAAGTATGTACCCAGTCTTCAGATTTTTGCAATAAAATATACTATGGATAGAAATATATAGATTAGAAAGAATATAATTATAATGTATATCCATCTGTAATATCAATGTGAATACAGAAAATTTGTTCTGAAATATATTATTTTGAGAGAATGACGCGCCGTAGTGTTAAAAACACAAAATCCTGAGGTCTCAAATGCGTTAAAATATATTTATAAAAGTTAAAATATATAATTTAAAAAACATATACAGTTAAAATATACTTATAAAATTTTAAAAACTAAAGTATCCTTAAAATAATAATCCCCCCCCTTACAATATATATATATATATATATATAAATATATAAATAAAAATAAAAATAAAATAAAATAATACATAAATAAATAAAAAAATAAATAAAATAAAATAAAATAAAATAAATAAAAATAAAAAAGTAAAGCAATATATGAAGTAATTGTTTAAGCCTTTAACTAGACGGTAATTAAGAAACGATTTTACAAGTCTGTTTTGCATTCCAATTCCATTCTTTTTTTTAACACTTTCGCGACAGCTGACATAGATTCAGTTAATTTAAAAATCTGTAACTCCGCCATTGGGCGTTGCTTTTGCAATTTGTACGTTATTTATTTCTTAAGAATATACCCTATATACATATTTATACAGTCGGGGAAAAAAAAACGCAGCACTTGATGGTATTTCGTTATTAATTGACGCAGAAAAATTTAATAGACACCATTCAACAGGAAATGAAATGCACTTTCTGAAAATGTCGTCGAATTTTGAATTAGGGGTCATCTACATATTAAAATGAGCGCCAACTTTGATTTTTTTCAATAGCAACACCCAATTTTGACTTCATATTCAAATTTCTGAGAGTCTGGCAGTGCGGAAAAGTATACTGTTTGTATACTTTATCTTTAGTATTCATAGAGTTATGATCAAAAATGTGTTAGGGGGCTATCTCTAAATATAGAAAAATAAAATTAAGATCCTACAAGAACTAAACAAAATTATACTGTTTCACACCGGAAATATTTCAAGAAAAAAAGAGTTATAAAAAGAAATAAAAATATTAACACCTTTGCAGTGTCTTAATTATCATGAATTTAGTTTTTTGGATATGTATATACTTTAGTACTTTTTTAGATAATTTTAGGTATATTTAAATGCATTACACTTACGATTGGTTACACAATACTTTTTATAAAAGTGCAATATTTTTCAATTAAAAAGTATCTATCATGGATATACTGATCACCAATAAAGCTTAAATTTTCTTTCGTACGTGTAACATAATATACAAACTGAAATAATATAGCTATATATATATATATATATACATATACAACAACGCATAAACCAAATCTTTTCGGATAAATTATTGTAAGGTTTCATAAAGTAAATATTAAGCAATTTTAATAGCACTTACCAGTTTTGGGTCTGTTGAACTCTTTGGAACTGTACGATTTGTCTTATAATTTCTATGAAAATATAATTTCTTAGTTAACGCTTTCGCGACTGCTGACGTAGATTCACATCATTTGAAAATCTGTAACAATGCCAGTGGGCGTTTCTTTCGTAATTCGTGTGTTACTTATTTCTTAAGCATGTACACAGTGTTCATATTTTTGCAATAAAAAATACTATGGATAGAAATATATTAATTAGAAAGAATATAGTTATAATGTATATCCATCTGTAATATAATTGTGTTACAGAAAATTTGTTTTGAAATATTTTATTTTGAGAGTATTTCAAGCAGTAAACCCGGCCTATTTAGTTAATTTTTTTCTTCTAGTGTTCGTTTAAAGGATTCGAAATTTATCACCAGTAATCGATGAAGTAAATACCACTTGTGAGTATTTTTGTCAATGTAAAATAAGGGGTTTAACACGAATACTCAAAGTCACATTCACTTTTCGTTTCTGTATTGTTTTCTTTTGAAGAACGATAAAAGGCGGGGCTTTAGAAAACAGGAATTCTTGACACTAACACAAATGTCTAAAAATCAACATTTTTGTTTAATTTCTTTGCATTTGACGTTGTTGTTATATAATTTGACCCTTAAATAAAAAATAAAATTATTTTGTTCAATTTTCTCTGTTATTTTTTAAGATTTGCTTCGTTATCTCATTCAAATTTTTTTAAGAGACGGCCCCCTAAACCACTCCAAAAGAAAGATTTATTTATATCTCGAAAACTAATAACTGGAACGAGCTGCAAATTTGCACACCCATATTTTTCAGCATTAGGATTCATTTTATGTAAAAATTAATATAGGTCATAATTCATAATTTTTATGAATATGAATTTATTAATATTTTTCAGAATTAAAAATATTTTTCAGAATCAAAATTAATGATGGATTATGTTTGGGTTTCTTCACTGTATCTCGTAAAAAAAGAATTATATCGATCAAGTTATTTTTTGTGAAGATATTAATAAAAGTTTGAAATATGAATTTAACATTAGCACCTTCAAACTTTGAACGCTTATAACTCTGTGAAAAAATAAGCAAAATATACAACCAATAGACTTTTTCGCATTGTTGCGATCCCAGGAATTCAAATATAAAATAAAAATGGGGCATTACCATTGAAAAAATCAAAGTTGGTGCGCGTTTTAATATGTAGACGACCCCCAATTCAAAATTTCCGTTCATTTTCTGAATCTACTTTCAATCCCCGTCGAATGATACCTATTACATTTTTGTGCATTGATTAGCAACGGAGTTACATCGAGTGCTGCGTTTTTTTTTTTTTTTTTCCCGGACTGTATAATCAAATATACTATGGATACGAATACTTTGATTAGAAAGAATATAATTAAAAAGTTTATCATTTGTAATATAAGTCTGAATACAAAAAATATTGTTTTGACATATTATAACTTGGGAGAATAACGCCCACAGGTGGACCTTACCGTCAAAAGGACAAAAACATGCGGTCGCAAATGTGTTAATTGACAATTTTTACATTCAACCCATTTTTCTATTTTAAACAGTAAACCCCGTCTATTTAGTTATTTTTTTTTCTTTTAGCGATCGTTTGAAGGATTCAAAATTTATCATCATTAATCGATGAAGTGAATAACACTTGTGTATATTTTTGTCAACGTAAAATAAGGGTTTTTACACGAATACTAAAAATCACGTTTACTTTTCTTTTCGATATTGTTTTGTTTTGAAGAACGATGAAAGGCGGGGTTTGTCTTCTTTAGAAAACAGGAATTCTTGATGCTAACACTAATGTCTAAAAATCCTGTGTTTTGTTTCATTTCTTTGCGTTTGACGTTGTTGTTATATAATTTGACCCATAAATAAAAAATAAAAATATGTTGTTCAATTTTCACTGTTATTTTTTAAGATTTGCTTCGTTACCTCATGCAAAACTTTATAACAGACGGCCCCTAAACCAAGATTTATTTATATCTCGAAAGCTATTGAATGAGTTGCAAATTTTCACACCCGTATTTTTCAGTATTAGAATTCATTTTATGTAAAACTTAATATTCCCCGACTGTACATTGAAATGTTTACATAGTAAGAATTAATGTTTACACATTTAATTGTAATGCAAATTTTAATGTTAATTTTGATTTAATTAAATGTTTACTTTGTAGTTTTTACTAAATAAACATTTCAATCTGTATGAACAAAATCTAGTGCAAAGTTTTTTTTCTACTTCCTCTCGTGAAACATTAAAATACTGGTAAGTGGTCGTACCAGCCGAAGAGAGTTTTCTTCAATTGGTGCGGGGGTTTAAATTACTTTTAATTCCTCTTGTTTTATGAATTTATTTTTATATTTTTATATTTATTATTTTATATTAATGTATTTTATCTGTGAATGTGATTTCTTTATATTGAAGTTTTGTATAAATTCAGATTAATCATGACTACAATTATGTGCTTTAATCTTTCAGAAGTTGGGAGGCTAGGGATGTATTTTTCTGGCTTAACGCCTACATTCCTTCAGAAACTTCTCATCTTTTTCAGTTCCTGCATGGAGGGGCTCTCCTAAAAAAGGACTCTGTGTATTTTGGGATTACTTTTCATTTCTCAATTTGTTTATCATTTTATTTACATATAAAATTTTATATTTCTGTTTTGCTGCATTATTCACAATGGTTTATAAATACTTATTTTAGTTTTTTTAATCATATTTTTCGTATTTGATCTTCATATTTTAATTACATGCATACATATATATATATATATATATATATATATATAAAGAGTTGCCAATTTTTATAATTTATTCCGAAGCATTTTAGTGCTGCATTTTTTATACCGCAAATTTTAAAGAATGATTTAAGAAAAAATTATAAATGTTGGCAACTCCTTATATATACCATACCTTCGGACGTATAATTCGCAGGTAAAATATGTCATTTTCTCACCAGAAACAGTTCGTAAAATTATAGCTATATCTGTCAGTTATAACATCTAATTGATGACTCACATATCTGATGTGCGGATTATGCTCAATAAATTACTGTATATTCAGCCTTGCCAGAACATTGAATTTTTAAATCAGATTCATCATCAATATATTTTTACGGAGGCCTGGCCTGTTTTAGTTTTGCAATTAAATACAGTGAAAATTGTAGTAGAATATTTCTGGTATGAAGTCTCTCGCTGCAATCAGGAGATTTGGCAACTCTTATTTAACACTTTCGCGACCGCTGACGTAGATTCACGTCATTTGAAAATCTTTAACTCCCCCAGTGAGCGTTCCTTTCGCAATTTGGATGTTACTTATTTCCTTACTATGTACCCAGTGTTCATATTTTTCAATAAAATGTACAGTGGATACAAATATATTGATTAGAAAGAACTTAATTATAATGTATATCCATTTGTAATATAAATATGAACACAGAAAATTGCGTTGTGAAATATTTTACCTTCGGAGAATAACGCCCGCAGGTGGACCTTCCTGTCAAAAAGATAAAATCATGCGGTCGCGAAAGTGTTAATCGTAATTACATTTGAAAAAATTTCTGTAAAAATAAAGTGGTGTGGACAAAGGGGCGGGTTCTAACAATTTTCCAGAATATTAATTGTAGTATATTATACTATACTTGCCAACCATCTCATTAATAATTATAACATTGTTACGCCCCTTTAAAATACGCCTTTTTTTACGCACCACTTTAATTTTAGAGTAAATTACTCCAAATGTAGTTATGATTAAATAAGAATAAAATTACTCTAAAAAAATACTGGTGTGAAAAAAAAAGTCGAGTACTAAAACTGCTACAATTCATAATGAGATGGTTGTCAAGCATGTATATATATATATATATATATATATATATATATATATATATATATATATATGCAGAGCTGCAAACCTAATCCGGCAAATTGTTAGTACCGTCCCTTTTATATACCACTTAATTTTTTGAGTAATTCTCTTCAAATTTATCTACGGTGAATTAAGAAGAAAAATACTATGAAAATTAAATGGTGTAGAAAAATGGGCGGAACTAAAAATTAGCCGGATTAGGTTGGCAGCTCTGTATGTGCTTATTATATACATGACTAATTATATATAAATTTAACGACAGTCCCACTCAGATATATTTCCACTTCCACCATTCCTTTCGAATAATTATCACTATACAATTTAATTACATATAAAATGCCGCAAATGTCGATAGAGATTTATTTTTAAACATTTGTGTTTGGAGAATTTATTCTTCTGTGTAATTCAGGATTGTCAGTCTTGCTCTTTTTTTTTATTCAATAGTCACCAATAATTTTTATTTGTAACGTTTCACTAATCACTTCGAAGATTGATAGTCTATTATGTACATCAAATATCACTTCTCAAAGTTATTGGTGACCATTTAATAAAAAAAAAGACCACATCTGGCAATGCTGGCGTAATTGATGCTACCTGCTGCATACCTGCCAACTATCTCATTAACATTCGGAAGAATTTAGTACCGACCCTTTTTTTTTTTTTTTTTTTTTTTTTTTCACACCACTCATTCTTTTAGAATAATTGTATAATTTAATCGTAAAACATTTGATGATAATTACTCTAAATTTAAGTGGTTTGGAAAAAAGAGGCGTGTATTAAAATTCTTCGGATTCAGAATTAGAATGTTGGCAGGTATGCTACTGCAAGGAATTACTCATACATACATAAATATTTACTCTCCTGAATTTTTCTGAGATGAAGTTGTTATAGAAATAGCTGCTTTATAACGACAGGTTTTATAATTAAGTTCGTCGAAGATAGTTTTACGGAAATAGTCGTATTAAATAATATGTAGTACTGACAACTTTGGTATGTGTAAATTGATTTATTTATAAATATAATGTAAATTTATTTATGAATGTAATATAATATACTATTAAATAATCCGATCACCACAGCGTAAGTAAAATAAATAAAATTTTGAAGAATAATATTTCTGGAAACAAAAACTACGGTTATGATAAATTCATAGCTGTGTGTTTATTCTTGATTCTTTATGATAATTTCAGAAAATTCTGAATATATTTTCCTGAATTTAGTAAAAGTAAAGTGTAGGATTATAAAATTGATATTTCTACATTATTGAGAATTTCACACAATTAAGAAATCTTATTATATGGGCTCTTTGCCTCAGTTTTACATTTCTTGCATCGCTCAGACTTTTCTCGTAAACGTAGGCGGCTCACTGAATGAATTATGCTTTTGTGTGGATCATTTCAAAAAAAGTTATAAATTTAGACTTTTTTTGGCTTATTTTATTTCCTGAAAAAAAAAATTATGCATTTTTTACCTTTCGTCAAATTCAAGCATACAGGTTGGCGGTGACATCAATTATATGTGTAGTGTGAAAACATTTAATGTATTTATATAATCAATTAACATTTAGAGAAATAATGTTATAGTATATGTGTTTGTTAATTTTTGTGATTAATAAAGTGTTGTTAATGGGAAACATCTTTAATGTTATGTATTCGTAGAAAATTTTATTAAATTTTACTAATTTGAAGCAGTTATTTCTAAAATATGAAACTGGAAATCCCAACATTTTAAACTTCTATATTTTTGTTTCTGAATCTCACTCGTTTCAGACCGGATGAAAGAGCAAACCTGTAATAAGTTATTCTTAATTTAAATATATCTTAACTGTGTAATTTAAAAGGGATGACGGTCTATGTTTAGTTTTTTTAAAATCGCCTCAAACACAGAGACTGATTATTTCTTTGAGCGACAAGGAAATTAAGCTCTTTTAATATAGGAACCTACCAGATTTCACGAACAAAGTTGAAATAGAAGTAATAAATCACATTTTTACACTTGGCTTAAAAGTAAAATTTATCTGAAGAATTCTGGAAAATTTTTTGCAGTCAGGAATTAGTAATATCGTTCTCGTGGCGAAGATGATGCTCGTTGAAGGGATAAAACCGGGGCTTCCTGTTACTAATAATTTAAAAATTAGTGACAAAGGCACTAATTATTAACCCCTTGAACTGAAATGACGAGTCCAGCTCGTCATGAATTTCCCGACACTAATTATGCTCTTATATGTATATATAACAATAAACATTAATATAAATGTGTAAAACAAATATTATTTTTAATAATAACAAATTATTTGAGCAACAAAACCGTAAGTTTCTATATCAATCCCTCCTCTTAATAAATTGCAGTTCAAGGGGTTAATTATTAATTTAAGGGAATTAAATGTTATTAGGCAAAAATATATTCGTTTAAGCAAGGAAACAAATTTATATTACTTGTTGACGTATACATTCGATTGTACGAGATAACTGACATCTTATAAAAGTAATTTCCTTATGCATGTACAGAATTTTAATCATATATAAATAAAAAAAAAATAATAAAAAAAAAGTTTAAAAATAATGGTGCGTAATGTGCCACGGCATTGACGAGGCTCTGCTTTAACATCTACACTGTGAATAATTTACAGTTAATTTATCGAATAATTTAGTAAATAATTTACAGTTGATTTTTCCGGAAAACTGATAAAACTTAAATTAACATCAACAAAAATGTACATATATTATTTCGTACGTATGTCATTTCTTTACATTTTATAAATTATTTTCTCTTAAAATTTAAAAATAATTTATGAATGTTTCGGAAGCATTCTCGTGTTGTAGTATCTGCTGTTTGTTGTACACATAGTTGCCAACAATTCGAATACACTCCATAATTTATTTATTACCGTCTTTATTCTGTACTCATACATGCCAACTTAGAGGTTGTTGGTTCACGCCCCTTTTTTGTACAGCACTTAATTTTTAGAGTAATTCTCTTCAAATATATTTACGATTAAAGAAGAAGAAACTTACTGTAAAAAAAGACTGGTGTGAAAAAATAGGCGTAAATGGGCGGGACTAACAACCTTCCGGGTTAGCATAGATGCCGACATTTTAATTTATTCCGAAGTATTTTTAGCCCCGCCTTTTTTTTCATCCCACTTAATTTTTAAGGATATTTTTTTTTTATTTTATCGAAGTTATACATTGGAAAAAAAAATTCTAAGAATAAAGAGGTGCATAATAATGGCGGGGTTAAAAATACTCTGAATAAATTAAAATATTGGCATCTATGGGGTTAGGTTGGCAAATACGTATACCACTATTTCTCTAATTTTCTTCTTATCAAATCATAATTATATAGTGGAGAAAATCCTCCATGAAAAATGTGGTGTGAAAAAAGAGCAAGTACTATTAATGCTACGGAATAATTTAGAAATGTTGTCATAAATGTTTTACATGAAATTAAAATAAAGCAACCATATTCAATATAAAATGCACAGATCCACAATATAATCATATATGGAAAATAATGTTTACGCTTGTATCTGAATGCGTAAATATAATTTCCTTTTTATCGCATATGAGATGTTTCCTACTTAAAATATATCTTTCTATTAAATAAAGAATTAAGAGGATATTTTCTTGATTGTTATTAAAACAGGGTCGCCACGGACTGTATTTCTTCACTAACTCTTGTATTTTTTTTTCCTTCAATAATATATACACAGATGGGAAAAAAAAAATCCCAACACCAAGAAAAAAGTATTGTACAGTAATGAAATTTCAGCAATACATTTGTCTAGGTAACATATTTAATTGATTAAAGTTTCAAGATCACAGGTAGAGCCATTGGCGAGAAGAGCCATTTCAAATGTGAAATGTTGGTACATTAGAAACCGGTGTAACTGCCAGAATTTTGAATGCAAGCATGCAAACGTGCATGCATTGTGTCGTACAGGTGTCGGATATCAGTTTGTGGGATGGAGTTCCATGCCTGTTGCACTTGGGCGGTCAGCGCAGGGACGGTTAATGCTGGTTATGGATGACGCTGGAGTTGTCGTCCAATGATGTCCCATACGTGCTCGATTGGAGAAAGATCTGGTGATCTAGCAGGCCAAGGCAACATGTCGACACTCTGTAGAGCATGTTGGGTTACAACAGCGGTATGAGGGCGAGCGTTATCCTGTTGGAAAACACCCCCTTGAATGCTGTTTATGAATGGCAGCACAACAGGTTGTATCACTAGACTGACGTACAAATTTGCAGTCAGGGTGCGTGGGATAACCACGAGAGTGCTCCTGCTGTCATACGAAATTGCTCCCCAAACCATAACTCCAGGAGTAGGCCCTGTGTGTCTAGGCCGCAGACAGGTCGCTAGCAGGCATTCACCTGGCCTCCTTCTAACCAACACACGGCTATCACTGCGACCAAGGCAGAACCGGCTTTCATCAGAAAACACAACAGATCTCCACTCCGTCCTCCAATGAGCTCTAGCTTGACACCACTCACGTCGCAAACGTCAGTGGTTTGGAGTCAGTGGAATGCTCGCTACAGGGCGTCTGGCTCGGAGCTGTCCTTGAAGTAACCGATTTGTAACAGTTCGTTGTGTCACTGTGGTGCCAACTGCAGCTCGAATTTCAGCTGCAGACGCAGTACGATTAGCCACAGCCATACGCCGAACACGGCGGTCTTCCCTCTCAGTAGTGCCACGTGGCCGCCCGGAATTCGGTCTTCTTGAGGCAGTGCCTTCCCTTGACCACTGCTGCCAACACTCATGCACAGTGGATACATTCCTGCCAAGTCTTTCTGCAATATCGCGGAAAGAAAACCCACCTTCTCGTAGCCCTACTACACGACCTCGTTGAAACCCAGTGAGCTGTTGATAATGGCTTCTTAGTCTTCTTAGAGGCATCCTTGACTAACATTAACCCACTACGTCAAATCTCAACTGTAAATAACGATCACGAACCTTACAGCGCTTATTTAAAGCAAACCTCATTTGCATGTTCATAGTGTCGCTACTAGCGCCACACTTATGCGCGTAGCTCGAAATTTGAATCGACGTCATCTTTCAGATGTATAAACACGCCTACCAAATTTTGTTTATCTAGCACAGCTCCTTCCTGGTGTTGGGATTTTTTTTTCCTTCAGTGTATATATATATTTCCTCGATAAATTAAGTTAAAAATTCTTGTATGAATATCAATATAAAAACGTCTTTACACACCATAAAATAAAGGGAAGCACTACCGGTTTCGAAAGGACGAGGGCTTTTTTGCACCTGAAGAAGAATGGTCAAGTCCTTTCAAAACCAGTAGTGTTTCCCTTTATTTTATGGTGTTTAAAGAAGTGTTTATGTTTAAATATTTATTGTACACCAGTTCTTTAATTTATAATACTGTATCAATGTTCTGTTGGAAGAGTCAAGTAAAAAAAGAGAGTCTGGGGCAACCCTGGTAAAATGTATTTGCAAAAAATCCATATTTTAACTCGGATATTTTTGTATGTATATAAATTAATTAATTAGTTAATTAATAGTTATTATTGCAGCATAAAGAGGACCGCTATTTGCGTAAATATATAGGTTTAAAGCCATAGGTTTAGATCTAAACAGGCTTAATGTACAAATATAACAATTATAGTATTGCATACTTGCCAAAATTTTGAATTTTTAAATCAGATTCATCATCAGTATTTTATTATTATTATTATTATTATTTATTATTTTATTTTTTTAATATATATATATACTAGCTGACCCGACAAACGTTGTTTTGTCATATAAATTATTTCTAGAGAATATTTTGCTAGAAAAAAATAACTAACCTATTGTAAGTGTGTAAGGATGTGGTATATAAGTGGAAGATGTATGGAGCGCAGTGAACGGTGAAATAATATAAAAATAACAAAACACCAATCATTTATTTTTTTAATTTATTAAAATTGATTCTTTAAAATTATATACATATAGCTACTTATAGCAATATTACTAAAAAACAATATCAATCCCTTAATGCAACAGAGTGTACAATATTTTTTGTTATCCCATCTTTCGCTAATACAAACAAACTGGATGGTTTGCCCACTCGAGAGCCACGTATAATTGTCCGTGTGAAAAACATGAGGTGCTCAAATCTAAGCCATAGACATACATCGATTGGCCCTGAGACTTATTGATAGTCATTGCAAATGCTGCTAAAATTGCTCTTTCTGACAGCCACTCATGATTTGTGTATCGTCTGTGTATATCGGGAAATATCTGGTCAATAAGAGCATCTTGAGAATCAATGATTGTGCAGAAATCGGTCGGTAATTTTATGCATCCAGTTTCATCTGTAGTAACTTTTCCATCACCGATATCTAACAATTGTTTTGAGAATGTTTCAGCGGATGGATCTTGAAGCTTTTGAACGCACAAATTTACTTTCAGTTGTACTTTTTCAACATTAAGCCACAATGACGATGATTTTAAGCATGCGATGATCTCATCAGCGTATGTTGAACGCGGAATAACGGGAAGTGCTTGTCTGAAATCACCTGAAAAGAGTAACAGAGTGCCGCCAAATAGTTTGTCGTTGTTTTTTATATCTTTCAATGTCCTGTTCGACGCCTCAATCGAATGTTTGTGTGCCATAGTGCATTCATCCCAGATAAGAATTTTACACTATTTCAGCACTGTGGCCATGGACGATTGTTTTTTTATGTTGCACACTGGGTCTGGGTTATTTTGAATATTTAGTGACAGTTTAAATAATGAATGAGCTGTTCTGCCTCCATCCAATAAAGTTGCCGCAATGCCAGATGATGCAACAGCCAATGCGATGCCATTATTTGATCGTATTTTGGCGAGAATTAGCGAAATCAGGAATGTTTTGCCAGTTCCACCTGGTGCACCCAAAAGAAAAAAGAATCCACCTTGTCCTGCCAAAACTGCAAGCATGATGCGGTCGTAAACGGTTCTTTGTTCTTCATTCATTAGTGGGATATTGCGAGCAACAATCGCTGCCATTTCTACAGTATTGTATTGTAGTTCACGATTCAATTCAGTAATTATTAAATCAGATGCATTTCGATTTGTTGAAATGACATACCGAAATGACTGAGTGGTAAGTTGGCAATGATAATGCAAATATCTTCAGTAGCAATCAATGCTTCATTGTACATAGTGTCACTGAATACTATCGTTAGATCGTTGCACCGTGAACGATGTTGATGCAATATATCATCAGTCATTGAAACTTTGTGATTATTCCATAATGTCTCTGCTCGGGCCGGGAAACATGTAGTCAACACTATAGCGAATAGTACACGAATTTGTTTTGCTGTGCAGTTCAGTCCTACTTCAGCAAGCATACACTCCCACTGGTTGTCGTCTTCCAGCAAGCAAATCAAAGCATGCATCTTTATACGTTGGATACTGTTGTCCATTCACTTTACGTAAATCTTGAAATGACAAATGCCGATGACATTAACCAATAACAGTCGAAGATTAAAGCACACAGTCTGCCTTGGGTTGACTGTAAATACTCGTCCCAAGGTGTTTGATTTGAATAAACCGGGACATGCATCAATCGGCGTGCCTTGCTTGCGGGTCATCCATTTTTTTGTTGGAGCCCATGTGAAATAGCGTGGTACTTCTGAATAGAGTAATGTCCGTGCAAAAGCACCAAAAGCATCCGCACGATTACACAATTCAAAAAATTCGGTGAGTGTAGTTTTTGGTGGATTTATAGCATGATCAATCGCTGTCTCGCTCGTGAAATATACGCGCTGGCCATTTTCAAAATGGACGGCTAAATGAAGAACTGCTGGATCCCGTTCATGAATTGGGAAACCAAAGATACGCCAAACAGCTTCATTGGAGCTGACGTACCGGCCAATTTGGTAAAGTGTTATTTCATCGTTGTTATTCACCGGAGGAGCATTCACATTGGTATTTTCAACTCGAAATACAGCCATATTACTGCCTTTATTCATATACTTGCAAATGTATTTGATACTCTTCACTGAACTGCAGAACTGAACATTAATATGAGCATTGAATGTTTTGCTCAGCAGAGGCGAATATGGGACCACCCAACGGTTATCAATGTCAATATCTATGTTGTTCACATAGATGACCGCCATAGATGATAAGATTGTCCGCCATTATCGGGATTTCTTCGACGATATATTGGATATCCGTCAACATTTGTGATCGTAAAATGTTTCGGAAAACTTTTTGTACATTTTCCATCTGCACAAATAATAATGGCCTAAAAATTCATTTTTCATTTTAACATAAAATAACTCCGTCGGATATTGAGGAATTTTTTAAAAGAATATACCATTTTAACTAATTTTAACATTTTAACAATATTAACGTTGGAAAAATATTTTAAACACTTACGGTTAAAAATTCATTTTTCATTTCAACATTAAATAAATTCTGACATCGTGTTTACGATTCTAAAATATTAACTTTGAAAAAATATTTTAAACACTTCGTAAGATACGGTTACGATTCTAAAAATATTAATTTTGAAAAAATATTTTAAACACTTAAGATACGGTTAAAAATTCATTTTTCATTTCAACATTAAATAAATTCTGACATCGTGTTTACGATTCTAAAATATTAACTTTGAAAAAATATTTTAAACACTTCGTAAGATACGGTTACGATTCTAAAAATATTAATTTTGAAAAAATATTTTAAACACTTAAGATACGGTTAAAAATTCATTTTTCATTTCAACATTAAATAAATTCTGACATCGTGTTTACGACAACTCACGCCATCTAGGTGGAAAAATTGTTGAAAGAGTTGGTTAAAAATTAATTAAGAAAGAACTAATTAAGTTACAACTTTCATTTGTGAATCTAAACCATTCTCGAATCCACCTGAAGACACACAAAAAATTTCATTAAGCTCAGTCCAGCCGTTTAGGAGGAGTTCAGTGACATACACACGCACAAAAGAAATATATATATAAAGATATATATATATATATATATATAGTATATTAATAGAAATATGGCCTATTACTTTTCTATGATTAAATAAATTAAAAACTGCAGTAGAAAATTCCCAGTATTGAGTCTTCCACCAAAATCGGGAGACTTGGTAACTATGGTATAGACAACAAATATGACAACCGTAGAGCGAGAACTATAAAACAACTCTAAACAAATATTTTTATATTGTTAATTTTGTTTTTTATTTCATCTTAGAAAAAAAAGACTGTCTGTCAACAAAGGTCTATAAAAACTGAACATTTCTAACCAAATTTATTTACAGATTTAATTTTGAATTTTTAAACATTCAAGAGGTATTGGTTGAAAAATTCCGTTTATCTGTTTAGAAAATTGCATAGAAACAAGCTTGTTTAAAAGTTATAAATTGCATAAGGAAACATTTATTATGGGCAGCATAACCCTGAAACATCATGAGTTAATTAAAATAATTAGCAGGAGTTTCATTATTATGAATTATAATTTTATTTTTGTTTGTGATCAATTAAAGTTTTTATTTATTAACTATTGCATACTTTAAACAATTAACTAAACTTTTAAACATTTGATCTTCTTCATATATTTTTTTGTCTAATTTAAAACAAAGTTTCTATTCTAAATAGAAATATTTTTAAAAGGGAAAAAGAACTTAATTTTAATTTAATATTGTACAAAACATTTAATTTAAATGAATAATAATTTCTTGTATAAAAACCAGCTTTTTGCATATATTGGGATGCATTCTATTAGAAGATTTTCATATCTTTCAGCTTATAGCTTTAAGAAGTTACCATTGACAATGCAAAATAATACAGAAAACGTCTCTACATCTTTTGTTTCAACAAGATCTCTTGAGAATTGTATAAGTACTTTAATTCCCAGAAGCAACAGTACTTGTCTGTAATGAATGTCATTTATCTGCTTTTGGGGATCTTGTGTCATGTCAGTTTCACAAAGCGGATATTTGACAGAAAAAAGTGGGATAAAGCTTGCACAATTCCCTTTTATTTTTGTATAATCTATTTATGTAATCTATTTAAGAAAGTTATCAATATAATATACATACCTATATATATATATATATATATCAGTGGCAGCTCGTGAACCGAAAATAGGTGAAGAGCGGAAATATAATATTTAAATATTTTTAATCATAATTTTTATTAAGCATGGTCTTGACTAAAATTAACTAAAAATAGTTATTTAAATGTAAATTTCTATTCTATAAATGAATAGAGTAAAATACAGGGTGCGTCTTAACCAATTTTCGGCGCACGAGCCGCCACTGATATATATATATATATATATATATATATATATAATCTCGCATGAAATTGAAATATTTGTTTATCTGAAATAATACATTCTTGCATCAAAAACAATGCTTTGTTTTTTACAGCGAAACAGCCCGTTGAATAATTTTTATGTCATTTATGGCTTAAATTACCTTATGGCTTACTTTAGGAAATGTAAAATAATATAAAAGACATCTCTTCATGTTTTGTTTAACCCTTTGCGGTGCAAGAAAATTCGGATGATTTAAATTATACTGCCACCGGAATTCATGAACTAAATTAAACTAAAACAAATTTTAAATTTTAAGGTTAAAAGAAACCGGCCATTTTTGCTATGTTATAAACGTAAATTATTGCTACAAAATTTCCGGGATGAATTTTTGCAGCTAGATCTTAAATTTTGCGTCCTCGCAGCGAGGACGGCGCGCGTTAAGGGGTTAAACAATATCTCATGAGAATTGCACGTGTACTTTCATTACCAGAAACATTGGGTAACTGTTCATTGCAACAGTGGTTGCCTGTAATGAATGTCATTCATCTACTTTTCGGAATATTATGTTTTGTCAGTATCACAAGGTGAATATTTGAATTGAAGAAGTGTGAATAAGCCTAAAACAATTAATGCGAAATTCTATAGACTATATGTTATATATCTAGAAAGTTTTTATTTTAAGAAAATCTGCAACCCTATGTGAAATTAAAACTTTTTATGTTACTTCTTATTCTATAAAGCAGTTAATTTTGCTTTATTGAGATAAAAACAGTTTTGATTCCATTTGATAAAAAATATAAAAAATTATAAAAATTAGATGAAATTTTAATTATTATATATAATTTTGATAAAATAATTAAAAAACCAAAATAGACAAAAAAAAAATTATTATGCAGATTCTATTTATATGAAATAATAATTGAGCATTTGTGAACTACAAAAATTTTGATTTGCATAACTTATTGGCCGAAAGTTTTTAAATCTTCTCAACACCGTTAAAATTTGAAAAGTAAATAATAATAATAATAATAATATATTTCTTTTGCTTTTTAAAGCTGTGTGGCTGTTAGTTATGTTTTTTTTTTCTTTTTTCATGTCATTTTTGCAATAAATCATAAAATGCACTAGCAAAATTGTATAATATATGAATATACTTTGTCCACTATAAGAATAGCTCCCGCCGAGTAGTCTGTGCTAGATGCAGGGTTACAAGATTTGGCTTTTTTTATTTTATTCAATAGTCACGAATAATTTTTATTTGTAACGTTTGGCTAATCATTTTGAAGAGTGATAGCCTGTTATGTATATCAAATGTCGCTTCTCAAAATTATTGGTGACTATTGAGTAACAAAAGAATACATCTGGCAACGCTGGCTAGGTGCCTGTCTATTAACATTTTAAGTCACAGTGTACCCGCTGATGGAATACCCAATTTTAATTCTCAAGTGTAAAAACTCATCCCGAATATTTTTTAGCAAAAATTGACATTTATGACATAGCTGAACAGGCTTTTTTTTAAACCTGAAAAATTAAAAATTATTATTTTAATTTGGTCGTAAATTCCGGTGGCAGTGTAATTTAATGACCCGAATTACCCTGCGCCGCAAAGGGTTAAAGAAGTCTCGATTTATTTTCGACTGGGAAAGCCAGAAGAAAGTCATCCTTTTTTACATGACTGAACGCCTTCGTGGCCTGTTGGCGTTGTTTATATTATTATTATCATCTGAACATTTAGACACTGATATTGAATTTGAATTCTTTTATAAGTTTGTGTACCATAAAATGATGAGCTGTTAAAATATTTATGTTTGATAAATGTTTCTAAACTGAAAAATAAAGAAATCTCTTATTTTGCAGGGATGGAACACGGGCGTAGAATTCATACCACTATCAATGTAAGAAAACTTTCTACTTTTTAAATCAACGATATTATAGGTAGAGAAATTTCTTAAACAGATTCTGGTATGAAATCTGCTCCCGTGTTCCATCCCTGATTTTGCATACCAAGAATCATTTCAAATTACTGCATATGAATTTCTTTGGGAACCATTTCGCAACAATCAGGAAATCTGAATTAAATTTTTGCATGTTTTAATCTAAATTCCTGCGTAAAAAAGTGAAATTTTTGTTAAAGAAATAGTTATATTTTTTAGACTACACGTGCTTTTTAAAAAATGCTTAGAAAATTTATAAATTGAAATCTAAATATGAGTTGATTTTTTATAAAACGGAATATTACTTAGGTTATTACACGATTATTTCTATTTTTTAAATAAACATCAAATTGTTTTAATTAAAAAATAAAAAAAAAAGGTACGTGAGTGCTTAACTGAAAAATATCCCAAAAAATAATTAATTTATAAATAAAATAAATAAAAGATTAAAAATTTAAAAGCATTAAATATTCATAAAAAGTTTGACAAATCATTTTTATTTAAACATTATTATTTAACTTGTGAAGAATAATCAATGTATAGGGATGATATATATCATTTATAAAGAAAGAGCAATAAATCATCTATCTTACCAATCAAACTGTCAGGAGCGTGACTTGCAAAGTTTTTGTCCAACAACTAGAACAAAAAATTTAACTGTTTCACTAAAAAGAAAAAAAAAAAATCTGAAAAAAGGGATGAATTGCAAGTGATATCAGTTGAAAAATAATTTTTAAATTAGCCGGATAAAACGCATAATGGAGTCTCATATTTAATCAAGTTTAACTTAGCAGTACCAAAATCTACCTATTAATGGAATTATTAACCAGGCAGAAATTAACAATAATTCCAGTGTAAGCTACACTTTATTTCATATTGTCTCCTACTGCGATATTTGGCTGTTAAAAATTTTGAATAGAAATGGTTCTTAAATTTGCGTAATAATTTTATATGATTAAGTAAGGTAAAAGCTTTTATTCAGACAAACTTTTATAAAATAAACGTAGAAGTTGGCAAATATGGTGTTGTAAAAAAAAAAAAAAAAAAAAAAAAAAAAAAGGCCAGTTGTATTTTTGTATCTATATATCTAACTTTTGTTTTTAAAACAACTGCAAATTGATACAATGCCCGAAATTTTAAAGGGCATAATTTTGATGAACCTTTAAATAAAATTTTGTGAAACACATGGAAATGAATCCAGTGCTTAAAAATGGAATGGAATATGACAACAACAAGCACGTCAGGTACATTATACAAGTTTGTACATAAACCAGTAGTCTTTGTTGTTTTCAATTTATTCAGCATTATGCTTTTCTGTAAACACCTGTTTAGCATATAATTTTCAAATGTATTTGCGAAAAATATATAAAGAACTTTATTTTTATTATTTTAATTAAAATTTGACAGATTTTCTAATGGGAATCAGCCAGAAAAAATTTATTGGGCTTATATTTGTATTTGTGTAACAGAAATTTCGTTAGAATATTCTGAGTATGCGCATTAAAGAGTAGTACAATCCATCACCGGGAATGCCACCAGAATTGTTGACGGGCAAATGATGAAGAAAATATAAATAAATAAATCACCGATATGTTGAAATGTAGCACTTTAATAGTCTACACAACTGAAGCATTGCGTAAAACGCAGTTCTAATATGAAAATGCAAATTCACCATGACGTAGTTGATTGCAGCGCGAGAACTTCAGGCTGTAAATACATAAGGATAAAATCCCAAATGACATACGTAGTTCATCTCACTACCTACATGGGTGTTTGCGTTCCGGGTTTTTTATTTTATTTCCCACCAATAATTATGAATTGTGTTTTTGGTATTATCTAATTGCAAAACTTTACTAGAAAAATGACAATAGTATCACTATTAAAAAAATTCTGGTAGCAATTTCTGGGGCCACAAACACCCCTGCTACCTATGGCTATCATGTTCAATATGTCTCTCATGTTACAACATCATGCATTAATAGTGAATGTATGAAATGTTTTGTAATCGAATATGTTCAATTCCACTGCGGTTTTAGAAGCCCTAACAATCTATGTAAAAAATATCTCTTAATTCATTATAAACATGATTAAAATGTTTGAAAGAATGGCATCCTTAGTGATTCGGCCCGGTAGCTAGCATTAACCGGTGGAAAAAGATAGTTACCGATCTTGCAATCGCCATTCTTGAATGTCTATAAAAAACATTTCTAGTAGTAGCGGAGTATAGGGAATATCCCGACAGCTGCCTTTGAATTTCTTAATGGTATGGAAAATATTGCAAAATTTTCTTCACTTCTAACTGTACAAAAGTGAAATGTCTGCAATAATTAAAGCTCACAAATGATGATTTACAGTTACCGTTTTGTGTAGAATTTTATAAAAAATGAATTTGACCATTCTTGCCATGGAAAATTCTGTGAAATGTGTGAAGCATATTTTACGTAAATCAGAACCTAACAACATACGGCATTCATTTGTTGACAATGTTGTATACAAAATTCAATGTGTGCTTCACGAAAACTGTCATCTTAAAAGTAATCAATTTTCTCACCCAGAAAGAGAGTTTGATGAACAGTCTGAAATGTATCACTGAAGTTTGATATTTAAATCATTTTTTCGTAGTAATCCCACTGAGAAGTAAATTTAGTGAATAAAGTTATGAAGTTTATTCTTATTTATTTTTCCGTTTGCCTATTATAATTTTTAATAACAGTCATAACTTTACATTAGAAGTGATTGTTGTGTTTCATTCAAATTTGCAGCTGCATAAATTATTAAAACATGAAATTTACCCCAATCGACACTTGTCGGAACAAAATGTTTCCCTCTCTAATAATTTTCGTATCAATTCTATTTTTTGGTGACGTTCGGGCTGGTTCATCGATTAACAGATAATTCTAAATAGTGCCTACTCAAAATAAATCACACTATAAGTTACGAAAATAACCAATTTATTTTTTTGTATTTTTTGGCATAGAATCAACACAGTTTTTTCGAACTCGTGTTAAGTACTTTATGCTGTTGCTTTTCGTGTGAATCGTTTGCCTTTCTGAGTATGATAGTATAAATGTATGTTATATGTAATACTTTATTAGTTGCTTTACTTAATGTCCGTACTGTTTGGCTAAGCTAAGTATAATCTGGTGTGTTTCGAATGCTTTTTACAGGTGCAGTGAGCGCACATGAGAAGTGCATGATAAATTACTAAGAATGGCACAGAAAACTACCATAATACTATTACATACCCAGGTAGCACAGTATGGTATTTTCAACGTTGAACAAACGGCAATGCATTCCGTTGAATTATCGTTTTTCCGTAACGTTAATAATCTGAAAATATGTCTCGTTGATTTCCTCATCTTTCAACGGTTGTTTTAATGCATTTTACAACGTAAAAAAAAACCGTTGTAAAAGGGTTGTACGAAATCGCAATACTGTCGTTTTTTTATAACCTAAAAAAAAAAAAAAAACAGTTGTAAAATGATTGTTCAGAATCGCAATACTGTCGTGCTTTTTATATCAGTTTTCAACGGCTTTTCTTATGTCTTATAAACGTTGAAATCCAAGAAAAATAGCTATCTCCATATATCTATTGAATTTTTGTTTCTAAAATATTGCTAATAATTTAAAAAAGAAAAAATTCCCTTGTTAAAAAAAAAAAAAGGAATATCCTTTTTTACTTAATTTTTAGACTTTTTTTATTACTAATTTTATTACTTTTTTAATACTCAATATACGAAAATATTAGATTCGTAAAAATTTTCAACTTCCGTTTTTCGAGGAAAGCTAAATTTCATAGCACATACAACTGCACTAAATTTGATATGTGAGACATCCAATATAAACACGAATGCTGAATTAGTTAAGAGTGTGTATAAGCCGACAGGCGATGCTCTCATTACTCACTTTCAGAGATTTTTACTTGACATCTCAACATCTGTTAATTGAAATTGCTGCAAATTCTGTATATAAAACCTTTATTCTGAGAAGCTGTATAAAACTTTAGTGCATGTTAAATAACTGCAAGTGGCGCTTTTAGATAGAACATACTATTTTTCTTAATCAATTGTTTATGGAGTTTGGTGTAATTTTAATCAACAGATGCTGAGATGTATCCATGTGGAAAACAGTTCATAGATAACATTCATAGATTTCAATAATAATAATAAAAAACACTATACTAATTATATATGTTTAAAAATTTTATTAAAATATTTTATTTATGTAAATTTTAGTTAGTTTTAATTCACACAATTTAATAATAATAAAGATAGAAAAATCGACTATTTAAAATTTTCATAAACCAACATTTAGATCCCTGTGATTTTTTTTTTATTAGCTAAGAGTATTTATTAGAAATTAAAGGATAATCAAAATGATTATAATTAGTGATTATAATAATAAAATAAACAAATCTAAGCGGAAATTGACAATGTTAGTTAATGTAAACAAAAATTAAAATTTGCAGTTTAAAGACAAAAAAAAATGTAATAATTTTATTAATAATAATAGAATAAACAAAATCAAAGCAGAAAATGTGAACCTTAATTAATGTAAACAAAAATTACAGTTTGCAATAAAACGAAAATCAAAAAGGTAATAATTTTATTAATAATAAAATAAAATAAATAAATAAAAGCGGAAATTTGGAATGTTAATTAATGTAAACAAAAATTAAAATCTGCAATTAAAAGAAAATCAAAAATGTAATAATTTTATTAATAATAATAAAATAAAATAAATCTAAGCCGAAATTGTGAATGTCAGTTTTGCTCCCTTCACAAAATTTAAATTCGTAGAAGACAAGCTTTACAAAAGTATAACTTTTGTATACATAAGACCTGTTTTTAATAATATAAATTTACTGCATATACTTCGTTCGATAAAACAATAATAGTGTTACATATTTTATATAGATATATTTTTTCCGTAAATATGAAAAAAGTGAAATTTTACAAAAGTACAGTTTTCAAAATGAGTATAATATTTAAAGTTAGACTGACCCCTGAAAATTTAAGACAAGAATTTGAAACATAAAATTAAAGAAGGAAAAAAGAAACACTCACTTTATTACTTGAAAAATCTTGTTTAAATAAATAGACGATAAATAGACTTCAGCCAATAGACGAGAACTTATCAGAAGTAAAGTTTAATATTATGCTAGCAGGTAAAAAACCTGAAACCAAAGAATATTATATAACTTTGAGCTTTTAAGGCCATTATACCTGCTTGCAAGTTTTTTTTTTGCAGTTAGTTACGTAAAATGTAATGTAATTTAACTTTCACTATTATTGTTTCACATAAAACTTCCACACCACTTTAACAGGAAAGCAATAACTTCATGCGTCGTTCACATTCACTTTCAAAATGGCACGCGCAGTAAGTAACTCGTAAGACGCTTTTAAGGTTTGCCCTCGGAGGAAGGATAAGATATCTATCCTTCCTCCGAGGGTTTGCCACAATATACTTGGCGATTTCGCATTGTAGAACGGGAGAAAGCGTATAATATGGTACGCTTCGTTAGTTACGGTTTCCGAAAGCAAAAGAACATCTACCACTAGTTAATATACTTTGCCGAAAGCTTCACTTCTTATCAGGTTAGAAGTTCTTTCGCAGCACACTATCTTCTAAAACTCTAAAGAAAATTTATAATACGCATGCGTATACATCCTGCCTAATTCACAATCGTGTATCAATATCAAGTTAAAGAGATTCAACGTCATTTGACGGAAATAATGACTTATAAAAAGTACCTATTACTCCGTTGAAGAAACTATTTTTTATTAGAATCAAAAAGGAAAACAAAAACTAATAAAATACCTATTTTAAAACGTCGAAAAAATAATAGGAAAAGTGCAACCATAAAACAACGTTTGTTATAGGTTCTCTTTATTACTGAATAAATATTCGAAATTGTTCAGGGAGAATATTGCGAAATAAAAACTATTTTTCAACGGACATAAAATAACGTAACCAATTTTTCACTGTTCAGACTTATTTGCAACGATATAACAACGGTATGTGTTACCTGGGTACTTACAATTTGATTTTTGACTATTTTGTTTACTTAACAAAGCATTCTGAGGCTATCAACTACTTCGCTTGACGTTAAACCTAAGCAGAGTTTTATTATTATTATTATTATTATTCAGTTTTCTCAGTAAACAGTTCTGGTAAATGCACTGCGTGACATAGAATATGCAACACAATTAAGATTCGGTCGCAGAACTATAACAATTTAGGAGAAATATACAGCTAAACAAGTTATTTGGATTATCTGACGTGCAATTTGGTCACTTGATTATAGCGTATGATTAAAGAGGGGTGGGGGGTGCATGAACTATGGAATCGAGAATAACAAGAAATGCTACGTTCCCGAAGGATCGTGAAGATTAAGAGGTGGCTGGGCGACGATGACAAAAGTAGTCTAGTAGTTGGTCAATTTTCCGAGGGTTCAAATTGTAGGTTTACGTCCGGCTGTTTGGTCATAAACATCAATCGCTGATTAAACATAAGATGTTTCCACTGTGTTTAGGAACATATGAATAGAAGAAGGAAATGTAAGACGTAATTAATGAACCCAGTCAACCTAAGCGCGTACAACAAAAATGTACCGACGGACGTATTAGAAAAAATGTGGTGGTGAACCCTCCCCCCCCCCAATTATCTACTCTGGATATTCTATTGAATGTGCAATTCTATTGATGAGCTTTGGTGCTTCAATATGAGAAAAGTTTCACGACGTTTGGCTGAATGGTGGCTTTCATTCATCTTACTCTTTACAAAGACTGATAGTGACGTCAATTCACCGACTTAAAAGGTTGCAGAGTCGTCTGCATCAAGCTACTTGGACGACTGCATTGCGCAATGTGGTGTTCAGCGACGAGTCACAGGTGTGTTTCTCTAATAATAGTTGCCACGTGAAGGTCTGGAAGCGTGGGGAGGGTAGAGAGAATCGGAATCTGACCGCACGTTGCACTCACAAGCAAATTCACCTTGCAACACAAATGTCCATATCATTCCTTGAAATTCAGTTCCTTGAAC
This sequence comes from Salticus scenicus, assembly GCA_963930645.1. Taxonomy (NCBI): domain Eukaryota; kingdom Metazoa; phylum Arthropoda; class Arachnida; order Araneae; family Salticidae; genus Salticus; species Salticus scenicus. The sequence continues at coordinate 109,908,035 of OZ005657.1, forward strand.
TTCTCGCCATTTGAGAATTTGTGGGACGTGATTGGTAATCGTTTGTTCGCTTTGTGCTCAATCAGAGAGCGAACTATGCAAAATGGAGGAAAATACATGGACTTCCAATCCTCAGGGCACTAACCGCATGCTAACTGAATCTGTACCTTTCAGGGATACTATGTGTGTCCTGCTTCTCACTGGTCACCCCATATTACGATATTCTATGTAAAATTACCTTTTTGTAAATAAAATCACTTATTTAGACATGCATTATCTATCTGTGTATAAATTTGAATCACATTCTACCCAGTATTCATGGTGTTGCTTTTTTTATGTGGAGCAGTGTACGCCAAATCATTTTTAATCTTTGAATAAAAAATTGTTTTGTAAATACCAACAATTTAAATTAGAATTATTAAAAAATCTTAATGTATATATATATAAATTTTTATTCACACACAGATTTCACTGATTTCTTAGTGCATAATTTTTAGTTAGTTTTATGAACTGATGAAGGCATTGTTAAATTTAAAATTTTAAAAGATTTTGGCCTGGAAAATAAAGGACAAATAATAATAATTATAATAAATAATAATAATTTGTTTATATTTTTTTATCCTTATATAATATTTAAATATTTTTTTTAAACTTCTGTCTTCCTTTTTCTGTTACCGTTGATTGTTATATGGTGAAAGAAATAAGAATTACAATTTCAAACTTTTATTTATTTATTTATTTAATTACTTATTTATTTATTTTTTGAAATATGCAAGTGTAATAGTGTAATAAATCAACAATTAATATCAACTAAACATTTAAGAATGCATTTAAAGTACATATTTAATTTAACTGAAAGAACAAATTCGAAAATATTATACTTTTAAAAAGTTATATATATATATAAAAGAAGAAGAAGAAGAAGAAAGCAGATTTTATTTATGATTAAAAAAAGAAAAAAAATTAATAATTATTTCATTTCATTTTTATAACAGAATTCACAAGGAATTTTTCCTACTTAAAAATAATATTGGTATTATTAAAAGTTAAAAACACAAAAACATTCTTCAATCAAATAATATTTTTCATCAAATATTAAATTACTTCCTGCATGCTTGTTTAGATGCTTCCTTCTTTTTGTATCAGAAAGGAAAAATACTTCACAATATATATGCTTTTTTTTTCTTGAAACCATGAAAAAAAAATAAAAGTGAAAAGAGATTTTAATTAAATTTTAAATTAAAAACATTTCAAACAACATTTTGCTTTACGGATTTCGTGAATAATATTTTAATTCAGTTTTGAAATAGTAAAATGAAAATGATTTTTTTTTTTTTAATCGGCGTCAAATTATTTTTTAGCAGACCATAAAACATCAATGCTTTATGTTCTTTAAAATATTTATTTTCCGTCAACATTGTTATCATTCCATTATTAGAGTTGCGATAGTTTATTTATTTATTTTTCAGAACAACTAATTTAAAAGGATTTTTTTTCTAACAGTTGTCTAAGATCAAATGAGTCATATATGTATATATATATATATATATACATATATAAATATTGTAATGATTTTGCAAAATACGGATAATTAACATTCTGTATAGAACTGAATTATTAAATATAGATTAGTATTTAGCATTTTATTCAAATATTATTTTTTTTTTTCAGGAAAAAATTAGTAGGTCTTGCACTTTTTTTAAATACTTGCATAAAACAAAAATAAATAAAAACATTTTTTTTTTTTTTTAATTATAACAATATTTAAAAAATAATTATTCAAAACTTATTTCGATTCTTCACAAAAGTCTCAAGACTAAAAACATTTAAATATTTACGTGTCGCGAAAACTTAGGATTCTTAAACATCGGCGTAGTATTCATAATTCAAAATTATTTTAAAACCTTATAAAAATATTTTCTAATGCAGTAAACTAGATGATAAAGCGTTAAACTTAGGCAAACCCTTCAAAATATTTTTTAGAGAAACACTAGAAGTGATGACGTTTCGCGAAGTACGAAACCTCTTGAGAGATTTCTGTATGATTAATGATATGTAAAGCAACAAAATTTTTTTTTTTCCTTTGTACATAACAGCAATCATGTTAACTTCGAAAACTTTAATACACGCTAGGGAAATTTATTACTAAATTTATATAGGTTATAAAAACGTATTGTTTTACATTATCTGAACTTTTTTTGTTGTTTAATAAGTAGGTATCACCGTTGCATTATTTCGTAAAGTTATAATTATAATAAAATATTTAGAAGTAAAAAATAAATAAATAAAACAGAATACATGTTCTTCTTATTATAACATATTACAGGCTAAAATGTAAAATATATAAATCAAACATTGATAATTAAACATTTCTGATAGCATGCCATCTCAGTTAAAAATGCATAATATTTACCGAATATATATATACAAAGTTGGCAAGTTTTTAAATATATACCAAATTTGTATATATTTGCATTTTAGATGTACACAAAGAAGGTAAGTTTTTTTAAATAAAATGTTTTATCCAATATTTGACCATAGTTGCCAGACATTGCAACTTTTTTAATGGACGTTATTTTATACAGCATTATATTTTCTTTAACGAAATTTTCGGTATGGCATGAGTTCACCTGATGCAGTGTTGTTAGACTTTGTTTGGCAACACTGCGTCAGGCGTATTTATTTCATACCGGAAATTTCATTAAATAGAATATAATGTCGTATAAAGTAAGGTCGAATGAAAAAGTCGAGAAGTCTGGATTTCGCATTTCACTACGATTACCTACTAGTCTTGTTAGATCTGGCGGATTTTTTATTCAATAACAACCAGTAATTTTACCCCTTATCGCTCGCATGTCCCTTCTGAGGGGACATTAAATAATCGTGTTACGCCTTAAGGTGTTCCTCTGCAAATGAAATGTTATTTTTCTAAAACGTGTAACTATAGGTTACCTTTCGACTACCGGAAAATTTTAACAGAAAGATTTATTTTATTTAATGATAAAGTAAAATAAAACAATCAATTTTTCGGTAGCCAAAAGGTAGTAAGTTGGAAACTATACATGTGACGTTTTAAAGGAACGCCAAAAGGCGTGTCTTACTGTTCAAAATAGGAAAATATGCCGAGCGTTATGAAGTGTTATTTCATATACATAATAAGCTAATGAAGCTTTGAAGTGATTAGGCAAACGTTACAATTAAAAATTATTGATGATTATTGAATGAAAAGTCCGCCAGATCTGGCAACACTGACGATTACCGTAATTTTCGGCATATAATACGTAGGTAAATTTTGTCATTCCTCCAACAGAAATTTTATTTAACAGAAATTCTGTGTTTGTTTAAAGCAACAGCTCGTACAATTTCATCTGCCAATTAAAATTTCTGGCGCAAAACTGACTGATTTGACCTGCGTATTATACACCGAAAATTACTTTAAATTAGAAGTTATTTTTCAAAACTACTAGTATGAAAAAAGGAGTATACTAGCAAGATTCCGGAATAAAATATACAATGAGAACTCTGTATATACTATTTATTTCTTTATTTATTTTTAATTTCAAAGATTTCTGTTGCTCTTATGCTGTCCAATCTGACTATATCAGTATTCTTACAGTGAAAATTCTTCAGTTGCTATTTTAAAATTAAAAATTCTGATAATTCTTTAAACTTTACTAATTTCTTCTTTAATTTTGCAGATTTCTATATATAATACTTGTCTATTCTTTAAAATGTTCTTTGAATATTTTTAATATACAGGAAATAAAATATACACAATAGTACTTTTTTTTAACAGAAAAAAAAAATAATAATAATAATTTCACCATTACTCTACAACAACAAATTTTGTGAAATCACTGTTCAAAATCAGTGGTAAAGGAATAAATATTTTAAACATTCTCACATTATTTATATGCAAAAACGCAAGAAGATTTGTGTTAAAAAAGACAACCATAAAAAATTATTTTTGTTATTCAGTGGTAAGATATTTTTTAGTGCTGTTAACCCGTTAGTAGTCGCTATAAACAGCGCCACCTATTACAGATTGCGCACTTTTTATTTAACTCGCACCAATAATTTAAAAAAGTGATGTGATCAACGTTTCTTCGATTTCATTCGCGTTTTATGTATATCAAATGCCACTTCTAAAAATTTTTGGTGGCTATTGAATAAAAAAATCTGGCAAAACTGAAGGATGGGCGGCAAATCGACCAACTAGCGACTACTAACGTTTTTTAAGTAATCTACAATCCATCAATTTTTTTCACTTTGCGAAATCACGAAAAAATCGCAGAAAATAGATATTTTGCTTAAGGTTTCCATGTATAGAGAATAAAAACTCAATCCAATTTACTTCAAACTCCATACTTAATCTAAACAGTTTGACTCTTAGCACTTGTTTTAATTTTCTTTGATCGTGTTACAAATTAAATGACATTTAGAGGGTTAGAAGAGAAAATTATAATAAAAATGATAATATGAAATTTTTATAGAAATTTTGTTTTTTCGTGTGATTTATAAAATTTTAATTGAAAAGAAGTATCTACAAAAGATTAGGGAGAGTTTATTCCTTATTTTGTTCCCTTAAGCATTCCGTCATGAAGTTTTAATATCAATTTTTGTCATGAAATATGTCTAATTATTATAAAGAAATTTGCTGTTCCAGTAGACCTGTGAAATATTACGGGATTTAACAGCGTGTCCGTACAAACCATGGAAGCATTATACAAATCTTAAAGTTTTCATTACTCTTAGAATGTGTTTGCGTGTTACATTTTCATCTCTAAAATAAAGTTACCTTTATTCAAAGCTAATTATGCACTTTTTTTCAGCATAAGTTAAACTTAATTAAATAAAACATCTTTTTTTTAATTGAAAAATTAAAATCAATGATGAAGAATAGAAATATTCTCTACTACCCCAACGATAAATATTTATTTCAAAAATTTTGAATTTTGTATAGAAAACCCTGCATAATCAAAGTAGCTTTTACACAGCCATCTCAATACAAGCTTTTATTAATGTGGCATATTTTGAATTTAAACCAAATAAGACATTAAAATGTATTATTTAATGTCAACTCTGTTTCAAAATAATACTTTGTAAGAGCTTTATTACTTTAGTGTGATATATTTAAAATCACGCTCCCCCACCCCTCTCATGCAATGGTAAAAATTTCATCTAAATAGAATCTGTTCATATCTCAATTTGCTACAATGAAGGACGCTCATAATTAGTAGTTAAATAATCGATTTATATTTTTTAAATAGATATGATATTTCTAAATTTGTTATCGATCATGTGAATAATTTTATTTCGGTAAATTATTTTTCTAAGGCTTTGCTTATTTAACAAAAAATAGTTCTTTTGACAGTACCCCCCCCCCCCAAAAAAAAAAAAAAAAAAAAAAAAAAAAAACATGAATGAAAAATTTTATAAATTTTATAATTAGAAATTATTGCTAATATTTCAATTCCAATGGATTGTTTTACTTTTTTACACCACATTAACACTTTCACGTTGTAATACCAGAATGGTGACATTTTGAATTTTTTTTTTTTTATTATTCAAACACGTTAACAGTGCTTACAGGATCCGGAATTTATACAGCACTTTATACAAAACGTTTAGAATATTGAACTTCCCGTTAAATTTACACGGTTTTGTTACGATAAACATTGTTCTTAAAAGATAGTAGTAGAGACACTGCGACACTCAGGACACTACAAGCGCTATTTTAAATATCTTAATAAAAAGGTTATGTACATCCATGCTTAAATTCTTAAGAGAATTCGGTACATACTTATGCTCTCAGCTTGTCATTCAGAGTTGTCAACATTTTAATTTATTCCAGAGTATATTTAGCTCCGCCTTTATATAATATCACTTTTTTTAAAGAGTAAATTTTTCTGATTTTATCGTTGCAATATGTTGGTGAAAAATACTCTAAATATAAAGTGGTGCGAAATAGAGACGGGGCTAAAAATGCTCCGGAATAAAATATAATGTTGGTAACTATGCATTGACGTATAGTCACACCTGGTAATATTTATAATTTATTCCGGTGTACTGTTAAACCCGCCCTTTTTTCACACCAATATACTTCAAAAGCATTTTTCTTCTTATTTCATCGCAATTACATATTGGAGAAAATTTTTCCAAAATCATACTGGTGTGAAAAAAGGGCGAGGTTAACAGTACCCCGGAATGAATTGTAAATGCAGGGGTCGTACTCTCATAGATAAGAAATTTCCGCCTTTTTTGCCACCACTAATTTCATGCACAAATACTTCAGGTATATTTATAGTAATGTGCCATGATTATACAAGGTAGAGATTATTTTATAAAAAATAGTGGTAGCAATAAAATATTTTTCATTCATGAGAGGGTCCTGATAAAATGGACATTACGACCCTTGTAAATGTTACCAGGTATGTTATATTACGTACATTTCATGAAAATTTTACTCGCTGTTAAATTTGAACAATTAATATTTAAAGAAGCCAACCGTTGATTTTATTTTAATTTAATTTTAACTAAACAAGAGAACAGTGCATGTATAATTTTCGTAATTACACTGCAATTCAAATATTTCTAGTAGAAATAGATGTGAGTTTTTTTATCATTGGAATGCTATCATTCTCAAGTAACGACATATTTTTTTTTCAAACCTGTTAACTCTATCAGCATACCTGCTAATATTAATAATTTATTCCGAAGTACTGTTAACTCCACCCTTTTATCCCACCAGTATGGTTTTAGAGAATTTTTTTTCGATATGTAATTACGATGAAATAACAGGAAAAGTGCTTTTAAAATACATTGATGGGAGAAAAGGGCGGGGCTAACAGTACTCCGGAATAAATTATAAATATTACCAGTTATGTATCAGCAGATACGGAGCAACGATGTTTTCATAAGTGAAGAGTTTGAAATTGAGGAAATCATCATAAAAGACACCCCAGCCTGCCAGAACAATGAAGCTTGTGACATTTAAAACGAAACTTAATAACCAGTTTTGAAAATGATATACTTTCAATATATTATATGAATGCGTTTTGCATTGATAGGTAGCATTAGTATTAATATAGCCATTTAGAATGGAGGAGACAGACATTATAATACTTCTACAGCGCTTCCTTTTTTTTTTTTTTTTTTTTTTTTTTGAAATCCACTTTGAAAGCTTTTTAATCTTGGGTCATATCCAATTATTAATTAATTAAATTAAATTTTTATGTTTTTTTCTAAATGCGATGTTCAAATTGCTTTTTATTAACAACCATAGAGTAAATATACTTTTATGTCGTTTTGAAGATTTAAAATCACGGCTGGTGTTATTTATTTACAAACTATTGCAATCCATCAGTCTAACTCGACAATATTTTGCGCTGATGTCTTGTAATCCTTTTGCTGGTTGAAGATTAGGATTTTTCTTATTTAAATAATTGCGTGTTTTTAAGTAGTGAACCATCTGACTGTAAAAAAAAAATCCCCGTTTGTGATTTATCTTCTTTTTTTTTTTTTTTTTAGAAAGCAATATAATAAAAACTAATACATGAATAAGAGATACGAATAAAAGCTTGCTTTAGAAATGCCATCCACTCAAAAAGAGCATGGAGCGTCATACAGACACTATATGGTGAATGGAATGGAGGGCTATGGGCAGGGATGGATCACGGGCGCAGAATACCGGAATCTGTTTAAGAAATTTCTCCACCTATAATATTGTTGATTTAAGAAGTAGAAAATTTTCTTACATTGATACTGGTATGAATTCTGCGCCCGTGTTCTATCCCTGTATAGGGGAAAGATTAGCATTTTGAATACGTGCAGTGAATATCTGTTGCACTTTAAATATCACTATCTTTATTGTTGTGACAGAATGGTTTGGTTTTAATACTACTCTTTTTGATTTTATTCTTTACGATTATAAAAATATCAGTACTTCGAAACTTCTTGTAAATTGCACATACCTTTAAAATTTTGGTGTCATTGACTTGAGAATTTTATGTACTTTCAAATGGTCCTAAATTTTATATATATTTTCTACCGAAAAAAATGAGTTACTGTGCGCGAATATATTGCACGTACTTGTTCATTTCAAGATAAAGTAGATTAGAATAAAAATATGATAATTTTTCTTTTCTTTCAACACATAAACCATTCCTATTTTAAGAGAGGGTCACAACCTTCATTTTTTTTTCTGTAAAACTGGCATAAAAAATTCATTTTGTCAATATTACAATATAACTTTTAAAACGTTTTGATCGATTATATAACAAACTATGTCATTTTACGCATTTTTCTAATTTTTATGCATACCTAAAATGAGTAAATTAACTTTTAGCTGGAGTTAAAATTTTTGTGATACTCATACTCATACTCTCCAAGCATCTCATTAATAATCGCAGGGGTTTATCTCAGTGGCGACTCGTGAACCGAAAATAGGTGAAGAGCTCAAAAATAATATTTAAGTATTTTTAATCATAATTTTTATTAAGCATGGTCTTAACTAAAATTAACTAAAAATACTTATTTAAATGTAAATTTATACTCTACAAGTGAATACAGCGTAAAATACAGTGTGCCTCTTCACCAATTTTCGGTGCACGAGCCGCCACTGGTTTATCTCGCCGCCATTTTTCCAAGAGATTCTCAGAAATAAGATATTTTTTTCTTAATTGCTACTACTATTTGTACACAATAATCCAACCCTATTTAATCGCGGCATATCTGTACGAAAATACTACAAGTACACTCCTTCTCATATTTTTAAGAACACTTTATGTTTTGAAATAACTACTCTAAAAATAATTTTGAACACGATTATACTAAGTGCACTTAATATATCTAGTGTTCTAAAAACAAAAACTGCTAAAATTTTTTAATATGAAATAAAATTAATAAAAATTATGCAAAATATTTTTTTCTCCACGTTTTTAGATGTTCATAATTATAGGGACAATCAAGATTTTTTCATTTTATTTAACTTACTAGCAGATAAATTACAGTTGACATGCGAATTTGTTAACTACTGGATTAGATTAATTCATATATAAGCCTTCAATTTTCCTTGGACGGACATTACTGATAATTCCTCGAAAAGAAGGACGTTCATGTAGTGAAGTATGATAAATGTGTTTTTTAAGTGGAAGGATAATTTCAATCCGCCGAATTTCTAATGAAATTCGATAATCTAAAATTGCTGAAAGAAATGTGATCAAACGTTGAACTGCTGGTTCGATAGGAGAGAGATCTGATGTAAAAGCAGAGTTGTTTTACAGAGATCGAAGACTCATAATTCAGAGCTGCCAACCTAATACGGCAAAGTGTTTGTACCGCCCCTTTTTCTACACCAATATATTTTTAGAGTATTTGTTTCTTAATTCATTGTAAATCTATTTGAAGAGAACTACTCTAAAAATTAAGTGGTGTAGAAAAAGGGGCGTTACTAACAATTTGCCGGATTAGGTTGGCAGCTCTGATAATTCCTCTTACTGTTCTACTCATAATGACTGCTGCAAAATTTGCTCGTAATTTTTAACGAAAGGTTGGGGTCCACATTTATGCATGTTTAAAATAATTAATAATATGTTAAAATGAATAAAAAACCTGTAATAATCAATAAGCATTTAATGGGGAAAAGAAGGTCTATGTTAAAGTTGAATAAAAACAATATTAAATGGTAAAATGTTGCTTTTTCGGATGAAAACATTTTATTCTTGATTAACCAAATGGTTTTAACAGTTACTGGCACGATGTGAAGATAGCGAAAGACAGAGCAGATTTTTTAAAGGCAGATATGAATCGGGCATTTTAAAAGGTGGATCTATGGTGCTCTGGGGAGCTGTTTCTACTGAAGGCAGAATGAATTTAGTAATTTTTTCTATTCTTATGAATATCAAGAGAATATCAACAAATTTTAAACTTGGAATTCTCAGATTTTCGTTAGATTTTGGGGAGTAATAATATTTTTTTCAACAAGACTTACATTTTTGCTCTACTTCTAGAGCAATAGAAAATAGTTTGAAGAAAGAAACTTGTGTATTATTGCCTTTCTCGTGGCCTAAAAGTTGAAAAAACCTTAACGTATCATATTAGAAACGTGCATGCAAGTGGAAAGCAGTTTTAAATAATTTGAATGTATTCAGAATATCACCTATGCTGTATGAAATGAGATTGAAACTGAATATCAAAAAAAAAAAAAAATGTATATATATGTATATACCAGACAGAATGTCTGACTGTTTCACCCTAAAAGAGACCCCATTAAATATTAATTTAAAGAGTAATTGATAAAAATTTACTAAGGTTCGAGCTGTCCTTATAATTTTGAACACCTAAAAAATCATCTTTATGACCGTGTTTAAAGTTTTTTAAGATAGAAAAACGGTAAAACTTTTTAAATATAGTCCATTAATGAAATTCAAATTAATAAAAGATGTATTTGTTTAAATAATAGTGTTCAGTGTTTAGTTAATATAGAAAAACTGGTGTCCGTATAATTATGAGAACCAGTGTATTTCTGCATGAAGTTAGTGGCTGCAAAAAAAAGCGAAAATTTAACAATAATCTTTAACAATGTCCTGAAAATGGGGCGGAGAGGACTTACTTTTTTCCACACCACTTTTTTTTTAGAGTAAATTTCTTCAAATGTAGCTACGATTAAAAAAGAGTAAAATTACTCTGAAAAAGGACTGATGTGAAAAAAAAAAGTCTGGTACTAAAAATTTTACGATTCATAATGAGATGGTTGGCAGGTATGCTCTTATGTAATAAAAAAAAAATATTTAAAACTGTTCAAAAGTATTTATATATATTATATGAAATTTGATTGTACTTAATACATAAAATAAACTCAATTACTATATTTGAAGAAATATATATATATTTTTTTCTACGTACACTTTCGCATATATTGTCGTAACAATTTACACAAATGAATAATCAAATTAAACAAATAAACGACAGAACACTTACAAATTTATAATCATAACCGTAAACACCTTTAAAAAAATTCTAATTAGACTTAATATTCTAATTCAAAGTATGCTTTTGTTCATTTGCAGACTCTTGACAAATTATAGAAATCCTTAATTTTTATAAATGTGTTTGAAATAAAAGTACTTAAATGAAATGTTAGATTCCATTTTCAGAATAAAAAATACATATATACAATATTAGTCACGTTTAATTACAAGATGAAACAATTATAGCATTTTTCTAAATTTCTTTTGATGTTAAATTGAGATATTAACTTAATAAATTAAAGTCATAATTAATGTATTATTTTGGTTGTGTTCATCATTGAAATTTTTCAGAAAAGCGTAGAATAGAATTTAATGCTTTCGAGATACATTTCTTTACTTACATTCGAAGAAATGTTAATTTGACAATTTTTTTTAAAAATAGCATATATTAAGATTTGCTATTGTCTAAAGGACTTAGAATTTTATGTTTTCATTTAAAACATCAAAGTTAATATCAAAACACATTTTTATAGAAAAAAAAAAATGTTGCAGGGCTAGCCAAATATAATTTCTTTGAAAAAGTGCAAGAATAAAATGTTTTTAGAATTAGAGAAAATCATTATATTAGAATGTTTCCTTTTAAACCCTTTCCAGCGAAATTGACTTCGGTTTGTCTGTCTCTCTGACCAAACGTCTACCTGTCCGCGCTCTAACTCTTGTAAATATTCATGGAATTCCTTGAAAATGACATGAATTATTACAATTTACTATGGGATGTTCCCTATTGAAGATGGAGTAAATAAAACCTCTTGTATGTGTACAGAGATAACGAAAAGAATTTCAATTCATTGCATTCTATAAAAAGTATTTCTGTAAACCATATGTTAATATCATTATTTTTCGCAAATCATATCGAAATTGACATTTATTATTCATGTTCACATACCCTCCAACATACTAATTAATATTTCGTAGTATTGTTAGCCCCGCCTTCTTTTTCACACCAGTATACTTTTAGAGTATTTTTTTCTTACTTAATCGCAATTGCATTTGGAGAATATTACTCTAGGGTCATTCCATTTTAAATCAACACATTTTCAAAAAAGTTGTTGCATCACCATTTGTCATTTTGATGAAGATTTGCATGTGCATTCCTCATGTCTCCTTGGCCTCAGAAAAGTATATTTTTTATTTTTTTAAATATACTTTTATGTGATATATAGGCTGTTTTTGTTGTTGGCAACAGCAAAAATTGGGTATTTTAATGCTTTGCCTTATGACTATAAATTTTTTTCTATCAAAGAAAAATTCTATCTAAAAATTATTACTATTTTTCTATCTAAAAATTATAATTTATTTTCTATCAAAGCTATGGAGTTCAACCATAGCTCATTCGAAAGCTAACATAACGGTCTTTTTCCATATGGTATCAATAAGTTTTAGATTTAAAAAAAAAAAAAAAAAAAAAAAAAAAAAAATCATCTTCTTAAGGACAAAATGTGTGATGCAAAATGAATTTTTTTCCTCTTTTGAAAATTTAAAAACTCATGAAAGGCTTTCATTATGGCTTACATTATTACTTACACTATTATTACTTACATTATGGCTACTTATTGCATTAAAAAACTTGGCTTGTTACTCTGCCCCCTTCACTAGATATACCCCCCCCCCCCCCACAAATTGTATATTTTCTAAAAAAAATCCAGTTTTCAATGCTAAAAAATGACATGTGGGGGCCAAGGTAATTTTTTTTACTACACTGGTTTTAAGTACTTCTTACCAGCTTTCAAAAAAAAAAAAAATCGCTCTGTTATTCAAAGGAATTTGGCAAGTTTAGGGGTTCTGTATTTTCAAATAATTCATTGGAGCAATGCAATTTTTCCATATCTTTTTTTGGAAATATGTTATTTATTAAGCTCTTTTTTTATTTGATGGTTTTAGGTTAACCTTACAAACATATAACCTTACAAACATTAACATATTCCTACCTCTCCTCATTTATGAACATGTATTTGCCACCTATAACAGGAATGAGCAACACACATGAGCAGTTCTTTGTAGGCAAATAGTGCCTACTAGTGGTTGTCAGTGTGACAATGAAAAAGTTGCTTGCTTATTCATCATCATCATCATCATTAATTTCAGCCTATATCGATCCACTGCAGGATGAAGGCCTCTCCTAACTGATTCCAAACTGACTTCTTTTCTGCAATTCTTCTGCATTCTGCAGTTCCAAACTTCACAATTTCATCTCTCCAACAACACAGTGATCTCTTCCTCGGTCTTTTCTTATCTCTTGGTATCCAGAACAGGACATTAGTAGTCCATCTATCATCATTTATTCTCGCAAGGTGCCCAGTCCAGCTTCATTGTTTTGGAAAAAATTTCGGCCAATATAGGGTAAGACAAAAGATTTGCACGATGATATCACATGCAATTGCTCAATAGTTCAGTTGTTTCTTTAACTCTGAAAGGAATAGATTGCTAGGCCAAAGAAAGTGGATCCTATATTTTTATTCAACATCATATACTTTATTTTCAACATAGAGCATTTAGGGCAATTCATAATTTATTTACTCTTTATAGGCAGAAAGACAAGCTTATATCTAAGAATTAAAAAAAATAATTTCATGTTTTATCTTTATCAAGAAATGTGCTTCACTAAAATATTTCGTTAATATGTAGATATCCTGACCTTGAAAAAAAAACTACCCCAAACATGAAACTTTATGAGATTTTACAGCAGAAACAAAGCCTAGCAATCTACGCCTTTCAGAGTTAAAGAAACAACTGAACTATTGAGCAATTGCATGTGATATCATCATGCAAATCTTTTGTCTTACCCTATATTGTCCGAAATTTTTTCCAATAAAATGAAGCTGGGCTGGGCACCTTGCGAGAAGAAATGATGATAGATGGATCACTTAAGTCCTATTTTAGATACCAAGAGATAAGAAAAGACCGAGGAAGAGACCACTGTGTTGTTGGAGAGATGAAATTGGGAAGTTTGGAAGAGCAGAATGCAGAATGCAGAAGAATTACAGAAAAGAAGTCAGTTTGGAATCAGCTAGCAGAGGCCTTCATCCTGCAGTGGATCGATAAACGCTGAAATTGATGATGATGATGATGATGATGATGAATAAGCAAGCAACTTTGTTATTGCCACAGTGCCAAACACTAGTAAGCACTGTTTGCCTACAAAGAACTGCTCATGTGTGATGCCTATTCCTGTTGTAGCTGGCAAATACATATTCACAAATGAGGAGAGGTAGGAATATATTAAATTACTATTTGTAAGGCTAACCTAAAACCATCAAATAAGAAAAGTGCATAATAAATAACATATTTTCAATAAAAGATCATGGAGAAATTGCATTTTTCCAATGAATTATTTGAAAATGCAGACCCACTAAAACTGCCAAATGCATTTAAATAACAAAGCGATTTTTTTTTGTTTGAAAGCTGGTAAGAAGTACTTAAAATCAGACTAGTAAAAAAAAAAAAAAAAAAAAAAAACTGCCCCCCCCCACGACTTTTTTAGAATTGAAAACTGGATTTTCTAGAAAATGTGCAACTTCGGGTGTCATATCTTGTAAAGGGGGCAGAGTAACAAGCCTTTTTTTTTTTTTTTTTTTAATGAAATAAGTAACCATACAAATGTATGTAAGAAAAGAAAGAGGGCAAGATTCCAAGACCTTTATGAGTTTATTAATTTTCAAAAGTGGTAAAAAATTAATTTTGCATCACACATTTTGACCTTAAAAAGATGAACTTTTTTTTTTTTTTTTTTTTTTTTTTTTTAATCTAAAACTTATTGACTCCATATGGAAAAATACCATAATGTTAGCTTTCGAATGAGCTATCGTTGAGCTCTATAGCTTTGATTGAAAAAAAGCTATAGTTCATAAGGCAAAACATTAAATTACCCAATTTTTGCTGTTGCCAACAACAAAAATAGCCTATATATCACTTAATAAGTTTTTTAAAAATAAAAAATATACTTTATTGAGGCCTAGGAGACATGTTAAATGCACATGTGAGTTGTCATGAAAATGAAAAATGGTAGTGTACACCTCATTTATTGATTTAAAATGGAATGACCCTTTAAAAATTTATTGGTGGGAGAAAAAGGGCGAAACTAACAATACTACGGAATATTACTTAGGATGTTGGAGAATATGTGTTCACGCACAAACACACGCATAAAAAAAAAAAAAATCGTATAGAACGTAGCTTGATTGTCATGCAGATTTAAAGGGCTACATAAAAATTATTAAGATATAATATAAGAGCTCGAATTGGAAATTTCTGGAATTGAATTTAATATTTTTATTAAACCTTTAACAATGTTTAAGTGTGATTACGAACTCAATTGTATACCTGTCTGTATTTCTGTCCTTTTGTCTGTCCGTTGTGCGACCACATAGGGAAATTTCGTTGAAGGATATAGGATGCAACAAATACGTACTTATGGAAAATGTTAATAACCTATGCAGATAGCAAAATTTTACGTTCTTTTTTAAACATACCATTACTAATAATTCTACATTTTATAAGCAATGTTTAAAAAAAAAAAAAAATACCTGGATTTTTTTGTATTTACTTAGCATTTTAAACTTTTATTTATGAATGAAAACGGAATTTGTGTTTGAAAGAAAATAACATTGCAATTTTCCAAAATTTGACTTTCACGCATCTACCATTTTTGGTTCAAAATAGTTAAACAGCACTAAGCGAAAAATAGATACGATGGCAACATAAAAGCAACCTTGTGCAAAACATTAATTACATTTCTCAGAGTTCAGCGTGGTCACTTTGTTTAATACCACAATTATCATAAAGCAATATTTGTTTTATTAAATAAAAGACAACTACTGCATGTCTTCGACTGAATAATACAGATATTTCTTTATACAAATAGTTGTATTAAAAAAATATTCACACCGATTCCTAAGGGTATTACAGGTTAAGCATATGAAAACTGCACCAACGTCGAATGAAGAGTTATGGCCTGCTATTTATTGTTCGTTGTCTGAAACATCTTTTGCACACAATTTTGCACTTCTACCCCTAACGATTAGGGAGTAATGGGGGTGGCAACCTAAAAAGTTAAATTTAATTAAAAAAAAAAAAAAAAAAAAACTATTCGAGATATCTTTACGAAATTGAAACTATTTATTAATGTTTATGAAGTACATAATATATATATATATATATATATATATATATATATATATATATTCAGAAATTTCGCTCAATTTTAAACGGTAGAAAATGATAAGTATATTTTTCATGGGCGATTTTTTATACTATCCACCAAAGTGACACCTACCAAAAAATACAGTTTATTTCTTTATTAGTTAGCTATTACATATGAAAATTACAGAAGTGTCAAATTGCTAGAACGTAGGGAAAAAAATAATAATCACTTAAAAATAATACTTGTGTGCAAGTGTTTCACTCTCAAGATAAAAGACTGGCACCAGCACTCATTATCAATAACTTCTATTATTTTCAATTGGAATAAATTAAACCACAAATATGATATAAATTATTGATGAAAATACGCTGGTATAGGTTTTCCGTGGTGAGACGCAAACTCTTGCACCCTTGTAATAATACCAATGATACAATTTTTATTTTTAAAAACTATTTATAATAATAAATAAACAATGCAAGCAAATATAAAAATGCTCTTTTAACATGTGTTATTAAAATATACCAATTAGCAATAGAAAATATATTCTATTTAATTGTTATCAGGGATCTTACATCTAGACTTTTTTTTTCAAGGCACTATTACGGATGAGAATTTTTCTAAATTTTTCTACCTTTATTTTTATACACTATTCTCTATCCTGTTCAATCACGACATATTACTATGAAAATACTGATATAAAGATTTCTGTATGAAAATAGCATAGATGCCAACATTTTAATTTATTCCGGGGTATTTTTAGCGCCGCCTTATTTCCATACCACTTACATTTTTAAGGATAAAATGGAAGTTATGTATTGGAGAATTTTTTTCTAAAAATAAAGTGGTTCGAAATAGAATATCTTATCGAGGTTGAAACTGTTTATGAATGTTTGTAAAGTATATATTATATACATATATATATATATATATATTATTTTTTTAATTTTTGCTCAATTTAAATTTCAGAAAAATGACAAGTATATTTAGGTGGATGATGTTTTATACTATAAATCCACCGACGTGACACCTACCAAAAATTAAAGTTTACTTCTTTATTAGATTGCTATTACATACATAAATTACAAAAGTGTAGAATAAGTAGACCATAGTTTAAAAAATGAAATCCAATACAGGTATCCGTATAAATTAATTTATGTTTATAGAATCAATTATAAAAAGCAAAGACAAATTATAAATAAGAATCATTTACAATCAAGATTTTATCATCATCTCTACTTTCTTCAATAATGATAATTACGCAAGTTTTATCAAATATTGAAATCAATATTTCAGCTGGCTTTACAATTTTTGATTTGTATCGACCATGTGACAAATAGTAAATTATTGCCGCTACATGGGCACAACAGCCGACGGTTCTATTTCCATTTGCTCAACCACACACATATCTTTTAATACCCTTATAACTATCCAAGTTTGGTTCGTACTCAACATAGCAATGATATGTTTTTCTATTAATGTGTCTTGATTGCACTCTTACTCTTATAATGTTTCCGCATTCTTTCAAATATTCAAGATTTAAATCTTCATGATTTACTATTTTCTGCAAGATAACATATTGCTTGAGACAATTGATAAGTTCCAGTAAATAATATTTTAAGATCATTTTCTGTGAGTCCTGGAAAATCCATCAAAGTTGTTGCTGATAATGTCATAAAAGGTTTTTTGCTTTGACTGAAGTTACGATTGTCAACTAATTCTTGCATTGTATTTTGCTGATTTCGACGCTCCTTCATGTAAACAATTATTGCATCAGCTAGTTCTTTATCAGTTTAATCTTTTTCCAAAAGTGTTGTTTAAAAAAACAACTATTTTACACAAGGATTTTCCACGGGCAAAAGTTCGTTATCTAAGATGTTATGTAATAGATGATATTTTTGACCAATATTGCCATGTATAGCTTCTACAACCCAACGTATTTTAGTTACAAATCGTGATG
Source organism: Salticus scenicus (assembly GCA_963930645.1). Taxonomy (NCBI): domain Eukaryota; kingdom Metazoa; phylum Arthropoda; class Arachnida; order Araneae; family Salticidae; genus Salticus; species Salticus scenicus. Next base: position 109,926,141 of record OZ005657.1, read on the forward strand.
CATTTGCTCCTTCTGTTGTTAGTTGGGCTCTATCAGCCTTTAAAGCTGGCATAAAAACATGGTAACCTTGACTCTGTAAATAGTTCGCCACGTCACGAAAACCGCGATCAACAATGCAGAAGTCACATTTTTGTAGAAGCGATCGCAATCCATTGGGTTCTTCTAGTAAGTTTTTCATTATAGATGCATCGTTCAAGGTTGCGTTGAAAGGCCCTGCTATATCAACTATATAACCATTTGTTGTGCAGATAGTGAAAGGTTTGCAAAGAGGTTTTTTCTTTTGCCCACTGTAAGATTTCCTTTGGTACATATTATTTCTACTCTTTTGATGGCTTATGTACGTACCGTCAAAGATTAAACCTAAAGTAGAATCTCCAAAATCAAGAAGACTTTTAGCAATATATGAAGTTTAATTAGTAATTAAATCTTCTCTAGTTTTTACATGTATACCAAAGTAAAATGGCAAAATGTCCATTTCAAAAGCTTCGATAACTTGATGAAAGTAATTTGATACTTGTTGATGATATGTCAAGCCGAATATTTTCTGTATTACCTCGTTAGAATTACAAGTTTTTAGCTTACATAGAAACACTACCAGTGCTTGTATTACTGATCTCCCTCCGCTATCTCTCATGCTAATAAGCATTTCTTGTAATTGAATTATATTTTCCCATTTTCAACCGGTGTAGGTAAATATTTCTTCCTCAGAAAAATTACTAATTCTATTAAATAGTATTGAATCCACATTAACTGCCAAAAAATTTAAAAACTGAGAGACTTCTTCTTTTTCTATCAAACTGTAATTAGAAAAACACATAGAAGTTGTAATTCATCATTAAAAAACCGTTTTTTGATCAAATGGCTAGTGCAACATCTGTTTCCTTTTGGAATAAAAATTCTTCGTTTTGTAAATGCTTGAAAGCGAGCCTCTAGAGGCACGATAGTTAGATGTTTATTAGATTGACACATTGTACGTAAATATGTGTCACTCTAACGTTTTTAATTTGTAGTTCAATATATTCTTTACGTGAAGCACTGTGGCAAAACATTTTAAAATCCGGATCATCGAAATCTTTGCAGTGATTCAGAGCCTGATTAAGGGGGAAGCACACATTATCTCCGCTCTCACCGGAATATTTTTACAATTATTTTTTACTTCATGTCATAGAAATTCCACGCTTTGACGAGGAAATATTTTTTATAAAAAATGAACTGTGTAAAACAATCCAATTTACTCACCGTTATTAGACACCAGAATTCTTTTAAAATAATTTTTAATGAGAATTTTCTGTTTATTATAGGAGGAAAGTATTTGTTAAAAAATAACGGTGTAAGTATAAATAATGTGTGCTTCCCCCTTAATCAGGCTCTGCAATGATTGTCATCTTCAATATTATCGTCATTACTAGTAGATACTGCAGGTTGCGGATTTCTATATATGATCAATCTACATTTAGCACAAAATACAGACCCTATTTGTACAATATTTTTACAATAATCTTGATATATATTTACATCTTCATCTGTAACCACTCGTTTCAATTTACCATCTATTTTCACGATAATTAACTTACAATTAACACATCTGTCCTGTTTGTCATCTTCAATACAATCATCACTGCTAGTATATACCGCAGGTTTAGGATTTCTGTATATTATCAATCTACATTTAGGACAAAACACAGATCCAATATTTACATTATTTTTACAATGAGCTTGGTATCTTTTTACGTCTTCGTTAGTAACCATTCGTTTTAATTTACCACCTATTTTCCTGATAATTAATTTATAATTAACACATCTGTCCTCTTCCTTACTCACAATTGTTTTCTCCTTTGCTATGGACCTCGGCTCTTAACAGAAGTAAAAAAATAGGCACTTTATACATAATCGAGCTTCATATAAAAAAAATTACGAAAGCACTTATTACTCACATATAACAGTGCAGCCGACCAACCGGATTACTTCATAGCACCACATTAAAGAATTTTCGTCAATATATTAATAGAAAAAACGTATAGAAATAGTGGTATGAAATAATACGGAGAATTACTACAGTTTTTACATATAGGAATAAAATCTGTTTCGTAAGGATCAATAAATACCCACACTATTAATTATTTTATTCATCCGTATACATACAGCGACGAGTTAGGGTCGTCATTCACTTCATGTGCAGATTTTCATGCATATGTCAAGAGCTGTTTCTCCATTCATAGTTCATAATGGCCACGCCTTTTTTTCAAGAATTCTACCACCAGTATTTTTATGGAATAGATTTCCTTTTAAATTTTAAGACATTTTAAATATAAAAAATTGCTAAATATTAATAGTGGTGCAGAAAATTAAGAAGTTTCAAGGACTGTACGAACTATGTCATTTTTGATGGGCGGAGCTATGTGAAAGATTTATAAAGGATGTTATGTCAATTGTACCTGATTACGTTTAACAATAGTAGATGATTTATAAAAATCACACTCGTAAATAAATAAATAAATGAATAAAACATTATGCATATAGACTAAATGAATTGGTAGACCTTTATCAAAATATTATTATTTAAAAGAACGGAAAATCTTATTAATATAGTTTAACCAAATTAAATAGTACTTTTCAGGCATATGAAATTCTGTGTTACTGTATGTCAAGGGGAAAATTCTCTAGTAAAGTTGTTATAACTTATGTATTGCAGTAAGCGCAAAAATATTTAAAAACCGAGAGACTTCTAATTCATTCTGTAACATTATTAGTAACTGCCTAACAATATTACGAATTAAAATAAAAATTTTGGCAGCTATATTTACAGCTAATTATATGGCTCGTATTCCATGCCCCCTTTTACACATTCGGAAATGGGGGAAAACTCCCGCCTCTCATTTTTTTTTTTTCTACTGCTATTTCATGCTTGCCAACCATCTCATTATGAAGCGTAGTACTTTTAGTCACCGCCTTTTTTTGTACACCAGTAATTTTTTAGAGTAATTTCATTCTTATTTAATCGCAACACTATTTGGAGAGAATTGCTCCAAATATAAAGTGGTGTGGGAAAAGGGGCGTATTTTAGAGGGGCGTTAACAAGTCTACGCTTATTAATGAGATGGTTGGCAGTCCTGCTATTTTCATAGATGCCAATATTTTGATTTATTCCGGAGTACTTTTAGCCCCGCCTTTATTTATAGCAAAATTTTATGAAATATATAACTTCCATAAAATCAGGCAATTTTAGCCTTAAAAAATAAGTAGTATGGAAAAAAGGCGGGGCTAAGAAATACTCCGGAATAAATTAAATTTTGCCATCTATGCTATTTTCATATAGAAATTTTTATATCAGTATTTTTGAAGTGTTGTGACGTGATTAAACAAGATAGAGATTATTATATGAAAATAAAGGTAGTAAAAATTACGGAAATTTCTCATCCTTAAAAGTGTCTTGAAAAAAGGGCGAGATGTAAGATCCCTGATAATAATTAAATATATATATATTTGCTAATTGTTACGTTTTAATAACAAATGTTAATAGAGCATTTTTATAATTGCTTGCATTGTTTATTTATTGATATTAAGTAGTTTTTAAAAATAAATATTATATCATTGGTATTATTATTAAGTGATTATTATTTTTTTCACTACGTTCTAGCAATTTGACACTTCTGTAATTTTTATATGTAATAGCTAACTAATAAGCAAATAAACTGTATTTTGTTGGTAGGTGTCACTTTGGTGGATAGCATAAAAAATCGCCCATCAAAAATATACTTATCATTTTCTACCGTTTAAAATCGAATGAAAATTCTGAAAAAAATATATATGTACTTTTTACACATTTATAAATAGTTTCAACCTCGTTAAGATATCTTGAGTAGTTTTTTTTTTTTTTTAATTTAACGTTTTAGGTTGCTACTCCCATTACTCCCTAATCGTTGAGGGTAGAAGTCTAAAATTGTGTGCAAAAGATGTTTCAGATTAAAAACAATAAATAGCAGGTAAGAACTCTTCATTCGACGCTGGTGCAGTTTTCATATGCTTAACCTGCAATACCCTTTTTTGCTGTGATTAACAATGTGACGGCATTAAAAATATGTTTTAAATCTTTACCTTCCTTCTATCCTAGTGTATCTGAATTCTTCAATATGAGAATGTAAAAGAACTGGTAACTCTACGATTATCATAGTCCTATGTAACTCCTTTGATTTTTTAATAGATAAGCATTATTACTTTAACTGCATACCACAAGCTGCAATACATTCAAAATATTTAGTGTAACCCTACTGAAAAACCACAAACAACATTTTCTGCAGGAAACACGCGATATTAATCTCTCATATCATATGGCATTTAAGTCACTTCTATGCATACTTATAAAGGTTAGAATGGAGGAAAACGGCAAGAGAATATTAATAAGAAAGCACCACATAACTGACGTTTTAAAGTAATAATTACAAAACTTTGAATAATCACTATAAAATGCAATAAACTTGCAATAATTGTTTAGGGTCGAAAGAACACACGACCCTTCGTCAGGCGAACAAATTAGGCATGAGTGCTGCAGTGATGCGTTGCCATTTTGACTGCAACGCTCGTGGCTACTTTGTTCAGCTGCGTTGCCGCTTTGACTGCAACACTTGTGCCTGCTTTGTTCGTCTGATGAAGGGTCGTATGTTCTTTCGACCCGAAGGAAATGTTGCAATTGTTTCTTGCTTTTTATAGAGAAACAAGCCTTTTTTTTTCCTGAATGTTCCATTATCCTTAAAGAAAAAAAAAAAAAAAAAAAATGTTTGGTAAATTTATTTTTTAATATATTAAATATCACATACGTAATTAACTTGTTTTTTTTTCTTTCATTAAATTTTCGATAATTTCAAACTGAGAATATCTTTATTAAAATAGATAAATAAATCAATAATTGGGCGTTCAGTTAAACGTCGAAGATTAAGAACATTTTATATAGATATCATACAAAATGAAAAAAGGGTAAAATTGTTTCGTGTCACAATCTTCCATAAAAAAAAAAAAAAAAAAAAAAAGAAGGAAAAGAAAGCACGACGAATACAGCGTAAAACCGATATGTTGGAAACTATATCTTATATTTATTTATTTATTTATTTCGGTACGTTATTTTTATGTAAAGTTCTCTGCATTGTCTAAGTTTCTAAGTTTATTATAATTGTCATCATTCAGTTGGTTAGTATGAAGAAATTCGGTTCAGAGGACTATTCCATGTTTCACGAATGGGCAATATTCTATAAATTCTTATGCAGCCAATGTTAGCTCCCTTTGTATACAATAATAATCGGTTAAAACTACTTACAGTACAGTTGAATGCTCTTGTAATGCTCAAACGAATATTGAAATTGAAGTCAAAATTATTATTTCACCTTCTGTTTCGCAAGGAGGATTCAAACTTGTGTAAAAAATGGTATACCGACGTACTTTAAAATTATTTCAAGACTATATTTAAAAGTTATTAAAGTAATAATAATAATAATAATAATAAAATAAATAAAACTATTGTTTTCTTTTTATATGGAAAATAATAATTATTTAACAAAGATATAGGGTGTTATGTATGTGTTATGTCTAGAAGAAAAGCAAACTGAGAATTATTTTTCCCACATATCCGCTGCATCATTATCACTACTACAAATTTCGGTCCATTTTCTATTGACACGTGAAAGCATTTTTTACACTCTAGGGCATTTTCACACAAAACCTGAAAACTAATAAACCTGTCATCCTTAATGCGTTTTCTACCTCCCACCACAGTGATAAATTACAGCAGAGTGAAATGGGGAAAATCCAGTTTTTGCAGCTAAAAATTGCATTTATCCCCAAAATTATTAATACGTTTTTTTTTTTAATTTAAATATTATGAAAATTAATAATAATATGTCACATCATTTAAAAAGGTGTTGTATTAATTATATTATTGATAAAACAACTTGTTAATTATTTGAGGTTGATAAAGGAAATCAAGTAAAATTTCGCCTTTTACAGCTTAAAATCAAATTTAAAAAATTTAAAAAAATCCATTTTTGAAAAAAGGGGCAACGCTTAACGGCCATGAATTTTCCGAATGCGAAAACAGAATTTAAAAATACGCATTACGTAATGAGTAATAATGGGGATTATTTCCCCATAGGTTAACATGGGATTTGGGTGGCCTTGAAACTCACTGACAGAGAGCCTTAAAAGTATCCACTCGAGTTTTGGAAAAATAATAGAAAATTTCGAATGCATGAGCTAATGCACTAAAATCCGGTAATTTCACTCTGCCGAGTGTGAAAGCAAAATCTATAGGGGGATGTCTCCGGTTGTGGGTACAGTTTTGATTTTTACTTATAACTTTTGATAGAGTAAATATTATGCAAACATATGAATGCCAATGGAAAGCTAGAACACTTACCCAACATTTGATAAAGTAACTGTATTGATTCCGTCAACCAGAAAAATTTTATCACCAATTTTGTGAAGTGGTCATTGTGGGCACACTGGAAAAATACGCTAAAAGTGGGACTATAACAAGAAAAACCATCATAATTACAGAAAATGACAAAATTCATACATTTTGTAAGGATTCAGTGGCCAAAATAACAACAGAAAATGTCATTTTTCCAATTTTATTCGTCATCTTCTTCGTCTTCCAAATCAGAAGTGCAATGCTTGGAAGTGAAATAATTTGTATGTCTATTGGCACACTTGAAATGCACAAGACAATCACACTCGTTGCCTTTGATTGAGTTGACTCTTGTTAGGCATGGTAGCAGATCCTCCAAAGAGATGATGCAGAAGTCGACATCATTATCAGATTGTGGATATTCCTATTTTTAGCACGTTTGGCCAGCTGTTTGACAGGTGGAGTTGCATTACTTTTCCAGGCTTCTTCTGGAGGTACACGGATGCTGCGAAGAAGTCCCTATTCTCTGGCAGTCGATTTTATGGCTTTCTTATCCACTAAGCAATCCCTTTAACCAGATCATTAAAATCCTTTTCTTTTCGATCGGTTGACATTTTCGGGGTTGACATGGCCTGAAATTGCCTAAACATACATAAAAGCACTAATAAAATATGTTACGTTGACATAAACGACCATATTAGACAATTTGTAAGTCAAGCACATGCTTTAAATAATAATAATAATAATAATAATAAAGCTTGCCCACAACCGGGAATGGAAGCCATTTTTATAATGACAGAAAAAGCAATTTTCAGTCCACAATTTGGCTTAATTTGATATTGCATCACAAAATATAATGAATATACTGCATGAATATACATTACACTTACATTTTTTAATTAATTCACTTCGATTTATCGCATTCTGAAAATATTCACAAATATCTTTTGTGTTGCTTTTTTCAGTTTTTTTTTTTTTTTTTTTTTTTTTTTTTTCGATGATTGCACTTACTAAGCAAATGCATCTATTCACTTCGGTGTTAGCACAAAAATTCCGTACTGTTTACAATAAAAGTTTGACAGTACTCAAATCCACCATATTTGCTTTCAGTTAAAAGATATGGTGGGGCCATAAACGGAGATTGCCCGTAACAGGAGATACTTCCCTACTTTTCTGTTGTCGCACACATAAAGTGGTAAAAAATGTTGAATTCCTATCCCTATACCCTAATTTTTAGAACAAAATATGAAAAGGAAAATAGGAAATAATGATAAATAACAATGAATATTAATAATATATAATAAGTATATGAGTACAAGTAAATTTGTATAATATATTAATCTATATTAGAGCCATTTGTGTGTTAAAGCTATCATATTGTAAAAGCTTTCATGATGCTTATATCTTTTTGCCTAATCAAAAATCACATGAATGTGTTTCTTATATTTTCCTTTGATTAGCCTGATTTTCGAAATACCAAACTCTTTTTTAGCCATTTGGGCAAACATTTCAACCATTGTATCATGTAAAATCTATTTTTACGAAAGTGATTATTTAGAAAATTTGTATAGAATATAGAAAATAGAAATCATATTACCTTCATTTGTTTTGCATAAAAGTTCCTAAGATTTTATATAATGTTAAATAAGGAGATATTTCATTTTTGCACTGCATACATTTTTTTTGTTGTTGTTATGTAATAATGCAATTCAGTGAAATGACACAAACCATTTAAGAAAGTAAAAATGATTTATATAGCAAGCAAGTGATGTCATGATGTCAGCTTTAAATATTGATATAGTATATTTAAATTATCTTTACATTTAAATTTGAAAACAACCAAAACAGTGTATAAAAACCGACAATCTTAATTTAAAATATTACAAGTTTTTAAACTTTTCATTATAACCACATAGTGGGGTCTAAGCGTTCTTATATTTTGAGTATTCTATTTTTTTTTTTTTTTATTATTATTATTTTTTTTTCACTGTCAGAAAATTTCGTCATTATACACTAAATTATTCCTTATTTTTCAACGAACAATATTCGTACACCTTGGAAACATTATTTTTCCGTGAATTGTTACTGAAAATCTGAAGAAGAGGAAGAGGAAAATTCAATTAATCGCCTGCACGCAAGCATATTCGTCATTTTATCCGCAAACTCTCTCTCTAAACGTTCAAAAAGTTCTTCTTCAATTCATGGAAATTTTACTGGCAGCAGTGCTGCCTTGATATTTCCGTTAATTAACAAATATTCTCTGTTACATGAGAAAATTTCTCCGTTTTTTGTGAACGTCCATGACGGAAATGTTTCATTACTTGAATAAAGATCCGTTTCTTTTTTATCCGTTAAGAGAGAAAATCTTTATGCAAATTGAGGAAAGCTCTGTTTTTAATAAAGTCACCGAGGAACTCTTTCAATCAATCTCCACATCACAAAATCCCAAGATAACCGTTTAGGTAACCAAAAATTCAAATTTGTCATCGTCAAATACATTTATCAAAATTCTGTTTTCACCATCTGAATGTAGGTATTTTGTTACACTGCGATGGATTCAAAAATTAGTTGCCTAAATTTTAAATCTTTCTTAAAAGACAATAAATTGAAAGTTTTATTTACGTAATCATTGTAAAAGATTAAAAAATAAGAAAACAAGTTTTTGAAAAACAACCATAGCAAACGCTTGAAACTGCAATTTAATTTTCAATTGTCAGTTTTAAATAAGGATGATTTCTTATTTGATTACTTATTGTTATCTTAATTAGAAAAATAAAATAAATAAGGTAAAAATACAATCCGACGCGGTAGCGTTGATTTACAATCTTTCAATCTTTCTCCAAAGTAAACAAAAGTTATCACAGCGTAATTTAAAGTTTTGCGGAACAAAAAGTTCTTCAAATAACGGAAAATTTCGACATAAAAAAGGGTAGAAGTTTCTTCAATTGACAAAAGAATAAAGAAACAGATATTCGTCAAATAACTGAAATATCTCGGAAGCACAGTTGTCAGTAAAATTTCCGTGTATAGAAGAGTAAAGTTTTGAGAGTGTGTAATAAACTTTTCTTTGTCCAGTCATGGAATTCCTGTGTCTTAATAAAGAATAAAAGATATTAAGTATAGTTATACACAAAATATTGGAGATTTTGACCTCTAACTCTATACTCAGAGCTGCCAACTTTTTAAACTTTTAAATCAGATTTGACACCAGTATTTTTAAAAGGAATATGTTACATATATTTTCGACGATTAATATTACCAAAAACAGCTATAAAATTTTTCCGATGTGAAGTCTCCCTTGAAAAACGGGAGACTTGGCACCTATGTATACTATATACTTTTTTATATGTTGTTACTAAAACCTATATTAAAAAAATACGTCATTTATTTAAAGAAAATTTTTTATTTCAGACCTTGCACCTATTTCTGTATGCAATAAAACATTACAAGTATCTCATAAACTGAGAACAATGGTATTAACGCAAAATGTTATAATTATTTAAATTTTATTAACACTTGAGTCCGTGTAATTGTTGGGAAAAATGTTGAGTTTTACTTTGTGATTATCTTATATATTGAAACACGAACTGTTTAAGACCACAACGAAAGCAGTTGAGCATACGTAAAAATCTTTGAGCCAATCCGGAACAATAGCATTACTGTCAATATACTTTGAGCAATACAAACTATCGGTAAAACAAAGTTCACCATAAAACGAGAAAAAAGAAAGTTGAGGTTACGTGGATCTGACGTCTCACCATAGCTACATGTGGGAAATAACGACAGTTTCGGATTCATTTCCATAAAGGGTACGGAGAAAAGCTATTAAAATTTTGATCCTATAGGGAGGGGAGTGTGTGATTGAGTGAACATAATATCGCAACTGAAGATGCAATAAAAATAGAATACGTAGTGGGAAACTGGAAACCCACTGCGGTTCCCTCCATAGGTGTTTCGGAGATACAACATCAAAATTTTGATCCTCCGCGGGAGGAATCGATAAAACGATGAAAGTACACTCTGCGGCAAAATTATTGAAGCACTAGAAATAATTCGTATATAATAAATGTGCACTTAATACTGTTTTGTTAAGTAAATATCTGAGATTGAGACCATGGAAGGTCACCACGGTTTTAAAAGTGAGCTGGTTCCAGCTACAGCCGGTGACGCAAAAGATGGGAGTTTAGGATGCTTCGACGCAAACACTCGGCGAAGTTTCAGATTAGGTTGGAATGGTTTTGCGTCAGCATAGAGCTGCAAAGTATGAAGTAAAATGCAGAGTGTAAGTGGATATGGACAGGGTTTTCGAAGTTTTGTTAAATGAAGTGAATGGAGTCGATTGAGTTAAGGATAAATATGACGGTATTTTTCGTAGAAGGCTGGTGCATACTTGCCAGCCATCTCATTATGAACCTTACAATTTTTATTACCCGCCTTTTTTTGCACACCAATAATTTTTTAGAGTAATTTTAGTCTTATTTAATCGTAACAACATTTGGAGTGAATAACTCTAAAAGTATAGTGATGTGAGATAAAATCTTTTTGTAAAAAAAATAGAACCGACTCCAAGAAATGGGAATGAAATGAAATAGTAAATTGCGCCTAAAAGTATAAAATAATTTCCTTCGCCAAACAACCTATAACACTACAATTAATCATAACTTTTGAAGTCGGCGCAAAATTAAATAAAATTTAATTAGTTTTTAAAGGTCTGTTTTTAGATCGGTAGCAACAAATGCTGTTGTCTCGAATGATCCATTTTCATGTTTCCTTTATTATTTTATCACTGTATACAATTGGTTTATTAGTAGCATCTACATAGAACAGTGAACATTCCTTACAAGGCGGTATTTATGTTTCTACGAAGTTAGTTTCCTTTGCAAATTTGGTATAACTTTGATAACTATCATACTTGGTGGCTTTTGGATTTGGCGATCAAAACATGCACGCAAGATCTATATTTTCATAATATATATTGTACGATGTATTGTTTCATATTCTTGATTACTCTCTTAATATACCTTATCAAACTAATCATGATATCCTAAAGAAATTAAATATGTTTTCCAGAACATTTTGCGATTTTTCTTTCACCAAGGACGTCGGATACCAGGATCTTCGCCAACTTTTGCTGCTTACGGAATCTTATTTGTTTTCTTGAATCAAAGTTGTTTTCGGCTGCGTTTTGCAGGTGACAATGTGAGATGTGTATATCGAATAGGATTTGATTTTTGTATTGAATAAAGTTATCAATTTTTATTTAATTTTGCGCCTACTTCAAAAGTTATGATTAATTGTAGTGTTATAGGTTGTTTGGCGAAGGAAATTATTTTATACTTTTAGGCGCAATTTACTATTTCATTTCATTCCCATTTCTTGGAGTCGGTTCTATTTTTTTTACAAAAAGATTTTATTTTTCTCTTTTCAGTGAAAATTTATTCATATAGCAGAACACCAGAAGACGTTCGACGGCAGCTTCACGAATCACAACTTCCAAGAAAAGTGACATAACTCAAAAAATGGTTTATGTCACTGAAAAATACATGAAATGCACCCAATGTGAACAAAAAAGTTACATCTCCATCTAGAAAGTTATCCACTCGAGAGACAGTTGTGCCAGTTTTATACTAGTCAAGTTATTTTTAAGTTGATTTTTCTCAAATGCTGCATTTTTAAGTTGTGTCACTTTTCTTGCCTTTATCGGATATGAGTATCGGCCGGATATGAGTATCGGCCGCGGTAGCCTGGTTGGTAAGAGCAGCGAGTTCGTGATCGAAAGATTGCGGGTTCGGTCCTCGAGCCGGCCGAAGACCGTCGTGTACGCTAATGGCGACTGGTGCACGTTAAATTCCGTCGTGGTCGCAAAGTCCTCCAAGTTCCCATAAAAAATTATACCTCTGGGGGTACCGGAACATGGGTCAAAACTCGCTCTGATCCGGATCAAAATTCGAGTTCGGCTGGTGCTGCCATCTTTCACCAGCTTATGGAACTAGAAGTCGTACTTCCTCACTATGAGGCGTTCCTAATAACGGAAGACGCAACCCTCTTGCCTTAAGTCCGGTAGTTTCACTACCGGGGCTCGGAATTTCCGAGTGGCACACGACAACAACAACAACAACATCGGATATGAGCAAAAAACTATCTGTTGAATGAACATACGTTAAGTTAAAAAGTCTTTAGAAATGTAAAGGACGGTTACGCTGTATTAGTGACCAAAAATTCTGTTAGGCATATATATATTGAACTTTACTCTGAATACGTGTCACCCGCTGTGCTGGAAATTGCGCAGCCTTAAAGTTCAAACAAAGAGCAAAATATGCATTGCAGCTGATGGACAGAAGTTTCAACATCGATACTTACATACTACTTTTACCAGTGTAGCTGCATGCGCTCAGCAGCTAGAATGAGAACAGACTTTTGTGAGTATCCTGTAATTTGTTTATATCTTAATGAAATCATAATGAAACCTATTTTAGGCTAAGATCAATACAACAAAAAAGTATTAAAATTAAATCATCTCTTACGAAGTTAAAAGCTAACAAATTTCAACAACAACAATCAGAAACATGGTTTGTTTTGTGAACTTCTTCCTTTACGAAGTCGGTTTAAAACGTCTATGCGTTAATCGATGTGACCGCTTACAATAACCATACTTTGAATTTTACATAGCATAAATGTCACCCGCTACGCTACAACATATACCCATACGCTACAACAAATGTCGTTTAAGTGTGCACAAAATAGGAAATTGTGAACAAACAAATGCACGTTTTAAGCGTTCTGTTTTTAGCATAAATGTCTAAACTATCTTTTCGTAATAAATCGATGACGGTCTGCAATTTTATAATTCACTTTTTTCCCTTGTCTTGAACCGTTTTCGAGATAGGAACGCTAACTCCACTGTTTTCCACCAGCATGTGACCGTTTACAGTAACAGTACTTTGAACCACAGAGTATACGTGCCATCCGCTACGCTGCAAAGTGTGCAACGTAGTTCAAGTGTGCACAATGTAGGAAATTGCGAACAGACAACTGCATGTTTTAAGCGTTCTATTTTTAGCAATAATGTCTAAATTCTGTCTTTTTGTAGTAAATCGATGATGCTCTACAACTTTGTAATTAACTTTTCTCCCATCTTGAACCGTTTTTGAGATATGAGCGCTAATTCCGCTGTTTTTCACCAGATGGCGTTTTACTTTCTTTAGATTGCAAAAATATTGCAATGGGATCTACATCAGACCAAGGTCTTTACAACAAAACAAAAAGTATCAAGTAACCGTATTTTGAACTGTATAGCGTATGTCTCACCAGCTACGCTACAACGTGTGCGATGTATCTCAAGTGTGCATAATGTAAGAAATTGCGAACAAACAAATGCTCGTTTTTAGCATTATATTTTTAGCATCACTGTCTAAACTATCTATTCCTACTAAATCGATGATGCTCTGCAATTTTATAATTCACTTTTTCCCCCTGTCTTGAGCCGTTTCCGAAATAGGAAAGCTAGCATGAATGTCTAAACTATCTTTTTGTACTAAATCGATGCTACTTTTCAACTTTATAATTCACTTTTTCCTTTAGAACCGTTTTCGAGATAGGAAAACTAACTCCGCTGTTTTACACCAGGTGGCGCTGCGGTTAAACCTTGTGCTGCATGGACCACTTTGCTATACTTACATACCATTTTTATCACTATAGCTGCAGCCGTTTAGCAGTTAAGAGTTGGGACTGATTTTTTTGGGCACCCTGTATTTTCTTTCGATCGTTAAGATATTACAATGGGACCTATTGCAGACCAAGACCTTTTCAACAAAACAAAAATTATCAAAATCGGAGCATCCGTTCAGAAGTTATGAGCTAACAAACATAAAAAAAACATACGGTTTGAATTGAGAACCTTCCTTCTTTTTTTGAAGTCGGTTAAAAAGGGGCGTTTTTTCAGGGGGCGTTAACAATTGTACGGTTATTAATGAGATGATTGGCAAGTTTTCTGGTGTAGTTGAGATAGATCTTATGCTAGCGCTTAGTGATTAAGTGGATTAGATTGTGGAGATTTTTAATTTCTTGATTTCTTGATTTCTTGGCGAGTATTGTGGTGTTGTAGTTAGTGTTGGATTGAGTGGAAGAATTGGTGGTCCAGAGAATCCTACCACCTTTGTCAAGTTTGAGAAGTGCAGTGGTTACTACGAGAGCAGCGTTCATCCTTCTTCTGTTATCGCTACTGGATGAGACTTCAGTTTTATACTTCTCTAAATTGTTTATTAATTTAACTTATTAATTGAGTTCCGGGTACAAGCTATCCCTCTCTGATTTTAAGCAAATAAAAGCTTTATTTCTAATTACTTTCTATTCTCATGCTCTACTTTATCTATTTAATCATCTAATTAGTTAATTAAGATGGAGTCTGCGACCACGCAAACTTCACAAATACACTGCTGGCCATCCAAAATGCAACACCAAGACGAAATTCAATTATCAGAATGATATTTATTGGGCACATACATTATAGTGTTAAGAACAATTGGTTAAATTTTCAGAGAATTTGGAGTGATATATCCCGAGAAATGAGTGCATGAAGCAGCGAAATCTGTAAGTAGTAAGTGCACTTATCTGCATAGACACTCAATCGAATAGCGATTGGATGACGCATTCAGGTACAGCACTTCATTACGTCGCCTGGAATAGATAGTGTGGAAACTGACCAACAAATCAGTGCCTAAAGATTAATACTATCACTAGGGATCAGTGCGATTGAGCTTATTGCTTGAGAAACGGAAAGTGATGTATATATTGACTATTTATGGTGTTTAGATCACGTGATTGAGCAATCGAAACTGGGAAAAGCCAATGAACTCTTTTACAATGTTTACGATTTGAGCAAAAAATTCGATCACATCTGGGAGGCATGATGTTTTAGCAGTATTTTAAGAAAATAATTACAAGCGCTTGTCACACTGTATATTTAAGAGGCTGTAAATTCATAAAGCTTCAATACAATGCCACGGTTCAATGACCATAGTTACTGGTAAGAGAAAGCGTGGCAGTGGCTTTTCAACGATTAAACTTTTCATTGGTGCGAGATCAGGAGAACATGCTGGCTAGAACAACAATGGAACATATTCTATATCAAGATAGGTCCGGAAAATATGGACAACTTGCGGTCCTGCCATGCCTTGCTTAAATCTTGCGATACGGAAGCTTAAAATATAGGGCAGAGTGATGGTCATTAACTCGTCAAAAATGTAATTTCTGCTATGCTGGGAATGAGAACAAGAGACGATCAGGACGTGTATCTAATGGTAACACATACCATCTCTCCAGGTGGTGACCCAGTATGCGGTTACAAAAACTTCGATTATTCCAAAAGCTGAAACACTTATATGGACGCCTTTAATGGGTGATCAACGACGAACCAGGACGCATGAATGACGTGAGGTCGCTTTTCAGACAATTCACAATCCCGTTCACAGCATAAAAATTGTCGCATCCGTATTTAACGATATTGTGAATAATGCATATTTCCAGCAACATCCGACATCGTCATACTGGCCCATCACCTGGAGTACTGCGTCCCATTGGATACACATCTCGGCCACCTCTTGTTCGCATACCCATTTGTGTTGCCATTACATTTCTGATGAGTTTAGGCCTGTCACCCAACATTATATTCGAGGCTTCCGTAACGCAACATTTAAGAAAGACAATACACGCCAGCAAGTTGTCGGTATTGTCAGGAACTTCCTTGATACATGATGTGTTCTACTGTTGCTTTGAACAGCGCGTTCTCCTGATTTCGTACCAATGAAAATGACTATTTAATCACTGAAAAGCGACTGGCACGCTACCACTCACCAGTAACTACGGTCGATGAACTGTTTCATCATGTCGAAATTTCATGAAGTTCTGTACCCGAAAATCTAATTCAATCGCTGTTTGAACCAATGCCTAGGCAGATAAGTGAAGTTATTGCTTCCAGAGGTCGCTGCTTTATGTACTGATTTCTCAGGATTTATTACTCCAAATTTACTGAAAATTTAATCAATTGTTCTTCCTACAATAATGTATGTGCCCAATAAATATCTTTTTGATATAAGCATTTCTTCTTGGTGTTGAATTTTGGATGGCCTGCAGTGTATTTGTCAAGTCATGATTTTAGTATTTATGTTGTTTATAAAAAAAGTGAGTTGATGATAAAAAATAGCGGTCAAACTAAACAAAATATGAAAAATGAGGATGTGTGCTTCAGTAATTCTGCTGCCGAAGGTATGAGATTGAGGTTAGGTGGGATTACTATCTGAATGCAGCTACTTGGTGAAGGTTTGTGATTAACTGGTATTGGTGGTGCAGAGACAGCCATCACATTTTCGATCCTTCGAATAATAGATCAATAAACACAAGATTTTTTTTTTCTGGTACTACAAATTTTTAATTCTAATGTGTTTTCCGTGAATGGTCTTTTGTACATGCTAACGGTGCCCTCATCGTTACAGTACGTTATTTTAAATATTTCTAAAATATATAATTCGATATTTCTCCTTATTTATAAAAAAATGAAATTTATAAAAATCAATTTTTACTTTCACACCCGACGCAATTTCTTCAAAATGTTATGCAAAGTGCGAACAGATGCTTTAAATTTCAAAGCTTGCGAATAATCTTGCAAGCGAAAACAAAAGAATTGGTAAAATATAAACTAAAAATGTCTTTTAGAAGCTCAAGAAAGGTTAGATTTACGGTTGTGTACAGAGCCTGATTAAGGGGGAAGCACACATTATTTATACTTACACCGTTATTTTTTAACAAATACTTTCCTCCTATAAAAAACAGAAAATTCTCAATAAAAATTATTTTAAAAGAATTCTGGTGTCTAATAACGGTGAGTAAATTGGATTGTTTTACACCGTTCATTTTTTATAAAAAATATTTCCTCGTCAAAGCGTGAAATTTCCATGACATGAAGTAAAAAAAAAAATGTAAAAATATTCCGGTGAGAGCGGAGATAATGTGTGCTTCCCCCCTTAATCAGGCTCTGGTTGTGTAGGATTAATCCCCCATTAGAAATGCGAAATGTGTAATTGGCGGCAGTTTAAAATTCACACCTAAGGATGTTAGGGAGACACCCCACAGCATTTTTTATTTTCTATGGCTAAGGAGGGCTCCCTCGTTTCAATAACTTACAGATTATTATAACGGAACATGGAAGACATTGCCGCAATAACGGTTTTAAAGTGCAGCAGCTACATTTAATGTACACGGCGGCTTTTTTTTAGCTCTAGTATCGAATTTGCAATTCTGATATAACTTACTCAACGCTTGCGCAACTGGGCTACAGTGGCGCACTCGAGAGAGGTTCAACGAGGAAAATAACGATTCATGCCAAATAACCGCGATTTAAATTGAAAATAAACGTGTCTATTTTTTTTAAGGAATTGTGCCTAATATTTATTTTATTTATTTATTTTTTTTTTCATTTTTTTTTTTTTCAAAATCGAATTACAGATTTACGCAAATAGTTGTCGAAGTCTTCT
Source organism: Salticus scenicus (assembly GCA_963930645.1). NCBI lineage: Eukaryota > Metazoa > Arthropoda > Arachnida > Araneae > Salticidae > Salticus > Salticus scenicus. Next base: position 109,944,063 of record OZ005657.1, read on the forward strand.
AAATTTACTCCCTTTACTTTAAGAACTGTTATTGAAGGTTACGCAGCCCATTCCTCTATTTGGTTGCTCTAAACGTGACCGCCCGGCTAGTTATGTCATTGCATTACATGCAATTTAATATTTTTGTGATAAAAAATAAATAAATAAATAAAATCCATGTTCCAAATGCATTGTATCACTTATAAATGTTTTTAAAGTATTTTATAATATTAATTTAAAAATACTGGCCTCGCAACTTACCTAAAACTTTACATTTATTTTATTATATTTTCACCAGTACCGTTAATGAAAAACATTTCTTGGATATTTTTGACCGTTTTAACGCTAAAATGTTAAATTTAAAAGTGTTGCTTTAGAATTGGGTCTTTCATTGTATAAGTGAATTATCTCGTTGTAAGTGGAATTCTAAATAAGGAGGTTTTTGTAAATTTATGTGTCGGGAAAAAGTCAAGATTCAGTAAGTATTTAGTCAATTTTTAGTGTTTAATACAAATCAGAGTTATAAGAATTTATAAATTATTCGAAAAATAATTTCCAATAACTTAGAAACTTCATTTTTATAATAAAAATTTAGAATTTTTAGTTTTCTGAAAAATACAATTAATGGCATTTGCGGAATTTTAATGCAACTATTGGAGTTTCTTCACTTTTGTATTGAAAGATGTGACTGAATGGGATACACTTAATGAAAAATATACATATTTAAAAAATATGGAGTTACACCACTTTTACAATGAAATGTGCAATTGTGGTAACAATATAATAAAATGAGTGTAAAATTTTAGAAACGCAGTGAAGCCTGAATAAAGAAGAAAAAATACATAAATGTCTGCACTGTATTCCTAGGAAGAATATGTTAACTCTCAAATACCTTTTTTTTGAGTAAATTGTAATGTATTGGGCTTCATACATAGCTGAATGTTATACTTTTGAATGTCAAAATATACTGTTCAAAGTAATGTATTCAACTTATTGTAATATAATATATATACATACACACACACACATATATATATTAAGTGAAACACCTACATTTATATAGAATTTAATTCGGCTATTAAAAAATAATTCTGTTTTTAAAAATTAATTTATTAAAATTATTATTTAAAAAAAATATCTTTTATGATAATGCAGACGATTTCCATATTAGAGAAGTAGTATAACACTAAATATCCAAAAAAAAGTCCATTTTATTCTCAATAAAAAAAAAAAAAAAAAAAAAAAAAAAAAAATCTGTTTTTATTTTTTTTCGTTAAAAGTAAAAAAAATCGATAACTTTATTTTGAATTATCGCAGATCGATGGTTCAACCATTCGTTTTAAAGGTATTGGCGAGCTCTTTTGAAAGATACCCATCATGAAAGATACCCATCATTTAGTTCCCTCGAGGGGGGGAGGCGAGGCTCCTACATACACAATTTTATTTCCCTGTTGGCTATCTCTATTACAATATATATATATTTGTTTCATTTGGTTTAGTGCAGTCTATGGATGTTAAACTCTACTTACCTGTAATTTCCCCCCACAGACGTAACGTATTTGAAAACTTTTGAGTGTCCCTGTACACGAACCATTTGCTTGACCTTAACGAAAATTTTAGTGTACCATCCTCATATGATACACATTTAGAATACCAAATTTTAACTTTCTGCCATAATATGTTTTCGAGATATGTTGATAACAGACAGACACACACACAGACACACAGACATACACGCAGACCATTTGTTAAAAACATGATTTTCGTATTCAGGGGGCCTCAGAACGTGTAAAAATATCAAAAACTCGCGTTCGAAAATTTTACCCAAAAACAGTACTTTCTCTATCTTATGGTTAAGAGAAAGTTAAAAAAAAAAAAAAAAAAAAAAAAAAAAAATATCTCGAATAATGAATGTTAAAAGTTTCTGTAAAGAAAACTGTATTATCAAACCTCCTTTTAGAGATAAACATAATGGCAACTATGCGTATGCAATTACATATTTCTAAAAGATAAATGACACATTTTTTATATCATATTTGTGTATTTTTTTTTATTTTTCAAAGTTTATAATGACAACAGAAAATATATAAGAGAAACGTTTTCAGAAAAAAGCATGTTTCTTGATGGTTGATTTTTATCGGTCGAGTGTTTCGGTTGATTTTATTTGAATTTGAATCACAAAATAAGGACGATTCTAAAGGACCGGAGGACCGGATCTTAAAAAAAAAAAAAAAAAAAAAAAAATCAAAACTATTACATTAGAACAAGTTATACATGAAATTAAAGAAATATTGTCATAGTTTTACTTCAGTTAAAATATCTGATGTGTGATGCTTCTGACACACGACCAGTGTTGGCAGATCAGACGTATTTTTTATTCAATAATCACCAATAATTTAGGAAAGTGATACTTGATGTAAATAATAGACGATTAATCTTTGAATTGATTACGCAAACATTACAATTAAAAATTATTGGTGATTATTGAATAAAAATTCCACCAGATCTGGCATCACTGTACACGACAAACGTCTAACCTGTAATGAAGTTCGTTTCGCACATTATACAGGACTGCCAACCATCTCATTAATAAGCGTAGACTTGTTAACGCCCCTTGAAAATACGCCCCTTTTCCCACATCAATTTATATTTAGAGCAATTCTCTCCAAATAGTGTTACGATTAAATAAGAATGAAATTACTCTAAAAAATTACTGGTGTACAAAAAAAGGCGGTGACTAAAAGTCCTACGCTTCATAATGAGATGGTTGGCAAGCATGCATTATATAGGTTTACATTGTCAATGCCTTCTAAAGCTGCACAAATGCGTTCTTTCAGATCTTACAGTATTTTTGGCATTAGCAGCTCATAAAAACTGCAAAAAATAATTTAAATAACACCTTTGTGCAGCATTACGAACTACTGACAGTAAAAAATTACAAAATGTGCAGAACGAATCTGATTATAGGTTAGATCTTTCTCGTGTAACAAAAGCGTCACTCATCAAACATTTGTGACTGAAAAGAAATTTGGTGCATTTTCTTTAATTTCTTGTATCCCTTATATATATAAATATCTATATTTTAGTGTGCTGTTATTGTTTTAGTTCTATTAATTGCTAAATTTTAAGATTAAATTTTATTACGTTATCTATTATTTATATATATATATATATATATATATATATATATATATATATTACACTTTTGAACTTTCAGTTTAATAGTTGAAAAATAAAATAAATAAAAAATAAAATAAAATCAGTTATTTAGCAAACAACTAAAATTGACGACAAGTATATTTAAATCTGATATAGTAAAGTATTAACATTAATATAAAGAACTCCCTTTTTAAACTCTTTTTACATGAAAAATATTTCTTTCGAAATAAAATGCATGTATCGGAGATTAATTTCCGTCTAGTTATAGAATGTATATTTTTTTTCCTTGTGTGCAATTTTTCTTTAAATAAAAATATAAAATAATGTAACAAATATTGACATTTCTTTATTTACTAAAATTATATGTCTTGCAAAATCAAGAAACACATTTGAAAATCCACCTTCACAGTTTTACTTTAATCTTTTTGTTTCGAGTTGTAAGTAGCTTACATTGTTTACAAAATTTGAAACATTATTTTAAAAATCACGATTCCATTTAGAATACTTTTAAAATTATATATAAATAATTTATGAAAATACTCTGTCAAAATTTTAGGTACATTTCCAAAACAATTTTTAGCTTTTACTTTGAATTAAAATTTATTTGTTTTTACTTCAAATGCATTTTTTTTAACCTTTTGCCCAATTTTATATCATGATAAAAAATGTGATGTTTAAAGACCTATTACTAGATTTCAGTAGCCTAATTAAACTTGAGTTTAATGACAAATCTCGTACAATCTATTTTTCTCACTTTCGAGCATTTGTTTCGTGACAATAAACTTCATCAGAAACTTATAAGTATGCTAGCAGGCTTTGCTACGCACTATATTTAAATGAGTTCTCAAAATTCCATATCATTATTAATAAAATCTTAAAAAAAAAAAAAAAAAAAAATCTTAAAAATCACTTAAATCAGTCGAACCTAAATTAAAGTTCCCGCTGTGTTTGGTAAAGGTTTTCCGCTCACAACGTGAACAGTCTTCGTCCCCTCTGCCTTCGGCAGTAACTTACCCGCTTTTTACATCACCTTCACCAGCGGGTCTTTCTTTTCTTGTAATACCGTTGGTGAATTCTGCTAGCTTTTGATTGTAAATGAGAAAATTTGCTTGTCACCCAAGTGTTTAAAAAAGAATGGATTTTTAGTAAGCATGACAAACACTAGAGAATTTTTATTTTGAGACAAATATTTCACACGTGTAACGTGTGTTTTCACTGAGATATGAGTATTTGGAGTAAATATATTTTACTGCGAATGTGCAAAAGTTTGATTTTTGTTTTGTCACACAGGTTGAAAGCTAGATATGTTTGGCAACTTATGTCAAAAGTTCATTTGAATAGAGTAAAAATTAACAAAATTATCGCCAAAAGAATGCGCAAAATTGGCGATATATTTCAGAGCTAAAATTTCATAAAGTTTTTTTTTTTTTTTTTTTTTTTTTTAAATGCCTCGTATTTAATTTGAAGATCCAGTTATTTCGCCCACGATTCCCGTTATGAACTCATAAACCCCTTATAAAAACCCTTTATGAATTCACAAATCTTCGCAAATAAATAAAGTTATATTACAGTTGCAAGTCAAAAACAATGTAAGAAGTCCAAGTTCAGTATTTTAAATATTTTTCATATGGGAAGTTCGCTTAAAAATTGTTTTTGGGATCGAAGAAACTGGTTTTATGAAACGAGCTCTTCTCTCTCAGCCACACACACGCTTATTTTACTTTCTCTTATCCATTCGCATTTCAGAGAAACAGTTGTTTTTAGCTTAATATTTAGAAATTAAGTTTTTGCTGTATTTATACGCTTTTTGGTTCCCTGAAACTAAAAATCAGGTTTTTAGCGGTTGGTCTGTGTGTGTTTGTCTGTGTTTCTATGTTTCTTATAATCATAAATCAAGAAGAAATGTTAGCAGGAAATCAAAAACTGAAAGAAAAAATAAGTAATTCGTGTCTTGGGACTTCCAAAAGAATTTTAATACGTTACGACCGTGAGCAAAATTCCTGGTAAATACAATTTAATATCTTTAGATTGCACAAACCAAAACAAACTCAACGCATATTTTTATATGCATGAAAGCATGTTTCATATAGAATTCGGAATGAAAATCGTTCAATAATGGTTTACACAGTGCCACAAAAAAGAATTCAAATACATTAAGACAAAGTAAAGAAATTGCAGAGAGTGCATTTCATGCTGCGTTACGTTATTTCTCACGCTGTTCTAAATGTAAGTAAAATATATGGTGTTCGTATAATATATAGTCAATAGTCAGGGCTACCCAGAACTGAATGAAAACCTTATTATTTATTATGTGTATGAACAAAATTTTATGGAATAAATAAAATAAGAATTTAATAAAATTAATATTTTTCTAATTACCTACTTATCTTCTTACTTTCTCTTATCTATAAAAGATAGAGAAAATATTGTTTACTTACTCGTTTTGATGTCCCATGAATCTAAAAAGAAGATTTTTAGCGGTTGGCGTGCATGTGTCTGTGTGTTTGTGCATTCGTTATAATCTTAACTCAAGAACAAATGTTAACAGGAAGTCCCACTCTGAAAAAAGAATAAGTATTTCGTGTACAAGACTTTTAAGATAATTCAAATGCATTACGTCTATGATCGAAATTTCTGGTAGCTATAATTCAATACCTTTAGATTGGACAAAGGAAAAAAATATCTATGCATAGAAGTATATTTCGTATAGAATGTGGAAGGAAAATCGTTCAGTCGTTTACACTGGACCACACAAAAGAATTCGGATACTTTAAATTGTCGGAAGTGCATTTCAAGTAGTGTTCTGCGTTTTTCCTACAGTGCTATATTTAAGCTCATATGGGATTTTTGTATGATATATGGGCAATATACAGGGTTACCCAAAATTTAGTGAAATTATTGTTTTATATATATATATATATATATAAAACTAAATAAAGGAATTGCTTTGCTAAATTTTACGAAGTCCAGGAAAACTGCTTAAGAATCATAATTACTTCCTCATACCCATATTGTAGAAAGAGTATCGTTTAAAACCCAATTTAAAAGTTTATCTTTCCGCTAGTTATGTGTTTTGAGGGACTCTAAATATGAAAATGGGATATTTAGCGGTTAATATTTGTGTATGTCTGTTAGTATCATATCTTAAAAACAATAATGTCTGGAAATTTAAATTGAGTATTTTGAAGATTGATTTAGAGTGTCAATTTAACAGATTAGTTGGTATGTTTCAATGAAAAAGCCTGTGAAAGTTGTCAGAATAATTTCGAATAAATTTATTAATTGAATAACAACTTTATTTTTTTTTAAAGGAATGTAGATACTGTATTCAAACAGTGGATTGAAGGGTTGCAGTAGCTTCTTTACGCAGAAATACATATATGAAAAAAAAACTGTTTCTAAATCTATTTTTAACTGTGTTCAATGTATAGTTATGCAGCACATGAAACATGGACCATGTGATAGTGTTATTTGCAAGAAATTCTGACAAAAAGTTTAAAATAGGTCATTTGACCCGTCGTGGTAGGTTTAGTGTTAATAATAATAATAATAATAATAATAAAACATATTCTATTACGAATTCAATCGCAGAATTTCTCTCATAAATAAGTCAAAAATATTGAACACAAAATTATTTGTGGATGCATGCTTAGTCATGTCCTGGTACTAAATGCTGTTTTAAAAAGGAAAATTCGGCAGCTATGGAGAACCTAATTAACCTAATTAACCTCTGAATCCATGAGATTTCAGTATTATTTTATTACGCCTTTCACTTGGGAAATGTTTCCTAATTTTTACATATACAGAAGCAATCTTATTATTGCTACAAATTAAATTTTCATAAGTATTTTATCATAATGCCGACCAAAGCTCCTTTACCAAAGCCAAAAGGCGTGCACTTTTTGTCTTTTTGCGCCAAATATTCGAAAGTATTTTTATTTTTATTTACCGTAATTTCTGGTAGATAACCCGCAGGTAAGATGTGTCATTTCTCCACCAGAAATTTTATTTAATAGAGAAATCTATACTTTTTCGAAGGAAGAGCTCGTACAAATATAAATTTATTTATCAATTGAAATTTCTGGTGCAAAACTGGTTTATATAACCTGCTGGGTATCTACCAGAAATTACGGTATTTGTTTATTTATGTTTTTTTATTTATTTTTTAGACTCTTTAGTGGGATTCCGCCAATAAATTTGACTGATCTTGTATTACCTATATAAGTAGTATCTTTGTAAATTTTTTCACACTATTTTGAGTATGCGCTTTAAGGAGACCTTCCTTATTAGATATGCTATACAATATCATATACCTTAAACTGTAATATGCCTTTGTAGTATTGAAATTCAGGGTTGAATAAAAGTTATATGAGTGCTACACTATTTGCCTCCTAGTTACATGAAATTTATTTGAAAACGTTAATTGTACGCTTACGTCATAAGAACAAGTGACTGAATGTTAGGGCACTGCTTGATGATGGATCTCATAGATCCTATATAGAAAAGAGTTTGGTGCAAGAACTTAACTTCAGTAGGGAAAGGAATCATTTCGTTTCCATGCGTATTTTCCTTGAAGCATTACCGACCAAACTAGTTGGCATAGGTGGACTCTGCTCAGTTCCCCATCATATTTATATTCTCAGAAATTTCTAGTGCGAGACATATTATAATCATGTTAAAAGAAATGACTTTGACCAAAGCTTGATACAGTGACAGAAAGAAATCCCCGCCTAATAGGCTATCCACCGTTCACTTCGATATATTTATCCTATTCTAATCTATTAATTTATTTTATCGGCGTCAATTCCGTTGTTTAGTTTTCATGCTACTATTTCCAATGCAATAATCCTCAAAATTCATATTTATATGAAAAATTTACAATTTCGCTATGTTGATAAAATCGCAAATTACGAATAATTTACGAAATTTTCCTAGTAGAATATTTGTATTCAATCATGTTCAAACAAATATCATAAACGTAATTTTGAAGTTGTCTAGTGTATTTAGGATCTTCAAAATGGAAGTTTATGCTCAATTTTGCCTTATTCTGACATGTTAAGTAAATCGTAAATTCCAAATAACTTACGAATTTTTTAAATTGGAAAAATCATAGTCTATGATATTCATGCCAGTATCCTAAATAATATTTCGAAAGTGGTCTGACATCTTTACGATGAAAATATCCCTCAAGATTGACGTTTATGTGAAATTTTCTCTATTCTGCCATGTTAAGAAATTCGTAAATGTCCAATAACTTACGAAATCTTTATATTGGAAAATTCATAGTCATTAATATTCATGCCAGTGTCCTAAATAATATTTCAAAAGAAGTCTGACATCTTTACGATGAAAATATCTCTCAAAATTAACGTTTATGTGAAATTTTGCCCTATACTGCCATGTTAAGAAATTCGTAAATTTCCAATAACTTGCGAAATTTTCAAAGTAGCATATTTATAGTTACTTATGTTCATTCCGGCATCAAAACGGATATTTTAAAACTGGTCTGACATTTTTACAGTAAAAAGTTTCCGTTTAATGCACGTTTAAGTGAATTTTTGTCCTATTCTCCCATGTTAAGAAAATCGTAAATTTCTAATAACTTACGAAGTTTTTAATTTCGAATATTGCAAATGAATAGGGTTCTTGCCAGTGTCGAAAGTAATATTTTAAAACTGATCTGACCTCTCTGCGACCATTTGTTCTTGAGATATCGTGTACACAGACTAACAAACTAACGGACTAACACACTAACCCATTAACCCACTAACAGACTAACAGACTAACAGACACCCTACAGACAGACAGCATAGAAATTTTGTCATTTTCGGATTCCTCACACCTGAAAACGTGTAGAAAAGTCAAAAAACCGAGGTCGAAAATTTTCACGATTACCTAAGTTCCCCATACCTATAGTATGATGGGAAACTAAAACCAGTGGCTGTCTATATACCGTATTTTCCGGCGTATAACGCGCAGGTACAAAAAAGTGAGTTACACACTAGAAAATTTAATTTACAGATAAAGCCAAATTTGTAAGAAACAAAAGTTTGTTAAAAAATAGCTTTTACCGCAAATTTAAATTTCCGGTGCATTTAACAAACTTGCGCGTTATACACTGGAAAATACGGTAGTTGCTTTGTTTTCACATATCTGTATCGTTTCTGTGAAGAACATCAAAATCGCATATGTATTGCTAAAGCTCATCGATTCAGAATATTCAGGTTTGGGAGGTTTAGTAATACTAGTAATAATAATAATAATAATAATAATAACTGGTAATTAATGAATAATAAACTAGTAATTATAGATCCTTGTTTCATCCGTTTTCCAGCAGTGCCACAGGAGATTTTTAAAAATTATTTTCACACCACTATTTCATAACTGTCAACATTCTAATTAATATTCTGTAGTATTGTCTGTACCCGCATTTTTTCACACCAAACTTTATTTATTTATTTATTTATTTACTTATTATTATTATTTTTTTTAAGAATATTTTTCTTCCTTTTTCATCGTAATTATATTTAGAAAAAAATTACTCTAAAACTTAATTGGAAGGGAAAAATGGGCGGGTGCTAATAGTACTACAGAATATTAATAAGCATGCTGACAGGTATGCTATTTCCATAGCATAAAATTTATAATAATTTTATGCAGGCGAAGTAAATATATTATCATTTTTATGTTTTGGAAATAGTGATAGGAAAAGAATATAAAAAATTCGCCTGTGGCTGACCTGTTTTGGTGCCTGTCTTAACATTTGAGGGGATGCTCGTGCTTATTGAGCGCTTATGGTAATTAGACCATGCAACTATGCGAGACAATAAACACAAATATTACACAGACTAAGTTTGTTGACACACATAAATATGAAAACATAAAGACCATATTTTATTTATAATTTTGTTTAAATATACAAAATATCATTTTGCCCATGCTGATTTGCTGTCAAAGGAATAATATGATAATATATGATAACAAGGTTTTTTTAATTTTACCATTTTCCTCAAACAGAATGAAACAGTGATAATTAAATAAGCCTACTGTTTTATTTTGATGGGGCAAAGCGGTTTTAGATGTTTGTTAGAATTTATTTTCTAAATACTCTCTAATAATATCTAAAATATATACTCATTGGAAATATTTTTATTTGAATAGTAAAAACAAAAGTTTTTAAATAAAAAAATTCGGCAAATTTAGTTCTTTAAATGAATTTGTTGAGGCTTGTAATTAAAATTTTAAAATATTAATCAAAAATTATAAATACTGATGTGCATATAAATTAAGTAAATACTTTAAAATTTAAAAATTACATTAAGGAGTAAAAAATAGATAAATTTAAAAATGAAAGAAGAAAAAGAGCGAAAGTGTTTTAATCTTTAAATTATTTATTTTTTACTTAATTTTCAGATTTTGTGAAAAACCATTCTTAGCAGTTCATCAAAATTTATTTTGCGTAATTTTCATTTTTAGAAATAATTATTATTTACTAGTGAGAACATTTTCCATTTCTTGTTTAAGAAGTTTATATTACCAAAAGTTTTATCTCTCAAAATATGTTTGATAAAATATTTTGAATATTAGCATATTTCCGAACTACTCTTAATGATTTAGTAACTGAAATAAAGAAAATAAAATGTGCCAAGTTATTTTAAATAAATACAAATGGGCAGGTTATTTTGCAAGAGAGTCATAAACAATAAATAAGATTTTTAAAAGTATACGATTTTAAAACCAACTGATTCAAGCTTAAATATAGCCGTTCTTTTATTATAAAACTATATACAATCCTTCCAAACGTACAACATGAACAAACTTCAAGCGTGGCCAAAACGTTCCGCTCTCGAAGCCGGAAGACAGAGAGTATTTGTTTCATTCACATGTCTTGATTGTCGAACTAGTCGTAGACCTGCTAACTAAGCTAGTTTATCCGTAATGGTATTAGGCCCCGCCTTTTTTTCACACCAGAATAGTTGTAGATTAATATTCAGCAATATGTTCTCATGATTAAATAGGAAGACTATTGCTCTATAAATATTCTGGTGTGAAAAAAAAGGCGGGGCTTAATACCATTACGGATAAACTAGCATAATTTGCAGGTCTATCGTCGTTCAGAGTTACCCGTGTTTTCCTCTGAACTTCGCGTGAATATGGACAAGGAACCCTTATGGAGACCTCCCGTTACGCCTATTGTCCTAATATAGAAAAATGACCTTAGACCTAAAAAAAAAAAAAAAAGACACGAACAAAAAATTTATTGAACCTATATAAATACATAATTTTTAAAACTATAATGATATAAATAAGAAACTTGAATTATAAGTAATAAGCAACAATAATCTATTGTGACAACTATGTTACAAATTAGAAACAGAGAAGAAAAAAAAAAAAAAGGTTTTAAACTATTACAATAACTATGCTTCAAATTAATGAGTTTTAATGAAAAATTTACTTTCTTTGAAGTGATAGCGTTAAGGAGTGAAATTCACAATCCACCACCATTTTTAACAATATATGAAATAGAAATATACGCAAGAGTATTCGGTATTTAAATCACATATTTCAAACGTCCAATTATAAATCTGCGACAAATTATTATCATCAAGTAACGTATTTTTTGTTACTGCACAATGACATATATTAGCAGGCAGCAAAAGCTTTTAATATTTAAAATATTTATACGTTTAATCCCGATTTTTGTATTCCGCTTATGTAAGTGGTGTCGAGAAAATGAAATTCAACTATAAATATTTAAATTAAAGTTCAAACGAACAATTCTAACATTTTAAATGTGTCAAATAAAAGCCTTTTTTTTTTTTTTACTAGCCTGTTAAAAAAAAAAAAAAAAAAAAGAAAAAAAAAACTATCATTACTGCTAGATAAAATTAAAAATAGAGTTACATATTTTTATCAATTATTAATTCATTATGGCAGTCATAAAATGATGCTTCAACAGATTTTAGACAGATTTAAATTTTAGAGATGTATAGGGTGATCATTTTTAAAAATATATAATATAATTTTTAAATACAAAATAATTTTTACTTCGGTTATTACAAATTTTTTTATGTGTTTATTTTGTATTAAAATATGCTTCTCATATTCATAGAGTACATTGAATTATCAGCAGTCGCTGTTTTAAATACCACTTTTTAAATAAACCAGGTTATTATTATTATTATTATTATTATTATTATTATTCTTTCGGAGATATATACTGAAAATAATTAATGCAGATCATCGCAAAAAAATGTGTTACTGAAAATAGTAACCACTGGGAGATGGTGAATAGTGACCACCATGTTCAATAATTTTTATAAATATAATAATAATAATAATAATGTTTCTTTTTTTCACATTACATTTGTGTCTTTCGGCAAAGATGGGAGATTTTACTAATAGTGAAAAGATATACATACATCTAATGTACGATGCTGAAAATGGGAACAGTAGAGCCGCGCTACGGCTGTATGAGACACGATTTAGAACAGTTGCTTGCCGAACTGTGTTGCCAGATCTGGCGGATTATTTGTTCAATCCCCACAAATAATCTTTAATTGTAACTTTTGCCTAATCACTTCGAAGATTGATAGTATATTATGTATATGAATTATCACTTCCCAAATTTATTGGTGATTGTTAAATAAAAAATTTACTAGATCGGCAACACTGATGACGAACAATAAATGTTTGAGAGGTTGCATTGTTGCAAAATGCAGAGTTGCCAATTTTTACAATTTATTCCGCAGCATTATTGGTACCGCCTTTTATTCATACCACTTTCTTATTTAGACTATTTTTTTTCTTATTTTATCATAATTATTTATCGCAGAAAAATATTCTTTAACATTTTCACACCTGCCAACCATCTCATTAATAAGCGTAAAATTCATAACACCCCTTGAAAAAACGCCCCTTTTTTCACACCACATAATTTTTTAAGTAATTCTCTCCAAATGTTGTTACAATTAAGTAAGAATAAAATGACTCTAAAAAAGGACTGGTGTGGAAAAAAAATGGGCGGGTACTAAAAATTGTACGCTTCATAATGAGATGGTAGGCAGGTATGCATTTTGCTTGTGGGTCACGTAAAAATATGTTTTTCATGAAACACGAGTCCCGCCTCTAAAAAAATACTTTATATTAAAAAACGGTTTTTTAAGTAAACTATTTTATGAGTTCCTCTAAGAAAATACTTTACTTAAAAAAATGATTTTACCTCTTCGTGTTTAACCACTTTATATGCTGTCGGTGTGTATATATAAATGCCAGTGACATTTACAGAATCAATTACTAAAAATAAAATTTGAATAATTTAATTGTGTATACATATAATCATTTTAATAAATAATATAATGGTTTAGAGGAACAACAAAAGGCAGGGCTTACAGTTTAATTAAGAAAATACTCCGACGACAATGCGTTAAATAAAATGGTACGGAAACTAAAGGCGGGGTTAAAAATGCTCCACAAAAAGTCATAAAAGTTCGCAACTCTGGAAAATGGTCCATTCCTTGCTCATTCTGACTGTAGGACTGGAACAAGAATAGTTCAACAGCCAAAAATAAAAGAAAACATTTTGAACATTGTAGACGAAACATTACCCCATGCATGTACAAGATCTATTGTGCGTCATGAACATGTAAGTCATCCCACAGTTTGCAGAGTCTTATATGAAGAAAGTTCATACCCATTCTATATTCAGACAGTCGCAGTTTTCCAGGTACGAAAATCCCTCTGCACGTAGAATTCTGCTAAATGTTTTTGCAGCAGTATGCGTTAAAGCCGAATTTTCCAGATTATGTGCTATTGCGATTTTTACGTCGGATAGTGTTTCATAAATGCCAAAACTTTAATTTACTCCGAAGAATTTTTAGCCCCGCCTTTACTTCGCACCACTTTATTTATAGAATTTTTTTCCAATATATAACTTTGATTAAATAAGAAAAAATTACACTTAAAAAATAAGTGGTATGAAATAAAGGCAGGTCTAAAAATACTCCGTAATAAATTAAAATGTTGGAAGCTACGGTGTTTTCAATGCGCACAACATGCATGAAACTGCAACAGAAAATCTACAAGTTACATGTTCTCATGCATTTCAAAAACGCTTCTCTGCAAATGTTTGAGAAGGAATTGTGAATGATTTCCTTATAGATTTATATCTCCTACTAATACGACTTAATGGCTCATGGTTTTACTGAAACTGCTGTAAAATATTTCGACTGTCGTTCGCAATCAAATGATTTTTAGCATGATTATGACCAGTCCATTTACAAGTAGTTCTTTGCAATTTTCCAGACGACAGTTTTGCTAGGCATTGAATTGAAAGTGGTGCACCAGTCCGATTGCCACCATAAACACCATCTTTTATCGAGCATAGATTATTTCTTATGAGGGCAGCTGAAGGAAGTGTTGCCGGATTGGATACTTTTTTTTATTCAAAATCCACCATTAAATTTTAATTGTAACGTTTGCCTACTCACATCGACGATCAATCATCTATTCTGTATATCAAATATCGCTTCTAAAAATTATTGGTGACAGTAGAATAAAAAAAAAAGTGACCAATATGTCAACACTGTCTGCATCAGAGTTCCCAAATTTTATAATTTATTCACGAGCATTTTTACCCCGCCTCTTTTTCATACCGGAAATTTTGAAAAATGATTTTCTTCTTATTTAATCGTTCTCACAAATTAAAGAGAAATAATCTACAAAATTTCGGAAATTTTGAAAAGTGATTTTCTTCTTATTTAATCGTTCTGACATATTAAAGAGAAATAATCTACAAAATTTCTGGTGCGAAAAGAAGGCGGGGCTAAAAAAGATCGTGAATGAATAATAAAAGTTGGGAACTCTGGTCTGCATACTTTCCAACCTAACTCGGAAGATTGTTAGTCCCGCATATTTCCGTCTATTTTTTCACACCAGTCTTTTTTTAGAATACTTTTGTTCGTATTTAACCGTAAATATATTTGAAGAGAATTACTCTAAAAATTAAGGGAGTACAAAAAGGTACGGGAACTAGCAATCTTCCGGGTTAAATTGGCAAGTATGCTGTCTGAAGAACATCTTTTAGAAGACTTCATCTGACTCAATTAAAGATCTTATTATTGTAATTGAAAAATGATTTTTATTTTAGATCTCTCTTTTTTTTTTTTTTTTTTTTTTTTTTTAAATGCCTAAAAGCTTTACTTCTGACCAAACACTCCTATACAAAAATTTAATGAGTATTATCACCCTTGAAAATCTGCCCAATGACTGTAAAATTACTCTGTGTACATATTTAAAAAATTCTGATTCTAATGGATCTATTTGTCATTTATTATGATATTATCCATCTGCCCTTAAAGTTTACGCTTCTATTTATAAAATAAAACGAGTTTTTTTTTTTTTTTTTTTTTTTTTTTTAATGTAGCTAGGGCGGTTTAAAAGGACTGAGAGTTGAATTGACACACATTAGGGGACACGACATGTTTACTTTTTAATTAATGTTTATTTTCTAATGTTTTAAAGTCCTTACTCTCATCTATGCATGCGGTCGACTGCTCATGAGTACTCTTGCTTCTTTGTTACTTGTAACATCACTTATTGCGCAAATTTTATTTTATTTTTTTATGCTTCATTATTTTCTAAAATTATACACGGTGTTCGTATTAATGCAATCATCGAGGTAAATATATCTATTACAAACTGAATTATTACTACGTATATTTCTTTATGCAAAAATTAGCATATAAATACGTTTTAAATAATGCAGCATTCAAGAATCTCGACCATATCTATATTTTTATGTTACAAAATAACCAAAAACATCCAGTTTTTAAAGAGTTAAAATGACATTTGTGGTCATGCATAGCTGCCAAGTTTTTTAATTTATTCCGGAATGCTCTTAGCCCCGCCTTTTTTTCACACCGGAATATTTATAGAAAAATTTTCTTCAATATATAATTACGATTAAATATGAAAAAAATTATTCTACAAAGATTACGGTGTGAAAAAGGGGCGGGACTAGCAACATTCTGGACTAAATTAAAAAACTTGGCAGCTATGGTCATGGGTTCCTATACAGTTGTCATTCACCGTCATGTTCTCTACCTTCCCTCCAAATTTTCCGCACGACCGTACTATAATTCCTGTATAAATATAATGATGAAATTTCTTAGATGTTATGTAACTTTGTATACATGGTATAAGTGTATTTATCGATATTTTTTTACTAACCTCTCTTTATTGTTTATGATATCTATACTGTGCAAAAGCAGTCATTTTGACTGCTTTGGAAGTCTAGTGTTAAATTTGTTGTTAAAGCCAGGTTAGAAATATTTTTCTCTATTTAAGACAGTCTTTTTTTTTTTTTAAGCATATTGCTTATTTAGAGTTTATCATTGTTGTTTTATTTACATGTTTCAACAACTGCACAATCACCAGCTTTGTTACGAAGTATAAAATACCTTACAGCCTTGTATTCTTATGAAGCTTTCTGATAAACTTTAGCATTCAAAATAAGAACTATACCGAAAAAGCAAATTGGAAACACTGTAAAAAATACTTTAAAATGTCACAGATATATTTAATAATGTAAAATACATACTTACATTTTTTAATAAAAATGCTGGAATTTAATCGAGCATCTATTTAAAAAAAAGAAAAAAAGAATTAAAACCTGACTAGAAATATTTTTTGTTTCCACTGCTTTTTTTTTTTTTTTTTTTTTTTTTTTGTCATTTTGCATATTGAGTATCATTTACTAGTTATCATTTTTGTCTTTCTTACATAATTGAAATAACCTAAAAATAATCCTTAATTATTGGATTCAACATTATTTCAGTGTTGCTACGATCCATATTTTCCCCGACATTTCCACCACTATATTTAGATAGTAACCTTCTAAAACGAATTTCACAATCAGTTAATTTGAAAATTGCTAAATAAATACAATGGTGGAAGAATCAGATGAAAATTAGACAGGAACGAAACAATAGTATATTTAAAATACACCATATTTTTACCATGTTTATAATTTAAAACAGTTTTACAACGTTCATGGTATTCTAGTTTAAGCTTAAACAAAAATAAAAGTAAATATTTTGCTATTGTTTGTTTTCGTTAGCTGTGACCCTGCTCACCTATGCGCATGCGTGAGGTCTGCATTGATTTTGTTAAAATAGGGTAGAAGCGTAGAAGATGAGAGAATGTTTACATTTTACGAGTGAGAGATAAGTTGCGGTTTCTTTTTTCTTTTTTTTTCTTTTCAGGACATTATTGAATTTTGAGGCGATACTTCTTCGTTATATTCGTATAAAGGCAAAATGCTGATTTTTCCCCCTTGTAATTTTTAAATAAGTGTAGAAGATCAGTTTTATTCTTCGATGCAAAATAAAATCCGTAAACTTAAAAGTAAATGCCTGTTTTCTTTCTTCTTCTTCTTTTTTTTTTTTTTTTTCAGTTAAAATTATTTTTATTTGCTTACTTGATCTCTAAATTCGTACTATATCTGTCATACCTGAACACTTGTTTCATGCACTGATTATAGTAGTAAATTAATTAAAAATGACTTAAATTAGGTAAAATTTACATAATTCATTAATAAAAGAAGAGAAAAAGAACAACGTTTACAGTAGACTTTACCTGTAGTAAAAGTAATATATTTTTTTCTTTTAAATTATACTGCTAAAATAAAAATACCATATTTTTGGATCTCTATTTTACAGAAATTTACAGAAAATCGTATTTAAATCAAATCATTAGATTTTTTTATCATGATTATTTTACACCTTTTATTTTTCGCGCATATTGTCATATAAATTACATTAAATAAAATATTGTTAATTAAAATTAAAAATTAAACTTTAAATTCGCGTAAAAAGGTAAAATAAATATTGAAGACTCATAAAAAGAAAACGAACACGTGTAGAACGAAAAGCGCATTTGGCTAAGTGCCCATCTCATTCAACGCATCACCCCTTTTCCGAGTAGGATCGTTCCGCGAGAGGTAGACATGGTTTACGAAAACGGACAGTACCTATTTTTTTGTATGTGAATCAACGAATTTTAATAGAAATAAAATATTAACAATTTGCTTATAAATATATTAATAATTGCTCTTAACTTGCTCACTTTGTAGGTAAAAAATTTTATATAATTTAAAATAATTGTCACTTGCCCTTGGTGGTAACGTATTTTATTTCTTAGTTTTAGATATTAAGTCAGTTTTAAATTGCAGTTAATTTATCTTCATTTTGTTTGGTATGTGTCTAAAATAAGGTAAGTTTAATTTAAACTTTGATGTTCAAAGAAGAAATGAAATCTAAGATATATAACAAAGATTATAATTTAGTCGGTGAGAATTTAAGTTCAAATACTTCAATAATTTTAGACTGCACATTTAAATTTCACTTTTGACATTTTGATCTCAATTTAAAATGCTAATTTGCCTGCAGCTTTCTCGCAAATTTTGCTGGAAGGATATCCTTTTCAAAACAAATCTTAAAATTCACTTCCTGCTTATTTGAGTATTTAATGAATCAAAGAATATTTCTTAAAATGATGAGAGCAAAGATATCCACTCAACTATATCAATAAGGTGACTAAAAGGTTTGATTTTACTGATATAAAAATATTCAAATTAGTATAAGCGTTTCAATTAATATCTAATATATCAAAAAATATGTTTTGATAAGAACGTGAAAGGACATTTTAATTTTCTTTACAAAACATTTTAGAGCATCAGCTGTAAAAAAATAATAGGGGGAAAATGGTATTTACGAATAAAAAAATAATATTCTTTAATAACATAAAGTACATAGATGCCAAGTCTCCCGTTTTTCAAGGGAGACTTCAAACCGCAAAATTTTCATAGCAGATTTCCGTAATATTAATCGTCGAAAAAATATATAACATATTCCATTTTATAAATATTGGTCTCAATTCTGATTTAAAAGTTTAAAATGTTGGCAGCTATGAAAGTATAATAAATATTTTTGGAATTTCAGTTTCAAATTAATTGCCACATTTACGTGATTTTCTGTCGACAGACAGAACACTGACACCAGTACATTTTATCATATTGACCTACAAGTAATTTCTATCATAGTCAATCGCATACTTGCCCACATCCTAATTAATATTCCATAGTGTTTTTAATCCCGCCCTTTTTTTCACAGCAGTAAATTTTTTATCGTAATATTCTCCAAAGCAGTTAAGATTGAATAAGAAAACAAATACTCTATAAAGATACTGGTAGAAATAAAAGGCGGGGCTAACAAATTATTATGTAAAAATGTCCTTTCAAGTTGCTGGGTTTTCTACAGCCAATATTTTCAATACCACTTTTGCATACAAAGCAACCTTTGTATCATTCTTTAAAGAAATGTACAGTCGTGAATTAAAAAAAAAAAAAAAAAAAAAAAACGCAGCACTTGAGGTAACTTTGTTACTAATAGATGTAGAAAAATGTAATAAGTATCGTTCGACGGGGAACTGTGAGTAGTTTCAGAAAATGAACTGAAATTTTGAATTGGGGGTCGTCTATATATTAAAACGCGCACCAACTTTGATTTTTTTAATGATAATGCCCCAATTTCATTTTATATTTGAATTCCTGGGATCGCGCCAACGCGAAAAAGTATATTGGTTGTATAATTTACTTATATTTTCACAAAGTTATAAGCGTTCAAAGTATTTCAAACTTTAATTAATATCTTCACAAAAGATAACTTGATCGATATGTATACATACATACATACATATATATATGTATATATATATATATATATTACGAGATACAGTGAAGAAACCCAAACATAATCCATCATTACTTTTGATTCTGAAAAATATTTTTAATTGTGAAAAATATTAATAAATTCATATTCATAAAAATTATGAATTATGACCTATATTAATTTTTACATAAAATGAATCCTAATGCTAAAAAATATGGGTTTGCAAATTTGCAGCTCATTCCAGTTACTAGTTTTCGAGACATAAATAAATCTTTCTTTTGGAGTGGTACGAGTATAGGGGCCGTCTCTTAACAAGTTTTGCATGAGATGACGAATCAAATCTTAAAAAATAACAAAGAAAATTAAACAAAATATGTTTATTTTTTATTTACGGGTCAAATTATGTAACAGCAACGTCAAACGCAAAGAAATGAAACAAAAATGATGATTTTTAGACATTAGTGTTAGCATCAAGAATTACTGTTTTCTAAAGAACACAAGTCCCGACTTTCATCTTTCTTCAAAACAAACCAATACAGAAAAGTAAAATAAATGTAACACTGAATATTCATGTTAACCCCTCAACGCGCGCTGTCCTCGCTGCAAGGACGCAAAATTTAAGATCCATCCCGGAAATTTTTTAGCAAAAATTTACCTTTATAACATAGCAGAAAAGGCTGTTTTTTTTAACCTTAAATTTAAAATTTCTTTTAGTTTAATTTAGTTTATGAATTCCGGTGGCAGTATAATTTAAATGATCCGAATTGTCTTGCGCCGCAAAGGGTTAAACCTCTTATTTTATGTTGACAAAAATATGCACAAGTGGTATTTACTTCATCGATTACTGGTGATAAAATTTGAATTTCTTAAACGAACACTAGAAGAAAAAAAAAATAACTAAATAGGCGGGGTTTGCTGTTTTAAATAGAAAAATAGGTTAAATGTAAAAATTGTCAATTAAAAAAAAATGAATGAAATTGAATGCAATACAGACTTGTAAAATCTATTTTTAACTACCTTCATAGTTAAAGGCTTAATCATTTGCTGCATATATTGCTTCATTTTTATTTATTTATTTATTTATTTAATTTGATCATTATTTTAAGGATACTTTAGTCTTTAAAATTTTATTAATATATTTTAACTTTAAGTATTTTTAAAAATATACTTTTACTTTTATAAATGTATTTTATCACTTTTTGCGACCGTAGGATTTTGTATTTTTGACAATAAGATCTGCCTACGGGCGTTATCCTCTCAAAATAAAATATTTCAGACCAAATTTTCTGTATTCACAATTATATTACAAATGCATATACATTATAATTATATTCTTTTTAATTAATATATTTCTATCCATAGTATATTTTATTTCAAAAAAATGAACACTGAGTGCACACTTAAGAAATAAGTAACACACAAATTACGAAAGAAACACCCACTGAGAGAGTTACAGATTTTCAAATGACGTGAATCTACGTCAACAATCGCGAAAGGGTTAATTAAGAAATTATATTTTCATAGAAATTATAAACCGAATCGTACAATTCCAAAGAGTTCAACTGACCCAAAACTGGTAAGTGTGATTGCAATTGTTTAATATTTACTTCATGAATCCTTACAGTAATTTATCCGAAAAGATTTAGTTTATGCGTTGTTATATATACAGGGCCTGATTAAGGGGGAAGCTCGCTCATACCGGAATATTTTTACAATTATTTTTTACTTCATGTCATAGAAATTCCACGCTTTGACAAGGAAATATTTTTTATAAAAAATGAACGGTGTAAAACAATCCAATTTACTCACCGTTATTAGACACCAGAATTCTTTTAAAATAATTTTTAATGAAAATTTTCTGTTTATTATAGGAGGAAATTATTTGTTAAAAAATAACGGTGTAAGTATAAATAATGTGTGAAGAGCGAGCTTCCCCCTTAATCAGGCCCTGTATATATATATATATATGTATATATATATATATATATATATATATTATATTATTTCATTTCGTATATTATGTTACACCTACGAAAGAAAATTTAAGCTATATTATCAGTACAGCCATAATAGACACTTTTACTTGAAAAATATTGTACTTTTTTCAAAGAGCACATTCTGGACAAATCGCATGTGTAATGTATCTAGATAGACCTAAAATTATCTGAATAATATGTTGTGTCACTCACACGAGTTTCTCTTACCCTGAAATTTAATGCTATAAATACAGGTTGCAGATTAATGGGTAAGATAACGAGTACTGTTGTGTAAACCTGTGTTAAACTATTCAAATTAGGCTTCGGAAGAGTTTTATATGATAATTAGTTCTGTGTGAGGGGGCTACCGCCCCCTTAACTCCCCGTTTCATTAATGCACCTACATTTATATAGAATTTAATTCGGTTATTAAAAAAGAATTTATTAAAATTATTATTTTAAAAAATTATATTTTATGATAATGCGGACGTTTTCCATATTAGAGAAGTAGTACAACACTAAATATCCAAAAAAAGTCCATTTTATTCTTAATATTAAATATATATATATATATATAAGTTTTTTTTCGTTAAAAGTAAAAAAAAAATCGATAACTTTGGATTAAATTATCGCAGATCGATGGTTCAACCATTCGTTTTAAAGGTATTGGCGAGCTCTTTTGAAAGATACCCATCATGAAAATTTACTCCCCTCTAGAAGGGATTTCCCCCCGGGGGGGGGGAGGCGAAACTCCTACATACACTCAAAAAAATTTCCCAGTTGACTATCTCTGTTGCAAAAAATATATATTCGTTTCATTTGGTTTAGTGCAGTCTATAGACGTTAAACTCTACTTACCTGCAATTTCCCCCAAAGACGTAATGTAATTTCATAGAATTCTCTTGATTGTCCTTGTACACGAACCAGTCGCTTGATCTTAACGAAAAGCTTACTGTAGCATCCGTATATGATACACATTTAGAATACTAAGTTTGGAATGTCTGCTACTATTTGTTCTTGAGATATGCTGATAACAGACATACACACAGACAGACCATTTGCTTAAAACATGTTTTTCGTATTCAGTGGACCCCAGAACATGTAAATATAACAAAAACTCGCGTTTGGAAATTTGACCGAAAAACAATACTTTCTCTACCTTATGGGTAAGAGAACGTAAAAACAATACTTTCTCTACCTTGTGGGTAAGAAAGTAAAAAGAACTGAAGTACCATACAGAAATTTAAGAAACTGAATTCAGGATAATTAAGGAACTTTTAAGAGTCTATGTTTTTATTAATTTTTATAATTATTTTTTCCTGGAAGATTTCTGGTGTAAAACATTAAAATTTTGTCTATTTCTTATGGGATCTTAATTTTATTTTTCTACATTTAGAGATAACCCTTTAACACATTTTTGATCATAACTCTATAAATATTAAAGATAAAGTATACAAACAGTATACTTTTCAGACTTTCAGAAATTCGAATATGAAGTCAAAATTGGATGTTGCTATTGAAAAAATCAAAGTTGGCGTTTATTTTAATATGTAGATAACCCCTAATTCAAAATTCGACATAATTTTAAAAAGTGCATTTGATTTCCTGTTGAATGGTGTCTATTAAACTTTTCTGCGTCAATTAATAATGAAATTACAGCGAGTGCTGCGATTTTTCCCCCCCGACTGTACAGTATAGCCTCGTACAACGCTGCAGCAGAAGTGACAAATAAATAAAACAGTTTCATTTTTTAACATCACAACGCTTAAGAGTATCGATCTATTTGTTCATTCATTCGATTTAGTTTTTTGTATAAAGCAGTTGCTTTGATATAAATTTAGTGGTGTTAAAATATAAAATTGTAATATTCATGAGGCAAACTTGCGCCCGCGTTGTACGAGTCTTTACTGTACTACAAACGATTAATGAAGATTTCTATAAAAACTGTAGTATTAAAAACAGTTACTGCTAAGATACCTGAAGTTGGCAGTATCGGTGTGTAATCAGCTTCGATCTACATAACTGTCAACCGCAAATGCCGGAAATATACCACAGTTTTTTCTCGAACACCTTTAAATTTATAAAACATCAACAGTTGAAGTGTTCAAAGTGAAATTTTAGTATTTTTCTGGCAACCATGGTGCTAACATTTTCATTATTTTTGAAATCCTTTTTAATGTTTGCGCCTTTGACTTGGATATCATAAAAAAAAAAAAAAAAAAAAAAAAAGAAGATTTATTTTGATTTTTTTTTTTTTTTTTTTTTTTGAGTTATAAAATGTTTATCGAAAAATTCGATCTTTCGTAAATAAAAAAAAATATATATATATGAAACACTAATCCATATTTTGTTAAAAGTTTTATTCGATTCGAACGTAGATAAATGGCTTTTCTAAAGGCAACTTTCGTTAAAATATTTTTCGAATAGTACAGACGCATTTTGCATATTTCAATTCGTTATGGAGGGATTACTTTTCAAAGACGCACGAAAATTTCTACCTTCTTTTCTTCTTTCCGCGGAAGGCTTTCGGATGTGCTTGGAGAAACTCTTAACAAGTTGGCAATTCGAGTACCTTTATAAACAAAAAGTTTTCAATTAATGACGTTGTTAATTAAGGTGATAGAAATTTCTAACCAAAACAAATTTGTTCTCTGGATTATTCGAAAAACATCGGTGCCTTTTGCGACACTGAGGGCCCTTGTGTTCCTAAGGAGATGCGAACGCAGACAAAAGAAAAATCGGATTGCGACGACAGTAATTTTTTTTAATATATAGAGATATCTTAACAATTACTATTATAAAATACTGGTATGGAATCTTTTGAGAAAATTGGGAATATTGACGATTATGCGCTTATGATATATGTAACATAATAAAACATCGTGTAGTATTTTTGACGTATGAAACGTTTGTACGAATATATATATATATATATATATATATATATATATATGTTTTTGTTTTATTTGCTTTTCTTTATAAAAATATGATTATTTATACTTAATCAGTTGGATTTAAACGGTTTTTCTCAAAACTTTAGACAAATAAAAATTGTATATGTATTAATAATAATGAGAATTATCTCAGGCAAAAAGAATGTGCAAATGTAGATGCAGATTTTATAAACTGGAAGGAAAATCATTTTAATTTCATAAATTAATAAAATTTACTTAATGAAGTTAAATTTAACCTTACGAATTAAATAACATTTTAAAATTTATTACATACATATTTAGAAAAAATAAACATTTTTTTTTTTTTTTTTTTTTTTTTTTTTTTTTTTTTTAATGAACGAATATTCTATAACTTTAGTTAGTAAGAAAAAAATATTAAAAATGATTTATCTGACTCTTTGAAGAGCGGCAGCTATTTATACTAAGCACCTACCCAACTTCATAAAATGATCCCGAAATTTAAATTAGAAATTTATTCATCAAGCCTGAAAAATTATTTCAGAAAATTATGGAGTGGAAGGCTGATTTTTTATACCAACTATGTGAAAAATACCACAGCCGGGAATGGAACCCGGGCCTTCCACTTAACGCGCGGATGCTCTAGTCGCTCAGCTACTCTGGCCAGCTCTACATTTCTCACATAATATACATTGGCAAGGTCACCGAGTCTACAAAAACGCAACAATTTCTCACTTGATATAGCTGTGCGTTTGCAGACTCGGTGACCTTACTCGGTGATACCATGTGAGAAATGCCGAACCGGTTATCAGCCAAGGTAGCTCAGTGGTTAGAGCATCCGCGCGTTAAGCGAAAGCCCCGGTTCGATTCCCGTTTCCGGTACTTTTCACATAGTTCGTATAAAAAATCAGTCTTTCACTCCATAATTTTCTGAAATGATCTCGAAATTTTTCAGCAGAATTTTACTTTTACAATTTAATACAAAACATTTTTATACCTTTTCTTCAAATTTTGCTGTTAATTAATGGTGGCTTTCTATACCAAATTAGTGTAATAAAAATTTTACTGAATGAGTTAAATCCGAAACTTAGATAAACAAAACGTCCCAACAAACACAAGCCTTTCGGCATCGAGTCGGGTCGCAGTCGGCACTGTCGGTTTACTGTCAGCAAAGGTCTGTCGGTGACTAATCAGTAGAATTTCGACAACCGACAGTAGGAAACAATGTCGGTTGCTGTTACCGGACGGCTTACGGCTACAAATCGGCAAACCATTTCTATTGACATACGATACTGGGCTTATATCTGGTTGGTCCGATTTTGGGACAGTTTGCTTCGAGTTCGAATTTTTAAATTTAATATTAAACAATAAATAAATAATTAATTAAGTTCATTTTTTATTATTTTTTAAGTTTTACTTTTGTCATAAATGTTGAAAATGTTTAGTATAACAGATGCATATGTTTGTCATAATAATAATAATATTTTTAATAACAATAATACTATTAAATATAAAACGAATTAATTAATTAAATTAAAATAAATAAATAGTATTAAGTAATTCATTTATTTGAAATGCCAAAGAAAGAATGTATTTTCTTTCATCCGTTTCATTAAAAATAAAGTAATAATAATAAAAATAAATAAATAAATAAATAAATAAAAATTGTATAAAATGTTTACTCTGAGCATAATTTAAATATTAAATAGTTTTTTAATGTGTATATAATATGTATTGTTTAGTAAAAATATTTAATCCGTAGAAATTATTAAATTGTAATATTCTCATTAAACAATACACAGATTCAAATCATACTCTCTAAATTATTTGATCTGAAGCACAACTCAAATATTAAAATCAATTTAACTGGATATTTAAAACCTAAAACTTCGAAAGTTCAAAATTTCTTAAATAGATGGCAGTTCTAATTTTTTCAGAAACATGCTTATGAAACATGCTTTTTATGCCTAAAAAGCACATACGTAATTATATATGCTCATTTCATTATGTTTACTGCAGTTTAAAGATGTTAAACTGTACCTTTCAGAAAGTTTGCCTATTTATGTAATACATATTTTAACTCTCCTGGATATTCTGTACGCGAATCATTTGATTAATTCCAATGAAAAGTTTAGATTAGCATCCTCATTTGATATTGATTTAGAATACCGAATTTGAACTTCCTGCTAATATATGTAACTGTTTTTCGGGAACCTCAAAAGGTGTAAACGTAAATAATCTCAATTAAAAAAAAAAAAAAAAAAAAAGATCCTAAAATAACAATAAAAATTAATTACATTTATATGGAGTATGAATTTAATAGAGCATTTTTTTTATTTGCATTTATCTTTTTAGAAAATTGAAGTTTCCATGCGTTTTTTAATTAAATAATTTTTCTCCTTAAGAAACCATGCATTTTTATTTTATTTATTTATTTATTATTCTCCTTAAGAAACCATGCATTTTTATTTTATTTATTTATTTATTTTTCTTTTAATGACAATCTTAATTTGAAACAATTAAATAATTATATAATCTCTTTCTCAGAATTAACGACAAAATTTATGTTCTTGATAACTTAAATATATTTTTAGTTTCGCTGCCAATTGTTTCTACAAGGGATAATACATAATAATTTCTTAAAATCTACTAAAGTATTAAACTCAAAATAAAATTTTATTAACAGATAAAATTTCAATAATTT
Organism: Salticus scenicus; assembly: GCA_963930645.1. Lineage (NCBI taxonomy): Eukaryota > Metazoa > Arthropoda > Arachnida > Araneae > Salticidae > Salticus > Salticus scenicus. The sequence continues at coordinate 109,971,523 of OZ005657.1, forward strand.
CACTAGACTCAAAACATTTTCCATAAGCAATATGTAATATATTTAAAAATATATTTTTATATGTAACTATTTGATATTCTAAGTTTATTAAAAAAATTATTTGATCTCAACCACAAATTAAAACTAATTTAATTATATTTATTTTGATTATATTGACTTTTAAAGTTTTAATTTAATTGTAACATCTCATAAAAGTATACAATATCTATCTAAAATGATAAATAGCGAAACTATTCTTTATCAAGAAAGAAAGTTACAAGCGCCAAAGGTCGAAAGATTTATCGCATGCAAAGTACAAAGAGAAACCACTGCTTGGAAGATTTGCGGGTTCTGTCCTCTTCTCGGGTAAGTTAAACGGAAATTGTAAACCTAACAGTTCACAATTTCTTCACTAGATGGCAGCACTGATGAGTCGGGCAAGAAACTTTTTTTTCTGCAAAAAGAAATGGACTGACATCGGCAAGCCGATGCCAGTCCATTACCGGTATATGTTCGGTTAGGAAACGGTTAGATGTCGGTGCGGTGTCGCGCCAGCTGCCTTGTTGGTTTTGCCGGCAACAGACCGATTGTGCACTAGACTATCGGGCGACTGCCGCCCGAAGGCACACAAAAGTTACGTACTCGATTCGGCAAGCCGGTAGTGGACCAACTGTCTTCCGATAGGTCTGTGTTTGTTGGGGTAGTTGCAAACAAATTTTAGAGTATTCCTTAACTACATTTCTTGCAGCCATGGGAGCCTCTGAGCAAGTGCGGACTGAACGAATTCAGTTTTTAAATAGAGGCGATAACATTTGTCATTGAGAAAAATAAGAAATAAGGGAAGGGACGGAACACGGGCGCAGAATTCATACCGGTATTCGTTCAAGAAATTTCTCTACCTACAATATCATTGATTTAAGAAGTAGAAAATTTTGCTACATTGATAGTGGTATGATTTCTGCGCCTGTGTTCCATCTCTGCAAGGGAATACAGAATGACTGGATATTTACCAAATTACAATCTGTCAGTCAATTTAGCACCACTCCATGTTCTTGGATTCGTCCTCACTGCTAGTCAAAGGAAATGTGGTTACAGTATAAGACATAAGCACATTTTTTACAGCAGAACTTTCAATGTAATTCCATAATTGCCAACTTTTACACTTTTTTTTCGCTAAAAGGCGTAAAATTTGGCAAATATGTAATTCTAATCCAGCATTAATGCCTGTAAATTGTTTTTGGTATACCGTATACTCTCATGTACAACCTTCAGGTGAGATAAATCAATTTTACGCTAGAAAGTTTTATTTACAACCAATATTATATTTGTACGAAGTAAAACTTTGTTGAAAAATAGCTTTTTCTATTAATCAAAATTTCCGGTGTAAAACTACTTTAGCTGACCTGCGTATTATATACACGAAAATGAAATATTTTTTAAAAACAAACTACATTCCTGGCCATTAAGATTGTTATAATAGGAAGGAATGCAAATAATGGAATCATATTTATTGGATTCATACATGATAATAGGAAGAACAACTGATTGAATTTTTAGGAAATTTCGAAGTGTATTCTCTGAGGAATCAGTCTGTAAAGCAGAGACTTCTGGCAGCAATAACAAGACTTATCCGTGTACAATTTTAATAGAGCAGCGATGGGATGACATGTATGTATACGGCACTTTTAACCAAGCAGAAATGTAACGGCCGCCATTCAGAGTGCTGTAATGAGAAAAAGAGGTGATCGAGATGTGTATCCATTCGAACCAGATATCATCATTCCAGGTTGTGGACTAGCATGCGGCGACCATGACTTTGTCAATCCTAGAAGCTGCATCAGGGACAGGAATGTCTGATAATCAACATCAAGAGATCAATGATAAACCTGGTAGCAGGAATGGAGGGACGTCGTCTTTTCAGACGTAATTCTATTTACAGCATTAAAATGATAATATCGGTATTTGTAGAAATAGTGAAGAATGCACATTGCCACTTGCTTTCGATATCGTCATACTTGCCCATAAACGCATAGATGGCAATATTTTAATTTATTCCGGAGTATTTTTAGCCCCGCCTTTATTCCATACCACTTATTTTTTTAAAGTAATTTTTTCTTATTCTATCGAAGTTATATATTAGAGAAATTTTCTCTATAAATAAAGTGGTGTGAAATAAAGGCAGGGCTAAAAGTACTCTGGAATAAATTAAATTGTTGGCATCTATGTAAACGTAGGTGGTGGTATTGCACAACAAATCTGGATCATCCCTTTTTTGCATTTCCGGCACTATATTACATTTTTGAAAGGTTAAGGCCCGTAGCTGTTCTCTGTATTCGAGGTATCCGTAACGCAGCATTTAAGCAAGACAAAGCCCGACCGCATGGTGTCCGGAGCTTCTTTGAGAGAGTATACGCTTGACTGTTATTCTGACAAGCGCTCTCCTGATCTCGCACCGAAAGCGTTTTGTAATCAGCAACATAATAATGAAAAAATAATGTTTCAGATTATTCTGTATCAAATATAATGCTTGAAAAGTGTTTTAGCTACACCATATTTTTATGACACTTTCTTATAATTATTTTAATCTATATAGAAGCACCGACAATATTGATAGACATATAAATCAGGGCTGCCAACCATCTCATTAATAAGTGAAGACTTGTTAACGCCCCTTGAAAATACGCCCCTTTTCCCACACCACTTTATATTTAGAGCAATTCTCTCCAAATAGTGTTACGATTAAATAAGAATGAAATTACTCTAAAAAATTACTGGTGTACAAAAAAAAGGCGGTGATTAAAAGTACTAGGCTTCATAATGAGATGGTTGGCAAGCATGTATAAATATGTCTTTAATAACATTGCAAATTTTATAACTTTTTTTTGTTGTTGTTTATATCATAAAGGTTATTTAAACCAATAGATCGCATTTTAAGAAAACGTGACTTTCTAAAATTCAGCTAAAATATTACAATCAGAATATAAAAGCGTGTGATAAAATATAAATTTTTTTACTAAAATTTGGTTCATGTGGTAAACGTTAGCGAGTTTCATTTTTGTAACTTATTAGTCAAATTCATAGATTTCTTACACATGCCCAAGCAATAACGTAAAAATTCACAAATATATTATTGGTATAAAGAGTTGATTTTTAACTGCTCTTTAAAAGAAAAAATCAATAAGAGAATTTATCCACAGTTTTATTTTGAATAAAGTTACACTATTTAAGCATTAATTGGTTTTACAAAAAAGTGAATATAGCCCTTTATAACTGATTATTTTTATTACCCGAATTTTAATTTATTCTGTCGAAAATAATACTTTTATGATATTTTAAGATATTTTATTGAAAGTAAATGCACACGTTGGAATAATAAATTATGCAAAACAAATAGTAAATTCTTTTTATCAAGCGCAGTTAAAGAAAAATTGCTCTTAACCCCTTAACGCGCGCTGTCCTCGCTGCGAGGACGCAAAATTTAAGATCCAGCTGCAAAAATTCATCCCGGAAATTGTTTAGCAAAAATTTACGTTTATAACATAGCAGAAAAGGCCGATTTTTTTAACCTTAAAATTTCTTTTAGTTTAATTTAGTTCATGAATTCCGGTGGCAGTATAATTTAAATGATCCGAATTGTTTTGCGCCGCAAAGGGTTAACCCTTTCAGTCGCAGTGTTCCCGCTGATGGAACACCTAATTTTTATTCTCAAGTGCAAAAACGCATCCCGGAAATTTTTTAGCAAAACTTTTCTTTTATAACATAGCAGAAAAGGCCCCTTTTTTAACATGAAAATTTAAAATTTCTTCGATTTTAATTATGTTCGTAAATTCCGGTGGCAGTATAATTTAAATGATACGAATTACCCTGAGCTGCAAAGAGTTCAAATACTCCGGGATAAATTGAAATGTTGGCATCTATGCAAATTTTACGAGTTTTTGTAGTTGATAATGTTTACTTACAAAGTGTTTTATTTATTAAATTAAATATTATTTGAATTTAATAAGGTTAACTTACAGATGTTTCAAACGAAAACTTTCTCGAAAAGGAACAATGCTAACTTTTTATTTTTTAAATATTTATGATCAGCTATGTGTCTAAAAGCCATTTTTAAAATTAGTTTAGTTATTTTTAAAATAAATTAAGTAGTGAACGTTAAAGGGTTAAAGAAGTAAACACTGAATTTTAGGTGGCTGTACGGGCCAGCGTTGACTGTTACGGCATGCCGATCTATTCGGGAAAATTACTCGGTCTCTAATTAAAACAATGTCGGTAAAACGATGACAGTTTTGTGATCGTAAAAAGGCTTGTGGGCTAAAACATTTCTATCTAATGTCTGGTCCGATTGCTACTTAGACAAAATTGGTCCGGAATATAAAGACTGTTACATACTTGCCAACATAATCCGGAAGATTGTTAGTCCCGCCCCTTTCCGCCAATTTTCTCACACCAGTCCCTTTTTAGAGTACTTTTCTTCTTATTTAATCGTTTTCTTCGTTTTTTTCTTCTTATTTACTCTAAAAATTAAGTGGTGTATAAAAAGGGGCGGGAACTAACAATCTTCAATCGGCAAGTATGCTGTTATAAAGACTGAAAATTCATATGGATAAGTTCTGGTCAAAATTATATAGATAATCATATGTTGTATGAAGATGATTCAATAAGCAGTTGCACAAATTCCATTATAAGTGAAATGGATGCGATGAGTGGTGCTGTTTTCTTTTACTATTCGGACGATATTAATACCTGATAATATTTATAATTTATTCCGGAATACTGTTAGTCTCGCCCTTTTTCACACCACTTAAATTTTATAGACATTTTCTGCAATACATAATTATGATCAAATCAGAAGAAAAATACTTTTAAAGTATCACAATTACCAAAATTTTAATTTATTCTGGAGCATTTTTAGCCCCGCCTTTATTTTGCACTACTTTATTTTTAGAATATATTTTTCCAATATACAACTACGATACAATAAGAAAAACTTACTGTTATTAAAAAGTGGTATGGAAAAATGGCGGGGCTAAAAATGCTCCGGAATAAATTAAAATGTTGGCAAATTTGAAATACACTGATGTGAAAACAGAGCGCGTCTAACAGTACTTCGGAATAAATTATAAATACTACCAGGTATGGATATGTCTGACTGGTCTATAGACGCAATACCAAGTAATTGCACTAGTTCTTAAGGCAGCGGAATTTAGAGGAAAAGGTTATTCCACTATCCACCAGAAATTTGAATAGACGTACTTAATATTGTTAAATTAAAAAAATATAAAATTTATAACTCTTAAAACGCTATTTAATAAACCATCATCTCTTTAATTGGTCGGGTAATTTTTAAAGCAGAAAATATAAGATAAAAATGACCCTAACTTTACATACAATAATTAAAAAAAAAAAAAAAAAAAAAAAAAATAGGCACTTTTAAAACTTGTAAATTTAAACATTTGTTAAGAAAAGCAGCTCCCTCTAATATAGCCATTAAAAAAAATTGTACATTTTTTTATTTACATTTTTTTTTTTTTTTTAATAAATATGCCGATGCGAATTTTTCGCCGATGTATAATCTTTCGCGCACAATATCTCCAGGATTGTTAGCCAGAATTCAATAAAGTTTAGCAGATTTTGATGTAAATGTTATATGAAATTATGAACAAATAGCTTTCTAACATTAAAAGTTTTGTAAATATAAGCATAATTAAGACAAAAATAGTGATAATGGTACATATATATTTCAAAAAAATGTATTTTTCCAGCAAATTTTTTTTCTTCATTTTAATTATAAGGTACTAAATGCACAATTTCAAGTGCACGATTTTTTAAAGTTTATGAGATGTATCATTTACATGTAATCCTACGCGCAAGGCGTATATCAACAAAAAATTAGTTTAAAAGAAAAAAAAAAAAAAAAAAAAAAAAAAAAGTATAAAATTAAAAATATTAAAATTATTCCAACAGATAGGAGAGAAAGGTAATCCCTTCCTCAACACTTATTGAAAAGTACAAGTTTTAAAAATGCTTCTTTTTCATATTATTGTAAAAAGAATCATGATCGATTTTATTGATACTTCCACTGTTCAAAGGTACTTGACCCCTTAAAAAACTTCTATTCATTTACGAGTAAACATCACCATTTGTTTAATAATTTCATCAAAATAGTAAGATATTTCTGTAAAAAATCGGTCACCTGACCGTCTGTGGCAGTGTTACTAGATTGAGGACTTTTTTTTATTCAATAATCACCAATAACAGAGTTCCCACGGCTACGGCTTTTTTCAAGGACTCTTCCACCAGAATAATCTTAAGATAAATTTATTCTTAAATGTACAGTGTACGTTTAATAAGAAATTTATTTTTAGATAATACTGGTGGAAAAGTCCTTGAAAAAAAATCGGGCTGTGGGAACTCTGAATGAATTTGAGAAATGATATTTGATACGCATAATACATGATCAATCTTCGAAGAAATTAGCCAACTGTCACAATTAATATTTAATGGTGGCTATTGAATAAAAAATGTCCCCAATCTGGCAACACTGGCCTATGGGTCACTTAAATATCGGCATTAACGTGAATCGTACGGTATGGAAACGGTGGAGTATTAACATGCCGATGAACTAAGGAGTTGAATAAATTAGGATGTTATCACTCCTTACATTTTAGCTCAGTAATTGCGGACAGCGGAGCAGAACGGCCACTATAAAGTCCGCTTAACCCGGCATGTAATAAATTATCAAATATAGATTTTTTCCAAGTTTAGAGTAAAACTATTTACAATTCAAACTTTTGCATTATTTTTATTTGCAATTAAATAAGACGAAGATAATTACCGCATATAGTCGCAGATAAGCCGACCCTTAAATACGAAGAAGAAATTTGGATAATTTCAGTGCTTTAGACCAATTTTCTCTCCTTTGTTTTATCACAATAAATTTTGTGATTATATAAAGGGAAGAAAGCAAGTTTAAAATACTGGTGCGAAACAAGTTTTATTTTCGATTTAGGGGGTCGATATATATGCGAGTATATAATTCCAAAATAGCTAGAAAAGTAAACGTAAAGTCAAATATGTGTTATGAGGTACAAAGTATTCTGCTTTGCACATACATAATACAATAATAATAATAATAATAGTAAATTATACCTTCATATAAAAAAAAAAAAAAAAAAAAAAAAAAATACCGGAATTTCTGGTAGATACCCCGCAGGATGTATAATCCAGTTTTGCACCAAAAATTTCAATTAATAAATAAAATTATAATTGTACAAGCTCTTCCTTCAAAAAAGTATAGATTTCTCCATTAAATAAAATTTCTGGTGGAGAAATGACATATCTTACCTGCGGGTTATCTACCAGAAATTACGGTTCCTTTTGGTTACATTACAACTTTTTATGTGATAGTTATAGCATAGCTACCAAGTTTTTAAATTTATTTCGGAATGCTGTTAGTCCCGCAATTTTTCCACAGCGTAATCTTTGTAGAAAAAATTTCTTCAATATATAATTACGATTAAATATGAAGAAAATTACTCTAAAAAAATTACGGTGTGAAAAAGGGATGGGACAAACAACAATCCGGAATAAATTAAAAAACTTGGAAGCTATGGTTATAGTAATATTTAAATAAGAAGAAAAGTATTTTCTAAATACATTTTAATACTATTACATAGTTGTCAATATTTTAATTTATTCCGGTGCATTTTTAGCTCCGCCTCTATTTTGTACCATTTTAGTTATAGAATATTTTTCTCCAGTGCATATCTACGATAAAATAAGAAAAAATCACTCTTAAAAAATAAGTGGTATGGATTAAAGGCAGGGCTAAAAGTTCTCCGGAATAAATTAAAATGCTGGCATCTCTGCTAATATTTTCAGTTAAAATATTCAGCACTTATTAAATGCTTTTAAACAACAAACGTATTTTTTATTTTTAAACATTTCAGTTTTTTTTATACCGTTTAACTTCTTTTATCTGTTTTAAGAAATAAATATTTTTAATTTCTCTAGCTTTAAACCATGTTGATCTTAAATGTAAATATATTTCAACCAATTTCGTACATTTAAAAACATGTACAATTTATTCCATTAAAAAAAAAAAAAAATAAGACAATAAAAATGCTCTCACATTTCTGAATGAGCTCAATGTATTTTGTAAGAATAAAGCTTACGGTTCAACACACCGTAAAAGTTCAAGTGGTAATTTTTTAAAACAAGAACAAGCAGCAATTTATCATTCGTCTTATCAATCAAACTGTCAGATGCAAGGGTTTCGTAGTCTGATATCCCCCTTTCTTGTGAAAAAAATCTTTTTCGCCCACTACATTTTCTTAGAAGTGAAAACAATAGAAATGATGTGCTTAGGAAAAAAAAGAAAGAGATGTGGCTGCATGTTAAAAGACATATTATAAAAAAGAGGTACTCGAATGACATGCATTTTCAATTTTTCGTATTGCATTGTAAAAGCGTTAAAGCTGCAAAAATTAACTAAATGGTTGAGAAGAACAATAGGTCATTGTAATTTAAAGACTGTAAAATGAGAGTTTTCGCTTATAAATGAAGTTGTTTTATTTAATCAACTATGTAGTTTTTGTTTTATTTTAATGGTTTTTAAAATTTTTAAATTAATGATAAAACTAGAAGTAAATTAACAAAGAAGTTTGTGTTTTTAAATTAATAATTACACAGGTCAATAACACAAGTATACATACTTGCCACCATCCTAATTAATATTCCATAGTGTTTTTAGTCCCGCCCTTTTTCTGACACCAGTAAATTTATAGAGTAATATTCTCTAAATGAAATCACTATTAAATAAGATGATAAATACTCTAAAAAGATACTGGTGTGAGAAAAAAGACGTGGCTAACAGTACTACGTAATATTAATGTTGGCAATTATGAGTATGTGCCAAGTTTCCGAGCCACGCGGAAGGCATCTAGTTTAGGAGGCTATGATACTACAGATACAAATATTTTAATTTGAAGGAATATAAGCATAATGTATATCCATTTGTAATACATGTATGAATTTAGAATATTTTGTTCTGAAATGTTGTAAAATGAAAAAATAACTCCCACATCCGTAACTTACTGTCAAAAAGACAAAATCATGCGGTCGCGAAAGTGCTAATTTTCGGCAAAGATTTCAAGAATGTTACGTAATATTTAATATGCGTTGTATAAAAATCCCCTCAAACATTAAAAGCTATACCAGTAAATACTTATATTATTAACAAAATATCTCAGCTAATATTACAAAATATTAGTAATTGCATCTATTATGCAATTACCAGTGCATACGCCGCAAATGATACTAATTTGTTTTACACCAGACATTTTTTCTTGTTAGACATAGTCATATTTGTGGAGGTCCAGAAACATTTGGTTTTATAACTGCAGTGTTCTCTCGAATCAAGTAGTTTTGATCTGCATCTCATGCACTGATCATTGTGATAATAAAAGGGTAGTCAAATCTCGTATAACGTGACGAACAAACTGCGACTATTTTTCATACAACGCGATAAAGAAGCTCCTGTAGCCCGTAAGAAAAGTTAAACAATTTCTCGTATTGTAAAAAGATTCTGTGAATTTACTGGAATGATTATCCAGAGTTTTAGTTAATGAAAAACATTTCTCAGTTAAAAATATATAATAAAAAATCTCTATCTTTATTCCGTAATTTCTAAATAAATAAATATTTCTACTTTAGAAAATATGTTTTAAATCACAAATATATTCCATCAGCAATGAGTAAAGTAATATTAGCCATTAAATGTATATATATAATAGATTTTTTACATATTTGTTTGTTTTTCGCTGTAATCTAGACATATAATAAAATAAGATATTTGTGTATGTGTGTATCGTCGTGTATGTTTGTCCGGAGTATTTTAGGAAAACAGCTGATCGCAGAGGGACACAAATTTGCATGGAGATTCGTAATAATGACCTCTCCTGATGCACCTCGAAGCCTTCGAATTTTTTATTAGTTTTCCTTTAATTAGAAGTTTTCTTTTATTGAAACTCGATTTTGCCATAGAGTTTCCGTGTCACGCTAAAAAAAAAGTCGTTTCCATTAGAAAGTAAATGTGAGGTAAATCGTACCTTGGTCAATAGCTCAGTCGGTTAACGCGTCAAGTTGCTAATGCGATGGACGTGAGTTCGATACTCGGAGGCGGATGTGTTACTTATTTTTTGCAGATAATTAATAGATAAGATGTCAATTGTAAAAGAAAACATTTCATTGTCTACACGGTGTCCAAAGAAATTCTGATTAGGTTTTTTAAAAGCTTTCTTTTAGTTACTAAATCGCACAAATTAAAAATTTAAGTAAGAATAAAAACTAGAGCCCTAAAAATCATAAAATAAATATTTATTCCTTAAGAAATATGGCTGTAAAAAATCAGTGCGTCATCAATAAATAAACATTAAAGTAAAATATAGAAGTTTCACTTTTGCAAGAGATGAAATATTTTAACCAATCAAAATATTTTAAAAAGCATTCGAGAACAACTTTTGAAATTCTTTTTATATTTGTTATATTTTTTATTTTATTTTATTAAAATATGAAAATAATTTCCTTGTAATAGATTGAAAATTAGCCATTTAAATATTAGTTTTACATTTAATTGTAACCAAAAAAATTTTCCAGTTCATTGTTTTCGACAGAAAAATAGAAAAAAAAAAGAAAGATATATATTTTCACACGAATAATGAAACTTTGCAACTGAATAATTAAAATAGTTAGTAGATGTTGAGATACAGTCATCTTTGAAATCGTAGTTCCTAAATAATAACAAATCTACCTTTCGCCGATAAATATCCAAATTGTAGTATCCGGAAAAGTCCTTTCTCAATATTCATATTTTTACAATGAAATGTACTACCATAGCATCCTAAACCAGATGCCTTCCGCGTGGCTCGGAAACTTGGAAAATTTCAAGTGGTAGACAGCGCCATCTGGTACAGATTGTGCGACTTTTTTATTCAACAGCCACAAAAAATAATAATAATAATAATAATAATAATAATAAATAATAATAATAATAATAATAATAATAATTTGGATTTGATATGCATTAAAGTCGAATAGAATCGAAGAAACGTCGATTATATATATATCATGCATCACTTCTTAAAATTATTGGTCACAGGTGAATAAAAAAAGTCGTGCAATCTGTAGCAGGTGGCGCTGTCTACCACTTGAACTGTTGAAAACATACTAATTAATATTGCGTAGTATTGTTAGACCCGCCTTCTTTTTCCCACCAGTATCATTTTAAAGTATTTTTCTTCTTATTTAATAGTAACTGCGTTAGGAGAATATTACTCTAAAAATTTACTGGTGTGAAAAAAAGGGCTGGATTTACAACACTACGGAATATTAATTAAGATGTTGGCAAGTATGCATACTTGCCAACATCCTAATCAATATCCCGTAGTGTTGTTAGTCCCGCCCTTTTTCTGACACCAGTAAATTTATAGAGTAATATTCTCTAAATGCAATCACGATTAAATAAGATGATAAATTCTCTAAAAAGATACTGGTGTGTGCAAGGCCTGATTAAGGGGGAAGCTCGCTCTTCACACATTATTTATACTTACACCGTTATTTTTTAACAAATACTTTCCTCCTATAATAAACAGAAAATTTTCATTAAAAATTATTTTAAAAGAATTCTGATGTCTAATAACGGTGAGTAAATTGGATTGTTTTACACCGTTCATTTTTTATAAAAAATATTTCCTCGTCAAAGCGTGGAATTTCTATGACATGAAGTAAAAAATAATTGTAAAAATATTCCGGTATGAGCGAGCTTCCCCCTTAATCAGGCCCTGGGTGTGTGAAAGAAGACGTGGCTAAAGATAATACGGGATATTAACCATTTGAGTACATTTGACGAGTGAGACTCGTCATCTGCTTCCTTGAGCGAAGTTACGGTGGATGAGTCTGACTCGTCATCTGAATTTAAGAAGCCGGCGTTGATGTTTGCGGCACCCCCGCCAGTGGGCGGGGACTGATATACCGGCGTCTGAGAGTGTTGTTCTAGAAGTGGCGCAAATAATTTTGAAAAAAAAGGCTACACAGTATACATGGACAATTGTTATTCGTCTCCACAATTATATTTAAAATTACTAGAACAAGATACAAATGTAGTTGAAACTGTGCGAAAGAACAGACAACACCTACCAAAAGAGCTTGCTTCCTTCAAACTAAAAAAAAGGATGGACCAAAATGTTATCCTCTCACGGTTTGTTAGCACTAAGATGGAAAGGTAAGAAAGATGTATACATGTTTAGCACAAAACATTCAAATATTGATTTAGTTGATACAGGAAAGCGAAAAAAGAATCATGACAATTTTGACAAAATTATCAAATCATCATGTGTAATCGAATATAACACAGGTATGGTAGGCGTGGATAAACAGGACGAATTGCATAAAAATCTTCGTCTCATGGGCATAAATATCTTCAAATAATTCAGTACTCAAAGGGTTAATTAGGATGTTGGCAAGCATGAGTATGTGTCAAGTTTCCGAGCCACGCGGAAGGCATCTAGATAGGAGGCTATGGTACTACATATACAAATATTTTAATTAGAAGGAATATAAGTAAAATGTATATCTATTTGTAATATATGTATGAATTTAGAATATTTTGTTCTGAAATATTGTAAAATGAAAGAATAACTCCCACATGCGGACCTTACTGTCAAAAAGACAGAATCATGCGGTCGCGAAAGTGCTAATTTTCAGCAATGATTTTAAGAATGTTACGTTCTATTTAATATGCGTTGTATACAAACCCTCTCAAAAATTAAAAGATATACCAGTAAATACTTATGTTATTAACAAAATATCTCCGCTAATGTTACAAAATTATTAGTAATTGCATCTATTATGCAATTATCAGTGATACGCCGCAAATCATACCAATTTGTTTTACACCAGACTTTTTTTGTTAGACATACTTATATTTGTAGGGGTCCGGAACGTTAGTCAGCATTGGAATAAAGGTATCCAGAATCAAGTTATTTTGATCTGCATTTCATGCACCGATCATTGTGATAATGAAACGACAGTCGGATCTCGTATAACGCGACGAACAAACTGCGACTATTACTCATACAACGCGATAAAGACGCTCTTATAGCGTGTAAGAATAGTTAAACAATTTCTCGTATTGCAAAAAAATTCTGTAAATTTACGGGAATGAATATCCAGAGTCTTAGTTAATTAAAAATATTTCTCAGTTAAAAATATATAATAAAAAAATCTCTATCTTTATTCCGTAATTTCTAAATAAATAAACATTTCTACTTTATAAAATGTGTTTTAAATCACCAATATATTCCATCAGCAATGAGTTAAAGTAATATTAGCCATTAAATGTATATATATAATAGATTTTTTACATATCTGTTTATTTTTCGCTGTAATCTATACGTATAATAAAATAAGATATTTGTGTATGTGTGTGTCATCGTGTATGTTTGTCCGGAGCGTTTTAGGAAAACGGCTGATCGCAGAGGTACACAAATTTGCATGGAGGTTCGTAATAATGACCTCTCCTGATGCACCTCGAAGCTTTCCAATTTTTGTTTAGTTTTCTTTTAATTAGAAGTTTTCTTTTATTGCAATTGGATTTTGCCTTAGTGTTTCCGTGTCACGCTAAAAAACAAGTCGTTTTCATTAGAAAGTAAATGTGAGGTAAATCTTACCTTGGTCAATGGCTCATTCGGTTAACGGGTCAAGTTGCTAATGCGATGGACGTGAGTTCGATACTTGGCGGTTGTGTTACTTTTTTTTTTTGCAGATAATTAATAGATAAGATGTCAATTGTAAAAGAAAACAGTTCATTGTCTACACGGTGTCCAAAGAAATTCTGATTAGGTTTTTTAAAAGCTTTCTTCTAGTTACTAAAACGCACAAATTAAAAATTTAAGGAAAAAAATACTAGAGCCCTAAATATCATAAAATAAATATTTATTCCTGAAGAAATATGGCTGTAAAAAATTAATGCGTCATCAATAAGTAAATTTTAAAGAAGAATATAGAGGTTTCACTTTTGCAAGAGATGAAATATTTTAACCGATCAAAATATTTTAAAAAGCTTTCGAGAACAACATTTGAAATTCTCTTTATACTTGTTATATTTTTTATTTTATTTTTTATTTTTATTTTATTTAATTAATATATGAAAATAATTTCCTTATAATAGATTGAAAATTAGCCATCTAAATATTAGTTTTACATTTAATTGTTACCAAAAAAGTTTCCAGTTCATTGGTTTCGACAGAAAAAAAGAAGAAAAAAAAAGAAAGATATATATTTTCACGCGAATAATGAAACTTTGCTACTGAATAATTAAAATATTTAGTAGATGTTGAGATACAGTCATCTTTGAAATCGTAGTTCCTAAATAATAACAAATCTACATTTCGCCGATAAATATCCAAATTGAAGTCCTTTCTACAGACAGTGGTAACCTGGACTAGAGGCAGTGCGGGCGAAAAAAGTAGGCAGCAGGTACCCGAAGCAAGGTTTAGGGCGATTCCAATGTTGGTTTTTTTTTTTTTTTTAGTTTTTTTTTTTTTTTAGTTTTTATTTATAATGTGATATAAAAAATAAACAGTGATTCAATTCTTTTGAAAAATCATTTAAATATAGTGACCTGCGAAGCGGCCATAGCCTGCTACTATCACTAAAGATTTAAGATGAATAATTTTCAGTATTTTTTCTGCCGATATTTATTATAACGAATAATTTCTTATTTTTTTACTTAGAAAATCAAATATATAAACTAACGTGTTGTTTATATGTGAAGAGTGAAGCTGACAGTTTTAAAGAAATAGGGGTTTTTTAAAATAAATAACTAATTGGGCAAGAGCACGGGTAGTGGACCCTATACCAGTAATGAACACTTTTAAATGTGAAATCTAAAAACAAGTATTCTAATTCTTATATAGGTACGAGTCCTTTCAGGGTTGGTTTTATGCTTATGTACAATTAATACCTCGAACTACAAATATTTCCAGTCATCAGTTTTAGATTACGATTAGATTAACAGAAACAAATTTAACTTTCTGTAGCTTTGTTTTCCTTCTAGTAGTTTTCAGTTTTGTACTTGTAATCCGACCCTCTCAACCTCTTTTTATCTTATTTGTTGAGAGTAGAATTATGGGCATTTATTGAAGTTTTCACTCGTAAATCACGTGTACTACATCATTTAAGTTGTAGCAGTGTAGATGTTAAAGCTGATTGACTATGCAAGGGTCCTAGGCCTAGGTAGGTCGTTTTTAATACAGGAGGGGCGGGAGAGTTTGTTTCTAAGGCAACCTAGTCCGTAGTCCCAAAATTTCGGAGAAAAGCATGGAAAATTCAGAACAGCTAGGCCGAAGAGCTCGACATGGGATCGATCTTGCCAGTACCCGTTTACTAGCTTTGAAAGCAGAACCTCTAGGCCATGTAATCCCTTTACTATGTTAAAAAAATGATGTGCTAATACTTTAGAATAACGAAAATAAATTTCGATATGCAGTCAAAAAAAAAAAAAAAAAAAAACTCGAAGTATAATACATTTATTTTAGGCTTTACCAAGTTAGATTTTATACGATGTAATAATCAAATTAATGAATCAGACGTCAACATATATATTATTCTTTTTTGTTAATTAATTCTTTTTATTTCGAGAAAAATTTCCAAATATAGATGATCCTGATTTGAGATTTTTACTTTAATTTTGAAAATTGAGGTTGAGGTTATTTGATTGATTATCGCACTGGAGTTACGCAATTTGCAATTGACGATGGTCATTAATACATCCCTAGGGGCAGTCCGGAAACATGCTATCACACATTTGATCTTTTAGAAGAGGATGGCACCCCCACTTCTGTAACTATTTTTACGGAATTGGTAGAGATTTGCAGCCCCGACAGAGTTTACGCGTAATCAGACACCATTAATGTACAGCTAGAGTACCGAGCTCGCTATCCCCCTTTATGAGTTTGACACTCTACAGACCAACGGCGGACCTACTCGTCTGAAGTTTGGTGTAAAATGAAGACTACGATTAAACCAAAACACCAAAGAACAATTACCGAAGAATTTGAGGTACGCCTGAACACACTCTTCAAACCTTGATTGAAGAAATACTGCAGTATAAGTAGTACAAGAACTACCAAATAATAATCCGACAAAAAGCAGAATATATTGCTCACAACTTAAGGATCAAACTTCAGTTGCCAAGTGCCATGTTTGAATCCCGATTCAGGCATAGATATACGTAGTGATTCGGCAAGAAATGACCGTAAAGAGATACTCCAATCCAAGGTAGTTCAGTCCTATGATTAAAACAAAAAATTAAAAATTCTGAAGCGACTGCATATTCCTCAAATTACAAGAAAAGAGAGCGTTATGTGTTATTAGTCCAGGAGTTAACAATTCGTAAAACGTCAAATTTATTATAATGTAAAAATTGATATGAAAACTGCTATAAAAATCTAAAAAATGTGCGATCAGAAATTAACAATAGAAAGAAGAATTAGGGAAGGAACTAGAAACAAATTGTAGAGTAAAGAAGAAATAATAAGAAAAGGGAAGTTTTTAAGAAAGGAGTAAAGAAGAAGGCTTTAGAAAAGGGAAACAAGCCCTTCCTGCTTATTCGGAAGGTTAGGTTGATTTCTTTTTCCTTATCAAGAAGCCGTCATTTTGTTTCAAAATGGCGGCTACAAATTATTAATGCATTTCGTAGAAATATTGATGTAGGCTATGCACATACGGAGTTTTAAGCAAATCGGTTCATAAATACATTTTTATGTGAATTTAAAATTTTCAAGTGGCCGGCGCTTGGAAAAAAAAATGGTGGGTTAAGTTGACAAATATATGAAATGTATTTGTGAGATCAGTTTACTGTACACATATAGTTCGATTTAATTCAAAATCTCAAAAGTCATTGTGTTGAAAAATTAAGTGGCTGCCACTTCGTTCTAAATGGCAGAGAAAGTTGCTCATCTAAGATATCGTTGCAACTTTTAAAATATTTTTTTTTTGTAGTAATTCTTTCAAAGAGGCTTAGTAAGTTCATAAAATGTTAGTTTCCTGCATTTCTAGTTTGTTTTAGCATTAAAATAGCCTAATTTTTCCTTAAAAACGCATTACAAAGATCCAGTGACGCAGGTAATGGATTTGGCGACAAATTTGGCGACTTTTGGCGAGAAAATACTTATTATCGATACACCAAAGATGGACGCAATAACGTGACTGGTTCACGAGTTACGTGAATTTTCTAAATTTTTGTTGTTTGAATGATAAATCCATTTTTCAACATTGATTTGAATTGATTAAGAATTTCTAAAGTTCCAGCAAACACATCGAAGATATTTGAAGCATAGGTTACTGTCCAACTGTGGTTTAAATCAGTGCCGTGTTTCAAAAGTTATTATTAAGGCAAATTTTCAAGTGGCAGTCTAAGTGGCAGCGACTTGGAAAACAAAATAGCAAACCGATTTGCCCATCGAAATCATCCAGTATACTTGTACGATAAGTTCATTGTCCAGTTCTAGTTTAAATTAAATCAGTATTTCAAAAATTATCGTCATAAGAAATTTTCAGGTGGCAACACTTGTAAAAAAAAGTGGAGTGAGATGCCCAGCGAACTTATCTGAGATATTTGAATGATAAATCCACTACCCAAATTTGATGCGAATTGATGCTGTATTACTAAAGTTTCAATAATGACAAATTTTCAAGTGGCCGCCACTTGAAAATAAAATTGCGGATTAAGTCACCAAGTAAACTTATCCTAGATATTTGAACCAAAAGATCACTATCCAGCTTCTATATGAATCAGTTTAGTATTTTAAAAGTTATAGTGATGGCATATTTTCAAGTGGCAGTGTGATTTCAAGTGGCTGGAACTTAGACACAAGATGTTTACTTATATTTTGTTGTTTACTTATATTTGTAAAAATTAAAAGGTATCCGCTTTACCCCCAGATTTCAATCTATCCAAAATTTTTATTTTATCTTCTACCGTTATACTTTTTTTCTTTTTTTTTTCATCTTCGTATGGCAATTTCTTTTCTAATGAAAATATTATTATAACTCATACAAATACCTTTTCATTTACTTATTTCCGTTACAATTTTTATCATATCAATCTATCCTTTTCGAAAAATACTTTTTAGTTTCTTCAACAACGCTGCGAAGTTACCTCGTGACGATTTCTTTTCTACATTCAAGCTTTACTTTTTCCCTGTAGATAAGGATTGCCCATTTACTATGCCAACACCCGACGCTTTTGGATCATTACGGATTGAAATCGTCTGCTCAAGGTATATCCCGTATAACGCGATTTTCTATTACGCGGAACGCATACCTTGAGTTCATATTTTGTAGGCTGGTGGATTGGTTATGTTGCTTAAGACCGATTGACTACTCTAGGATCCTACGTCTATAGGTGCTGTACCCTTTGTTGGGGGTCTGTCTAAGGGGTCCTAGCCCGTATTTACACGAGCTTCGAAGAAAACCATGGAAAACGCTGAATGGTTAGGTCGATGGGCGGGACCCAGGATCGAACAAAGCACTTCTAATCTATCATATTTTGTAGGGCCACTTATCATAATGTGACAATCAGCGTTTCTTTCTGGAAAAGTTTTAAAAAGTCCGTTTTAAATATTCAGGTTGAATACTATCATTGTAACAAAGATAGTATTATCAAGCTTCTGAAATGAACTAACCTTCCATTGGTATGCACTTTTCGAATATGATAAGTTTTAATGAACGGTTTTCCATGATTTCTCAAGATCATTTAATCTTCGGAATACAGTAATCTTTTGCTATATTTTTCTATTGATTTTGTACGCATAAATAGGACGATTTTTCTATTTTGAAACTGCGAAAAAAAAAAAAGAGGCATCAGTTTCAATAGCATGTTACTTACGATTAATATATGTATGCGATGCAACGAGCAATATGAATATGTTAAGCATATTAATGATGGTGTTTGGTTTAAGGCCAATTGTCTGCGCTTGGGATCTGGACCAAGGGAAGGATGCCCTCCGTGGGGGTCTTTCTATGAGGTCTTAGCTTGTATGTATTCACGAAAGTTTCGGAAAAAATCTATGAACGGCTAGGTCAACGAGAACGACTGGGATTACACCCCGCTCTTTACCTCTACCAGCTTTTGTGCGCAGAACCGCTCGGTCACAGGTGGGGCATTAAGTGTATTTAAAATTAAATTATTTCGTTTTATTTCTATTAAAAATACTTAAGTGGAATTTAAGCTTTTTCATGTACAATAAACTCAGACAATTTACTTAAAGGTTCTTTTTTTTATTATATTGGCAAAACTCAGAATTTTACTGAGAAAAAAAAATTAACATTTCCATAGTTGCTTTATTTTCTTTTGTATATTTTGATTACATTATGTAATAAAAACCTTATATTCTACCACCACTTCCTTTGAAAATAAAATGAAGTGGGTATTTTTATTTTCGTTATCTTATAAAAACTAGCAAGAAAAATTCATTGAGATTACATAGTTTGAAAGAAATTAAAGAAGAAAGTTAATCAGAGAAAGATATCAAAATTTACTTAAAAAGATTATAGATTTCAGTGATTGAGCTTTGTATTTTAATTACGTCTAATTAAAAAAATAAAAATAAAATAAACCTTTTGGAATAAAGTTTTTTATATTGTGTACATAGAACCTTTTAGGCTTATATCTTGATCTTATTAGATAACATTAGACCAAATCAGGGAAGTTCCAATTACAGTTTCTCATCTAAAACCGATAAACGGAAAAAAGTTCTTTTTTTAATTGATATAATGATTTCCAGTTGTTATTTTTTATGCTGATCCTTTCTTTCAAATAATCTTCCAGATTAATTTAAGGAGAGTTCTTTGTAATTTCTTTTCTCTAATATTTCTTTTCAATAATGGTAAATTATGTTTCCTTGCAAAAGTTATATATATATCATTTCTTTCTTTTTCATTATAGATATTCTCTGAAATTCAACAATTGGATTTAAATGACAAATATAAATTACTCTGTACATAACTACATAACTACATACAAACTTTTAGTAGTATCTTATCGTTAATTTATCAGTTTAATAGAATTTATAGAAGAATTTTTATGAATTGAAAAATAAAAAATTCAAGCTAATAGACATTTTGACAAATATATATATATATATATATATATATATATATATATGTATTACAACTGATAAAAGATAATTGCATTAGTGTTACTAATGGAAGACAAATATTCTAATAGTTTTTTTTTTTTTTTTTTTTTTTTTTTTTTTTTTTTAAATAAGTAAAATATACCGAAAAGGAGGAATACATATATTTCATTTATAAAACATTACTGTCTTTTGTAAAAAAAATTTTCTAATTACCCTACCAATGGCTAACTAAGAGGTTCTTATCTCGAGGTTAGTAAGCGGGAAATGCCAGGTTCATATCCATTTTGATATTTTTGTACTAGGCTTTCGTAGTTTTCCGTAATTTTCTCCGGCACTCTCGTGATGCAGACTACTATTACCTTTATGAAAGAGCCAAACGTATGACATTCCTCCTATGTGTGTTACCCTCGTGTAATCAAACCCTACATCTAAGCCTACCTATATACTTTTACTATATTCCTTAAAACCCAATATACGTAAAAGTTTAAGCTATTCAACTGTAATATTTTTTCTTCATGTAGGAATCAAGCAATCATACTTTCAACATAATCAAAAGAGATCGTTTTGAAAATGCCGAAATTCTCGTTTACTACTGCATCCCCTTTGTTACCTGTATTATTCTCTATATTTAGGGAAAAAAATGTATTTAACTGAGTCCGATATTTTAGCGAGGTTCTTATGCTTGACTTGTTTTTTAATGGCATTATATGTTCGGTTTTCTTTTGTATAGGTGGCAATATCATTATGTAATGGCTGTCACCGAAATCATATAGAGTGATGATATTAAACATAATTCTTGACTTGTAAAATCGATATAACAAAATTTACTTAAATACTTTAACATTTTCAGGGAATGCCTGACATCCCGTAACCAGCAGCTAAAACCATTTTGGCAACTTCTATTGACACTTTTAGAGGAATAAACTTCAATGCCTAAATCGATCTTTAACACCTTCGTCCTCAGCAATTATGGTCAATGAAAATCCTACGTACGCTTGTTCTTCTGATGAGCATTGCTGAAAGATAATTTTTCTTTATAGTGTCTATGCACTGTTTTTTTCTCGTTGACGCAGTTTTTTACCTTTTCCCATATTTTCAATTTTCGGGGATTTTGTATAATTCGGGCCGATGTTGAACACTTAGTAACAACAATAAATCTAAATAAACTCCCCTCTTGAATTTTTGCACACCACTGTATTAATAAAAAAGGAAAATAAGTTTTCCAATTTAATTTTATTCATAATACTTATTTTTGTGTATTGTTACCCAAAATTTGAAAAACGGCTGTCCTTTAAAATTCATTCAGTTGTTTCCTCTCACTTTTAAAGTACTTATAACATTCATTTTTTACCTGTTTGCTATTAAAATACAATTAAATGTAAATTATAATCAAGATGTAGAATTTTCTCAGAACTATCATGATTGTAGATCCAAATATTCAATATCAGATAATACTAATAAAATGTTTGATCTTCCCCGATGCTCAGCTGTTTTAGGGGATATTGGGTAGTATTGAGACAATTATGTCGAGCTGCATGAGTTACTGTACGCAAATGACAAGCCGTATCCCTGAAACATGTCATCACAAGCCTATCCTGGTATTTGGTGTACCGGAAAGTTCTGTCCTTTTCAATCAGTTCTGTAATTTCGTTGTATAATCCGCAGGTCAGATAAGTCAGTTTTGTACTAAAAGTTTTAATTGACAAACAAAGTTATAGTTATACAAGCTGTTTCTTCAAAAAAATATGGGTTTTTTTCTTTTAACCCTTTGTATCCCACCGGGACTTTAAAGTCCCATCAAAAAAATTCCTCAATATAGCCTAAATTTACAGGATTTCATTGGGACTATAGTTTAAGCTTTAGTCCCTATAGTTTAAGATTTCCCTATAGTTAAGCTATTGTTTAAGCTAAATTTAATACTTTCACGACCGCTGACGTAGATTCACGTCATTTCAAAATCTGTAACTCCACCAGTGGGCGTTTCTTTCGCAATTTGTATGCTATTTATTTCTTAAATATATAACCAATACTCACATTTTTACAATGAAATATACTATGGCTACAAACACTTTAATTAGAAAGAATATAATTATAATGTATATCCATTTCTAATATAAATGTGAATACAGAAAATTTTGTTCTGAAATATTGTAACATAGGAGAATAACGCCCACAGTTGGACCTTACTGTCAAAAATTCAAAATCATGCGGTCGCGAAAGTGTTATGAGAGGATTCTCATGCATAAAAAAATATAATAAAAAAGTTTCAAACTATTTTTCCAAAAATAAAATAATTTGGGATACAAAGGTTAAATAAAATTTCTGTTGGAGGAATGACATATCTTACATGCGGATTATACGCAGAAAATTACAGTGACATGACACCGAAAATTTTTGTTTAACAATAGTTATATTATGCTTTACCAAATATAATCTTAAAAATTGCATAAATGTATTTCGGGATAAATTTTCGGTGTTAGATTTTAATTGTAAAGGGCGAACTTCCTGGTAAACTTAATATAATCTAATTGTCAGTTAAATGTTTCGCAACACTTCTTGATTATTTTAGTACTGAATTTTAAAAATATAAATATACATTTTTATAATTATATTACTTTGTTTTGGGGTCAGTTGTTAACCTGCGCTTTAGTGAGACTTATTGAAAACATTCTAAATTCTAACAAATAAATTTAAGTAAAGTTGCGATCTTTGTAGCAATGTTTCATATGCATCACGGGCTTTAAGAAACTGTAATCACTTAAAACGTATTAAATATTTTCGTAATCACCCCTTTACTAATACTAAATTTTGATAGAAGCGCCATCTGTACAGGAATATACACTGAAACATGCCTTTTACATATTTCTATTAATATTTTTTATAAAGCTTCATACAGTAGTGCGCCTGTTAGAGATAAGTGTCACAATCTTCATAAAACCATTTTATGTAATTTTTTTTTTTTTTGATAATATGTGTCTGAAACTATGTAAGATTATTTATTAAGAACTTTGTACAGATTAAATGTATTTTCTAAAAATAGTAAAATTACTATCAATATATCTCAAAATGAATTAAAAAAAAAAAAAAAAAAATCCTAAGCTTAGAATTATTTCTTCTTATCATTACAAAAAATAATAAAAATTTAAAAAGAGCTGATAAGCTGAGAATTAATGAAGTATTTTGCTTCCAAATATCTATTATAAATTTAAATAAAAGTTTAAGATTATGACTGGTAATAAAAATAGGCTTAATATAGGTAAGTAAAAAGTTTGCTTGTATGAGGAAATGATACTTTTTCAATGACGATAGAATAATTATTAAAATGAAAAGCATCCTTTTCCGGCCAATACTACTTGGGGGCATTTACATGCATCGATTTTAAAGTAATTTTCAATTTTTCTTGGTATTTTTGAAAAAAAAAATTATATTAGCAGGGATGGAACACAGGCGCAGTATTCATACCACTATCAATGTAAGAAAAATTTCTACTTCTTAAATCAACGATATTCTAGGTAGTAAAATTTCTTAAACAGATTCCGGTATGAATTCTGCGCCCGTGTTCCATCCCTGTATTAGAGGTCAAATTTCTACATTTGTATTATTAATACAAAGAATATTTCTTAATTCTTATTCTACATAACATGCAACACGTTTGAAAATCTCCCCTTTATCTATTTTTATTATACACACACACAAAAACTGCAATCTGTAATGGAATATATGCGGTTTTAATTTTTTAATATTCGTATTTATTATTTATCAACAGATCATTATACAAGCGAGAGATATTATCCTTTGAGCTTATTAAATATTAAAATTAAATTAATAATTCTTCCTTAAAAATAAATAAAAAGAAAATGACATATGTCTTATTAAAGCAGAATAATGTATTTTGAAGCATTCAACTTTACATCAGAAGTAACCTAAAAAACTCTAGCCTAAGCTACCTTTTTTTATATATATAAGCAGCTTATAGTTTATCATGTATTATACGATTTTTATGAAAATCTATTTAATCCCTTTATTTAACTTCTCAAAAAATAAGAATATTTCTTATTTTTTTAATTTTTTAAATCAATTTATTTAAATTTCGACACACAGGTTGTGTTTTATTAAAAAATAAATATATAAAAATGAGAGGAAATTTTTTATGTTATGAAAGCTATTAACAGAGAAGTTTTTTTTTTTTTTTTTTTTTTTTTTTTTTACTTTATCTTTAGTTTAATTTGTACTTTTATTTAAATTTACTTATCCTACAGATAATTGTGACCTGTAATACTTCCTTACTAATCAGAGCGAAGGAATTGTTCATTAAAGCCTCTTATAATGCCCATAAGTAGTAAGATTTTTTTTTTTTTTAATTCTTTTCTTGCATAAAGCAATTTGCCTTATCCAGTTCTTGCACTGTTCGTAAAATTTTACGTCCATTTCATTATACTGCTTCCACTATTTCAGATCAGTTACTTTTTGGATAACATAGTAGATTTAGCCCTTTGCCGGTCCTATTTAACCCTTTCACTACCAGTTCTTTCCAAAGAAAAAATAAATTAGGTTGGTTGGTTGGTTGGATAGATAGGTTTTACGTCGCACTAGTGCTGCGCAATGGGCAATTGGCCACAGTCTGGGACTCACCCCTAGAGGTGGTTCCGAGACATGCCATTACAATTTTGATCCTCCACAAAGTTAAATTAGTACTTTTGTAGGTCAAATAAAATAGAAATAGCATTATTCGGCCAAAAGTTAACTGTACGGGCAATTGTGGGAGTGGGACATATATGTTCAATTCCTCATTCAAGATCTCACACATGTGTCCCAGTGGAGTTCGGGCGGCGATATGAAATACAGTGAAAAGTCCATTTCCCTAGTTCTAAATTAATTTCGCATTGCTTTTGAAAATATATACATGGCAATGCATAAAATTACCCTAACATATAAATGTAATCCCAAAAAACCAGTGGAACACGCACTCCAATAAACGCCACGCTTATTTATCCCATTCGGTGAATTAAAAATATCTCTCAGACATGTATATGTCCCAGTAGGGTTAAAAGGGTTAATTTCACTCCTCTGATCAGTGTGGGAAATTTTAGGGATTTTTTTATTAAATAATCGACACTAAATATTGACTGTAACTTTTGCCTAATCCTTTCGAAAGTTATAACTCGTTTAGAGCTGCTAACCTAATCCGGCAAATTGTTAGCAACGCCCATTTTTCTACACCACATAATCTTTAGAATATTTCTTTTCTTAATTCATCATAAATATATTTGAAGAAAATTACTCTAAAAATTAAGTGGTGTAGAAAAATGGACGGTAATAACAATTTGCCGGATTAGGATAGCAACTCTGCTCGTTATATGAGGGACAGCTGGGCAAAATTGCGCACATAGAGAATCGGAGTGAAAGACTAGTGTACGAGCGCAGGTTCTCCATGTACGTCAACGTCAACGTGAGTGCTTCGGAGTACCTGCATTTGGTCGCAACCAATGCTTACCTTCAACGAAAAATGAGAAAAACATAAAAGTAATTTTCCATAAAATAAATAAAAGACAAAAAGATGAATTTAGGATTTTGATCTCTGAATAAATCTCCGCGTGAGCAGAGACCAGCAAAAGGGAAAACGCCCCCCCCCCCCCCCACACACACACAGACACCTAATTTCGCCGTAATTTGTCGTAGAATCATGCGGCTGGTGCCAATCGATTTGTAATAACGTCTAGTTTATAATGGTATAGTTAGATTTTCCTTATGGGGTAGTCTACCTATTAAAAGTTGCACCAAATTAATTTTTTTTCAAAGGTAATCCCCTTTTTTATAATTTATTTGGATCAAATCATCGCGGAAAATGGTATAGTTTATATATTTTACTCAATTTTTCATAGAGTTATAAGCTGTCAAACTATGGGGATGCTAATGTTAAATGAATGTCACAAACATTAATTCATATCTTCCCAAAAAATTATTGTATTCAAATTCTGCTTTTTTTTTTTTTTTTTTTTTTTTTTTTTTATGCATAAGAATGAAGTGACCCATTCCATGCCTATTTTTGATTTAACAAAAAAAAAAAAAAAAAGGAAATTGATTTATGAAAATAATTAATAAATTCATATTTGAAAAAAAAATGAATTATGACCTATGTTAATTTTTGCACGAATAGATCGGGCATCATCAAAAACATGGATTTCCAAATTTACAGCTCGTTTCTAACATTATTTGTGGAGTTACAGTGATATTTCATTTTTTACATCTGTTAGGGGCCGTCACTTGTTATAATTTGTATCCTCCGTGAGTAAATGTCTGTATATATTTTGACGAAAAACTATTTTAATTTACCTCTGTATTATTCCAATTGTTTTCTGAACAACATTTCGATGTTTGTTATACAAATTGTTTTATTTTTATAAATTTATCTCAATTCTTGAGAGAGATTGTGAAAAAATTCCAAAATAAATGAAGCCCGGCTACTATATCGCGGAAACAATATTAAAAAAACTTCTTTGCATATTCATATTTGACTCTATATGTGACGCTGATATGCATAAATCTCAATGCCATTTACTACATCGAAAGTTGAACGCAAAATTTAAATGATTTATTTGCAAATATGTAAAATAATTTTGTGCAGAAGCGTGGCTTACGAGGAATATACTCGATCCTAAAATGTTAAGTCTTTGTTCTTAAATATTACACAACTTTTCCTAGTTTCTTACTGCTAAAATTCTATTTTAACCCCGTTGTCCTTTTTTTTTTTTTTTTTTTTTTGTACTTAAATATTGTAGGGTTCGTACACCTCAAGTTAAATGTCATGATTTAGGAAACGCAGTAAGGCGAGAATTCTTGTTTGAAAGAGCAATACGCAGTGAATAAAACTTTTTTTTAATTAATATAATTAATATTTATTAATTTTTATAAGATATCTTAAAACGAATTTTCTATTTTAATCTTGTTGTGACATTTCCGCAGTCGCTTACTGTACTGTTTGTAAGCTAATGCTATTTAAATTTGATCGCATGATGTAACATAATAAAATATTAATTTTTATTAAATGTTTTTTAATGAAAAATGAAATACAGCGGATTTTTTTTTTTTTTTTTTTTTTTTTTAGTTTATAATATCTATTATTGAAACAAAGCGCAATACTATTTATTTTCGATTATTCTAATCACGACGTAAAGCTGGCGTCACATTTATTATGGAAAAAGAATTTAAAACAAAGTAATATGTCTTATTACTTTTAAAGATATAGATCTTATCATTTAAAATTAAGAATTCGAGTACAGTAGATAACTGTATAACGAGGGATATGCGTTCTGTGCAATAGGAAACCATTTTATGTAGGACATACTTTATCAGACCAATTTATACAAATTTAGTCCAATACTGAAAATTTTTATTTTATTTTATTTTGTTGTCTTATTGTTTTCTAAGTAAGGTTTCGATGTTTACTATACAAATTAACCTATTTTTGTAAAATGAACGCATTTCAGGAGGGAAATTTTAATGACATTCAAAAAGAATAATAAACCCCACCCTCTGGCTTTTTCTGAACCAATACTTTACTTTAATGTTTTTTGTTTCCTTAATTTTAATTTGTTTGATTCTTTAAAGAACTCTAGCATATATAAAGGAGTGAAATTTACCATTTCGGTAATTGATGACAAAGGTTCAGCTATTTAATCATGAATTTCTGAAATAATTTGATGTTTTAGAGAAACGTATAGAAGCGTGACCTATTACCAGAGCTGCCAACCTAATCCGGCAAATTGTTAATACCGCCCCTTTTTCTACGCCACTTAATTTTTAAAGTAATTTTCTTCAGATATATTTGCGATGAATTAAGAAAAAAAAAAAAAAAAAAAAAAAAAAGAACTCACTGGTGTAGAAAATTACACAAAATAGGAAAGATTTTGAACAGTATCTCCTTTTTACTGAATATTAAATATCCTTTCTCAGATTTTAGTTTAAATCTTGTTATCTATATTTTTGTATATTTTAGGTCTGTACGCCTCAAATAACATGTAAAAATTTATAGTAACACTTCCATGCGGGTCTTACTATAAAATAAAAATATACCCAACAGAAGTAGATAATTTTTTTTTTTTTTTTGATTAATATTATTATCAATATCCCTATTATTCTTTTATCTTGCTATTTAGATTTTTGTAACTGAACATTGTAGGGTTCATATGACTCAAGCTATTTAATTTTTTTCTTATGAAGTGACGTACTTAAAAATTCCACGTTTATTAAATATAAACTATTTAAAAATTTTTAATTCCTGACACAGAACGTTCTGCGAATTAAGCGTATACGAGAGGTGGATGCGTGCCAAGTACCTGTCATCAAAACCACACAACTTAGCATACCAGAGAGTTATTAGCAGAGATGCAGTATTGATCATCGTGATGGTTATTAAAAAAAGAAAAAGAGGATAATGGTTGGGCCAAAACAATTAAAAATTCTGCGATTTACATACTTGCCAACTATCTCATTAATAACCGTACAATTGTTTTTTCACACTATATATATATATTTTTTAGAGTAATTCTCTCAAAATGTTGTTACAATTACATAACTACCAATATTTTAATTTATTCCAGAGTGTTTTTAGTCCCGCTTTTATTTTGTACCACCTATTTTTTAAAAGTAATTTTGTTTTATTTAATCGAAGTTATACACT
The DNA here is from genome assembly GCA_963930645.1 of Salticus scenicus. Classification (NCBI taxonomy): domain Eukaryota; kingdom Metazoa; phylum Arthropoda; class Arachnida; order Araneae; family Salticidae; genus Salticus; species Salticus scenicus. The sequence continues at coordinate 110,000,383 of OZ005657.1, forward strand.
AAGCGACAAAAAAAAGCCGCACTTGGATATTTTCCTATTCGCCTTCTACAACCGCCAATTGTAACGTTTAAAAAGCAAATTATTAGCAAATTAAAAGCAAATTATGTTATCATCCACATACACTTTAGCTTTGAGTCCAGTGTTAAAAACAAAATGCAATTGTCAGGAAACTTGTAATTTTTGAAATTATTTCAAAAATGGTAAGAATAAGGCAGATAACGATGCCACAAAAAGTATTATTTTTTGAATGAAAATCAAAATATTTTAATACGTGAGATGGTAAAATAATTAAATGTTAACGAAATATTGGTAAAAGGGTTTTTAGCAAGATATAAAATTTTTTGGCCGTTTAAACTGGAAATTTGGTTTTAGGCGGCTATGTTGCTCATCCAAACGAGATGACCGTAAGTTAAAAAGCCATTGCTTATAAAATCGGTTTGTATTACATTTAGAACATAAAAGAGATTCAGAAAAAGTGTTTAGCAGCACAACCTTTTTAACTACAGTACAGCAACTATTAAACAAAGCTGGTTTAAATGAGAGAAATTTTGAAAAAAATTCCATTCTTAATGAATAGAATTAGGAAAGCAAGACCTCAGATGGTTAAAAAAAAAAAATGATTAGTTAATTATTAGGCTAAATTGGTTCTCTTTGATGAGTCAAGTTTAATTTATTTCGAGCTAAAGAAAACAAGCAGATCTGACAACGAAATTATGAGTGACTTAATGAAAATCGCACTTTTAAGATAGTGGCGCATTCTCCGTACATTATGGTACGGAGGTGCATAACGTTTCAAACAGTTGGACAAATTTTTATGCTCAAGAGATCAATTAACTCGAAATAAAACACAATCTTCATAAAAGTGGTGCCTGACCTACTATTTTGGAGGTATCTTGGACATTTCCGTAAACAGCATTTCACGATGAAAATGTACCTTACTACACGGCGTCTGTGGTAAGTTTATTCACTTCAAATTGTCAAAATTTCCTATCCATTCCCATCAGAACCTATTATTCTGTAAGTAATCATATCTTTTTTTATTTTAAGTTAAACCCCATAAAAGATATAGTATAATTTCTTCTTTACCAGACATGGAAATAGTCCTAATCGCGATCCGCTGAAAATGTTTCGTCTATAAAAAGGCGGGGAAGAGGGGGACAGGATTCGAAATTTGCAGCCTATGACTCTGCCAGAACTAGAAAAAATTATTTGTGATATTTGACAGATTGAAATTTCTGTTATTTATATTAAAACACTGTATAAAACTATGCCATTGCGCATTAAAGCAGTAATTCCATATAAAGGTGGAATTAACCCAATGCAGAATACATATTTTTAACAAAAAAATTGCTTAGATCTAACAAATAAATAGTTTTATTTCATATATTAAAATTTAACTTGTTTATTTCATATAATAAATCATAACAGAATACAAAGTGTATGGTTATTGCATTATGTTCAAAAAGAAAGTTTTATGCAGATTTTTAAAAAGTACTTCCTAAAGTGCAATAAAGTGAATTATTAAATCGAAAATGTACATAGGTGTCATTTCATCACATTGGTATTATGCAAACAAGACAGTTTTATTTGTTTCAAACATTAATTTAAAGTTATTACAAATAAAAAATTGTATAAGTCCTTTTTTCTGCAGTGCGGCTTTCTTATTCTTTTTGTCGCTTAGTGTATATTGAAGAAATTTTTTCTATAAATAAAGTGGTGCGCAATAAAGATGGGGCTAAACGCACTCCGGAATACAGCGATGCAATTAAATTAGAATAAAATTACTCTAAAAAAGTACCGGTGTGAACAAAAAGGCGGGTACTACAAAATGTACGGTTCACAATGAGATGGTTGTCAAGTATGGAACTATCTTCGTTTTTTGTTTCATAATTAATATTTATGTATTTTTGTTTTCGGTGTGGAACTTAATAAATAATATCTATTCTGTGGTAGATCATGATTTATTTTTTTCTAAATGTATAGACGGACCCCTAATCACTGGCGTCTCGTGCACTGGAAATAGGTGAAGAGGCGCACTGTATTTTACATTGTATTCATTTATAGAATATAAATTTACATTTAAATAAGTATTTTTAGCTAATTTTTGTTAAGACCATGCTTAATAAAAATAACGCATTAAAAATACTTAAATATTATTTTTGAGCTCTTCACCTATTTTTGCTTCACGAGCCGCCACTGCCCCTAATACATTTTTGCTTGTAACTCCGTCAAAAATGGATTTAAAATATATAAATAGGATTTTTTCTGAACCGCCTTAATCTCAGAAATTTGAATATGATATCAAAAATAGGGGTTGTCATTGAAAAAAAAAGACGTTGGTGCCTGTTTTAACATGTGAAAACCTGTTAAGCAAAATCTAACTATACCATTATAAACTAGACGTTATTGCAGATCAATCGATACCAGCCGCTTGTTTCTACGATAATTTACGGCGAAATTAGGTGGGGATAGGTGGAGTTTTTTTTTTTTTTTTTTTTTTTTTTTTTCTGACTGTACAACAGTAGAGTGTCGATCGTCTAAGGTAAAGCGTGGTTATTTTGTCTTGCTTTCAAAAATGTATGCTTGAATTTCCATATCACTTCCTAGGAAATTCTATACAATGCAGTGTTGCTAGCTTTTAAATTTTACTCCGAAGCAGGAGCATTGTTAGCCCCGCCTTTTTTTTTTTTTATACTGGAAAATTTGAAGCATGATTTTCTTCTCATTTAATCGTTGTCAAATATTAAAGAGAAATATTTTATAAAATTTCTGGTGCGAGAAGAAGGCGGGGTTACAAATGCTCCATAATAAACTGTAAGAGTTGGAATGTTTGAGAATGGCAATAGTGCAAAATATTTTTAATTAAGCGATTTCTCATACGTTACTAACCTAGACTAACGGTACGAACATCAACAGTTCTCTACCAAAGCGAATAGTTACTGAATGTAAAGCTGCGTAATTTCTCTTACCAAAATTGGAGAGTTTGCTACTTAGGAGAGATTGTGTATTGATTTCACTGAATTATGTGCTAAGAGAGAATGTGCAGCTTATTGGGAATAACAAGACATTTAGGACGAGTTTGTTAAATGCCTGTAAGTGTACCAGGAGATAACTTTGACAAATGACTGCGACAAGTGACTTAACCCATTCAAGACGGCTCATCTTTTTTGGAACCCATCCCCAGAATAAAAAAACCCTACTTATTTAGGCGGGACAACGATCAACAAAAGCCAAACCTCTTATAGTGTTTAGTTCTTGAGTGTGAATGTTAGCCTACGGCAAATATATCGCAAATTATGTAATGTTATTGTATGCCTGTTTTTTTTTGCAATATTTGCATGTACGATGCTCAAGATTTGTATAGCTGTCGACTGATTAAACGGAATTGATAGAACTGAATGAAAAAAAAATGAATATATCTGCCTTTTAAATTTTATAAAAATAAAAATAAAATAAAATAATGTAAAGCTTTTTAAAGTTTAGCCAAATTTAGGGACCTTTTTTATTCAATATCCATTACTTAAATTTAACTGCAACTGTTGCCTAATCACTTTGAATGTTATTCGTCAATTAAATATATCAAATATCACTACTCAAAATTATTGGTTATAGTTGAATAAATGCGTGTCTAAATTTGGTATATTGTTTAGACCACTAAGCGTTAGGGCTGGCAAAGAGTTAATATTAGAATTCAGTCCTTAAGGGCCCTCTTCACTCACCGCCGCCGGAAGCCGAAACTAATGTTATTCAATGGGAAATTTTTCTTTACAAATAACTTATTAACTAATACATATTTTTAAATTCTGTTTTCACATTCTGAAAGTTCCCAGCTGTTAAATTGACGCACTTTTTCTAAAATATTATTTTTTTAATTTTTTATATTTTATTTTGAAGCTACAAAATACGAATTTTCAATATGTGAAATTTTTTCATTTTGCAATTTCGAAATAAAATATTAAAAATTGAAAAATTACATTTTTAAAAAAGGTCCGTCAATTTAACCGTTGGGAATTTTCTGAATGTGAAAACAGAATTTAAAAATATATATTAGTTATTAAGTTATTTGTAAAGAAAATTTCCCCATAACGGCCCTCTTCACTTACCGTCACCGGAAGCCCGAGCCAATGGTATTCTATGGGGAAATTTTCTTTACAAATAACTTATTAACTAATACTTATTTTTAAATTCTGTTTCCACATTCAGAAAATTCTCAACGGTTAAATTGACGGACTTTTTTTAAAAATGTATTTTTTTTAATTTTTAATATTTTATTTTGAAATTGCAATTAAAAAAAAAAAAAAAAAAAAAAAAAAAATTCTCATATTGAAAATTCGTATTTTGCAGCTTCAAAATAAAATATAAAAAATTAAAAAAATATTTTTTTTTTTGAAAAAGGTGCGTCAATTTAACAGCTGGGAATTTTCAGAATGTGAAAACAGAATTTAAAAATATGTATTAGTTAATAAGTTATTTGTAAAGAAAAATTTCCCATAGAATAACATTAATTTCGGCTTCCGGCGGTGGTGAGTGAAGAGGGCCCTTAAATACAGAAGAAATATTTATTGAGAAATAGTAATGCAAAGAAATCGGTAAATTTTGCTTCTTTTTTTTTTTTTTTTTTTTTTTTTTTTTTTTTGTATGTGCTGTTATCAGAAATATGAATGGATTAAATTATCTTGCTAAATTATGCAAAATGCATATAATGCGAAAATACCATAAGGTTTTCCAATTCTCCCCCTACATTTTTAACTCCTGATGAAATAACAAAGAGAATCTATTTTGTTTGGAGACTAATTTGATAAAAAAAAAAAGAGCTGATAATTAAGAAGAAGTAGGCAGATAATATTGAACAATAAAATAAATTTATTAAATTACTATAAATGTAGATTTATTTCTGTGAAAAAAAATGAAATTGTTAATCGTGTATTCGTAAAAATGTCATAATTATTTTTTAAACAAAACTGTTTGTCTCTCACGTCAGTGTTTACTTTCTGTTTGTTCCCTGAAACCTGTATTTTATCAGAGTTGTACGGAACATATCATTTTTGCATGAAAATTTCACACCTATTAACATAAATTAAATAACATAATGAAATTAAAGTATAGAAAATTTTATATTTCCATAAATGTACAGGCTTTTCTCACACAAATGAATACAAATATATACAGGTATTTAAAAGAAATACCGTAATCCTATATTGCAACTACAAACATTGGTTTTGAAACATTAGTTTTAGCAGGTTAATAATCAATAATTTATATTCAAATCTTTATAATTTTACGAGTCATGGTAGGTATACTTACCGTCAATGTTATCAATTTTTAAATGTGAAAGACGTGGTAAGCTACACTACAACGCCATTCGATTTAACTGTACTAAAATGTATGAAAGAGTAAAATAAAAAGACTAAGTGTCACACACTGTGTTTATTCATTTTTCTGAATTTCTCTTTCTAAGGCCGCAGTAAGTAATTTTCCCACCAAAATGAGTGCTTACAGGAATGGAACACTGGCGCAGAACTCACACCAGTATTTCTTTAAGAAATTTCTCTATGTATATTATCGTTGATTTAAGAAGTAGAAAATTTTACTTCATTGATAGTGGTATGAATTCTGCGCTAGTGTTCAATCATTGTGCTTACATTAAAAACAGTAGAGTGTAAAAGTTAGCTTACCACAACCATTTCATTTTAAATTAGTGAGTTGGGTGATAATTATAGTTCTCGTGGCCTTATAAAGAATTAAAAATGTCACAAAAGCAAAGATAGATCCCAGTTTTTTTAAACGAAATTTCACTTATATAAAGATGTGAAAAAATCATTTTTTTTCTGTAATTTCTTTCTTTCATAGGAATGGAACACTGGCGCAGAACTCCAGTATTTGTTTAAAAATACTCTCTGCTTCTAAAACCACTGGTTTAGGAAGAAAATTTTGTTTCAGTTATAGTGGCATGAGATCTGCGCCAATGTTCCATCCCTGTTCTCTCTTAGAATGTGTGACCAGATTTGTGTGCTTACTCAAAATGAACACAATATTTTTAGCCATAATTTCAGAAAAATTTCTCAAAAAAAAAAAAAAAGACTGAAATTTGAGTAAAATAAGTCTTTTAAAAACAAAAATCTTTTAAAAAAAATTAATGTTCATAGTATCAACTTTGTTTTTAACGATCATTTTTTATTTGTTGCAGTTTAAAATTCGTAATGATGTCGCCTACTATTGGCCGTATTTTGTATGACATATGGAAAATGTTTTTTATGTATATACTACTTCATAACGCTATATAGTCATCAAAAATATGTAGAAAACTTTTGATGATTAAAAAAGTAAAATATTAAAGTTAAAAATAATATTAAGTAAAAAATTATATTGTAAATGTAACAACTGTTTTATATAAAACCGACAAAGATCAGAGCTCTCAAACTATGACCGTTAGTCACGGAAAACTAAAAATAAGCAGTGAAAAATTTTTTAGAAATACTTTTTTTTTTTTAAGAATTATATATATAAAAAAATGTATATAATGTAGGAATTTATTTATGTCTATAGTTATCTAACATTTTTATTATATTCGTTGAAACTAATTTATTAAAGTGTAAGTAAAATGTTCAAAAACTGAATTCAAAACCAACATCGGAATTAATATGCCTAGGCAAAATAATTACATACTGTTTTTTCAACTCTTAATTATTTAAGAAATTCTGGAATTTTGAGTGGAAGAATTTATTTTGAATCTCTTCTTGTCATAGAGGCATAGCCGACAACATTTTAATTTATTCTGCAGTATTTTTAGCCCCGCCTTTATTTCGTCCACTTTATTCATAGAAAAATCTTCTCCAATATATAACTTCAATTTAAAAAATATATATATATTAAGTGGAATGAAATAAAGGCGGAGGAGAAAATAAACTAAATTATTAGTAGCTATGTAGAGGTTCTATTTTCAAGAATTTTTTCTCTATTTTAAATCATTTCGGTGAATTTCAGATTTATAGAGTTCCTCATAATTTGATCTTATGTATATAAGAAATAAAGGTTGATTAATAACATTTTTCCGTTTGAGAACGATTGAAAACAGCTGTATAACAACTTTGAGTATAAACTCATAGCGTAGTGGTATCGCATTCGCCTGCAGTGTTGCCAGATCTGGCGGATTTTTTATTTAATAATCACCAATATTTTTTAATTGTAACGTTTGCCTTATCGCTTCGGCGATTGATAGTCATGTATATCAAATATCACTTCTCAAAATTATTGGTGACTATTGAATAAAAAATCCGCCACATCTGGCAACACTGTTCGCCTGTCACGGGAGGAGACCCAAGTTCGATTCCGGCAGGAGACATATGCCTTTTTTGTTTCAGTACCAAAAAGTTTCACTGAAATCTAGTCTGATTTTACTCAAAAATAAATTCTTTTAAATGACTAAATTCTGAGCAGGGCAGAGCCTGATTAAGGGGGAAGCACACATTATTTATACTTACACCGTTATTTTTTAACAAATACTTTCCTTTTATAATAAACAGAAAATTCTCCTTAAAAATTACTTTAAGAGAATTCTGGTGTCTAATAACGGTGAGTAAATTGGATTGTTTTACACCGTTCATTTTTTATAAAAAATATTTCCTCGTCAAAGCGTGGAATTTCTATGACAAGAAGTAAAAAATAATTGTAAAAATATTCCGGTGTGAGCGGAGATAATGTGTGCTTCCCCCTTAATCAGACTCTGGAGTAGGGTAGGTGCTCCTGTGATTGGCATGCTCCAGTAATTGCCATCTATCCCGAAAAAATTAATAAATAAGAAAAAAATGAAAATCATATATTTTACAAATAAAAATTTTAACATTTTATGCCAAACACTGGAGCATAGGGTACTAATAACTGATAAAATGAATAACTAGCAAAGTCAAACACTGGAACATAGGGTGCCAATTACTAAGAAAAGGAAAAACTGGCAGTGTCAATTACTGGAACATTGAGTGGGTGTCAATTAAAAATTCTTTTTTTTTTTTTTTTTTTAATCAAATGTATATATTTTAACATATATGTGGTTCTGGATGTGTTTCATGCCATATGTATTAACTTAAGATTTCTAGATATATTTTTTGAAGACTAGAACATTAAAATCATCAGCAATTGCTCTAAAAGAGTCAAATCACTGGTGCACTTACCCTATCTCGCAGCAGTCAATGATTTGAAGGGATTTTTTTCAGCGTGATACGTTGCCTTTAATTACGATGAACGAGCGTAAAATGACTCAAATTCTTTGGATTTTCCATTTCAGTTTTAAGACAGTTCGTAAATTCTGGTGGCTGAATAATTTAAATGAGCGTAATTATCTTGCGCCTAAAAGGGTTAACTTTTTACTGGTCTCTTTCTGAACTGTTAAAAAGTTAATTTATGACCTACGGTTCAAAACGTCTGTTAAAATATACTAGGAATACATGCCTGGTATTATTCCTAATTTATTCCGTGGTATCGTTAGTATCCGCCCTTTTTCACACCTTTAATTTTAAAGAGCATTTTCCTTCGTATTTCATCGCAATTTTATAATGTAAAATATTTCTTTACAAGGAAAGTGGTGTGAAAAGAATGCAGGTACAAAGAGTACAGTACAATGAATTATAAATGTTATTAAGTGTGTAAGGACACATTTGCTAACCTCCTAATTAATACTCCACAATGTTGTTAGTACCCGCACTGTTTCCTTCATCACTGTCTTTTTCTAGAGAAGTAATATCTAATTGTAATTAAGATTAAGTAAGAACAAAAATACTCACCAAAAATACTGGTGTGAAAAAAAGGCGTGTACTAAAAATATTACGAAATATTAAATAGAACGTTGGCTGCTATGACTCATACTTGCCAATCTAACCCGGAAGATTGTTAGCTCTCGCCCATTTTCGTACATCACTTAATTTTTAGAGTAATTCTCTTCAAATATATTTACGATTAAATAAGAAGAAAAGTACTCTAAAAAAAGACTGGTGTGAAAAAATAGGCGGAAAGTGGCGGAACTAACAATCTTCCGGGTTAGATTGGCAAGTATGTATGAGTATGGATATCCATGTTCTTTCCACCCCTGAAGTTTCAAGATAATTCTTCAAATACTTTTCTAGCTATTTAGCGAAGCGTCAAAAACCGAATGTGTCAAGTCATTTATGCATATCAGTATATATAGAATGAGGGATTCTCGCTAATACAGAAATTTTATCGCATTTATACAGCAACATATTGCTTAAGTACGATATTAATTATATTTATATAGTAAAAAAATCTGGGTGATCCCACTCGACTTTTCGAACACATAGTAATAAATGGTTGTTTAAATAAATTTAAGTAAAAAAGTAGTTAAATAAACACAAAGAAAGTCATAGTAGTTTTTAAATAATTCTTCTCAAGTTGTATGTCGTCTAATTGATCATATTTTATACAAATGCTACGTCCCTGAAAAAGACATATAAATGTTAGCATTATCAAATATTTTCTATTATTTCATGTTTCAAGCAATTTAACATTTCTTAAGCAAACTTTAAATTGTTTTAGTTCATAGAAAGCAATGTATTCTGCTTTGTATACCGGAAGAAAAAAAAAAAAAAAAAAAAAAAAACCTCTAAGTTCCGCGTTTATGTAAATCTGTATGTTTTATGGATGACAAATGATAACATGACTAAAATTTTACATCTAAATCGAAAATAGAGCTTAGAAACTAGCACACTTCAAATAATTTGATCATAATTTCAAATAATTTATCCATAATAATAATATAAATTTCTTTGTGTACCTGAAAATTACTACGCATCAGCCCACACTCAAAAAAATCCATACAGTGCTTGCGATGATGACCTCTAACATATTTGTCACCTTTCAGCTCAATCGAATAAAGCATTTAATGCTATTATACTTCAAGTACTTTGTACCCAAAGGTCATAATGAAGAAGAATATTTCGTTGTGTCCCTCTAAAAATCTATAAGTGTTAGATTCACCAAAACCTATGCAGATTGTGAAATAATTACATATAACAAGTACTTAAATTTTTAGTTCATTCGGATGAAGAATTTAGATGCTATCGCCCTTTAAAGAATTTCAACCCAAAGGGCATGATGATGAAGAATTTTTCTTTGTAACCCTGTAAGAAAAACTACAAAAGCTAGATCCACCAACACCTATACATTTATGCAATTGTGACCTATATCTTGTTGATAAATGTTTAGTTCATTGCGTTTAGACATCACCGCACTGTAAAAAATTTGAGCACGTGAGCAATAAACTTAAGAGCTTTCTTTTGTGTCTCTTAAAAAAAAAAAAAAAAAAAGGAAAAGAAAAGAAAAAAAATAAACTATAAGCGCTCTATTCACCAAAATCTATACAGTTCACGCAACGGTCACCTATAATATGAGCATACTTTTTTAAATAATCGTTAAGGCATTTAGATGCTATCTCACCTTAAATAATTTGAGACCATAGGCTATAATAATAAAGAATTTTTCTTTGTGTTCCTGTAAAAAAATTATAATCGCTAGATTCACCAAAATTTAAACAGTTCGTGCTACGGTGACCCACAAGACACGTATGTTCTTTCAGCTCATTCCAACAAAGCTTCTAGAAGCGAGTGTACACTCACATACATACACACGTACATAAATCATCGTAAAAACAACAAAAATGAACTCAGGGGTAGTGTTGCCAGATTTCGCAGATTTTTTTTCAAAATCTATCACTAAATTTTAATTTTGTAACGCTTGCTTGATGACTTCGAAGATTAGTAGTCTGTTGCGCATATCAAATATCACTTTTAAAAATTAATGGAGACTATTGAATAAAAAAGTCGCAAAATCTGGCAACACTTCTCAGAGAACATTAAAACGTATAGATAAACCAAATATCATCTCTGTAATATGGAACTTCTTTTCAGTTAGACGTTTATATACCGAATTATGTAAAAAGCAATATGCCATTTTTCCTTATTTTATTGAGCATAATCTGTATATGTTCACGATAACGTTAAATTTTAGTATTTTGTCGTTCATCCTTTTCTACTCTTTCTTAAAATAAAAAAGCGTAAAACATTTAATATATCAATCTAGAGTCGTCATTTGCAAAAAGTTGTTGAGAAGTTTTTGATAGGAATGCATCTGGTGATAAAACTTGCCTAAAAAGTTGAAATTGTGATTTTTGATAACATAAGTATAGAGCAATATATCATTCGTCTTATCAAACGAAAATGTCAGTTGCTATAAGTGGCAAGTCTAGAATTTACTTGGAAGAAAAAAAAAAAAAAAAACCTTACTTCTGTATTTCGTTATAAAAATCTAAACCAATAGGTAGTTTGAAAGTAATTCAAATGATATGCAAAAAGAAAAAGTTGAATATAAAGTTTATAGAGAAATATTCGCGTACTGTACAATTAAATGAAATGTTAATGAAAAACAAATAATATACTCATTTGGATGAATGTAATATTACTACGTAATTTTTTTTTAAGGGGTTTCATAAGTTTTAAAGGCTAAATAAAAGCACATAGTATCTCTTTTTTTTTTTTTTTTTAAATATAATAATTAACTTTTTCTATTCGAAATTTTGAGCAAATAAAAGAGCAATACTTAAACAATATTTTAAGAAATTTACATTGTAAAAAATGGAAAATTCAGCCTGTGCGTCCTGGTTTCCCGGAGCACCTTCAGAAAAGTGGTGGATACGATTACTCAAAAACTAATGAACTGACCTTATTGAAATTAAGTACATCTCTTCAAAATAGAATTGACTAGTGCTTGAACGAAGGATTTTTCTTTTTTCAATTACAACTATTTTTACAAGGTTATAATTTGGGTAAAATGCACCGAAAATTGTACTGGTTTTGCATCTAACTCAGCAAAAAATTCAATTTTTTTTTTTTAAATCCTTTGTTCAAGCACTAGTCAATTTTAATTTGAAGAAGTGTGCAATATTTTAATAGCATAGCTGCATTAGTTTTTCAGAAATCATATCCACTGTTTTTCTGAAGGGTCTCTGGAAACCATGACCCACCGGCTCAATTTTCCAAAATTTGTAATGGAAATTTTAACTAGTACGCTCACCGTTTTTGGCCTCTCTTGCCTTTCTGCATTAGTTAAGCATGGCGACCGTCTTAGAACTGTTAAACACAGTGTTGCCAGATTGGGGACTTTTTTTATTCAATATCCACCATTAAATTTTAATTGTAACGGTAGGTTAATCGAAACTTAATCGTCTATTTTATATATCAAATATCACTTCTCAAAATTATTGGTGAGATTTGAATAAAAAAAAGTCCCCAATCTGGCATTACTGGTTGGACATGTCATTACATGTCGCCTACACACTGCATATTTCACGACGTTCAACGTTTTGTCCGCAAAAACATTCTGTCCCATCTACTTCAAAGTTGGAATATGTTTCCAGTTGACAAGTCGTTGATTACGCGTACTACACAGCACCGTTTGCAACTATTCGAATGAAATTTCTACCGGTGGAAGACATGGAACTCAACTGTTCATGCTTCTTTCTTCTTTCCCAATTCTGTCATCTGTAGTGGAACAAGTTTAATTTATTTATTTATTTGTTTTTTGCAATGTTCTCTCACTATATATATATATATATATATACATACATATATATATATATATAATATATATATATTTCTATATACATATATACATACATATATATATATATATCGTCATTGCGTTTGGCTTTTCCTTATGAATCCCATAAATGTATGGAATAACCATCTATAGATATTTTCCAAAGGTATTACTTAATCATAGGGTTTTTCTATGATGAGGGTTTTTGTAAGGTAGTATCAGCCAAACATAAGGTTAAGATTTACTCTTTTTTTTTTTGCTTCTATCTTTACATAGTTACCAACATTTTAATTTATTCCAGAGTATTTTTAGCTCCGCCTTTATTTCGCCCTAATTTGTTTATAAGGTTTCTTCATTATATAATTTCAATAACAAATATATATATGTATATATTTCTAAAAATAAGGGCATGGAATAAAGGGTGGGTTAAAAATACTCCGGAATAAATTAAAATGTTGGCATCTATGCCATTAGCATCCAAAGATCTTTATCTTGCATTTAAGCCTTTTTTTTTTTTTAATTAACCCTTTCCCGGCTTACTCCGAGCACAGCTGGAACAGGCCATCAAACAAGGGTCAAGAGTTTCCGTCTGAAGACGAAATACTGACACCAGTATTCTTTGTCAATAATTTCTATCACATTTGTGCAGTAATTTATTGTGATAGAAATTATTGTTAAAGAATACTAGTGTCAGTGCTCCTTTTTGAGACTGATAGTCTTGCCATCCTGCGAATAAATTGAGACTGCAAGGGGTTAAATACGAAAATGATTATCTGAAGAAAATATGGGTGGTAGCGAAAATATCTCTGAGTGACTGACTCTACAGTTACCTCAGAGTTACCCTATAAAAGAGTTGTGAAATTACTAACAACTAAAAATAAATTTCGTAACACAATTCAGGAACAGTAATATTGGTATTTTTTAATCACAAACAATTATTACTAATGAATACTTTCAAGAAATTACGTGTAATAAATGTTACGGACAAGCCATAATAATGCAAAATCTCTGCTATACTAAATATGATTATGAATATTATAAAGTAAATTTGCAAAATTAGTTTATAATTATAAATTTTTCATTTGTTTTGCTGTAATTTTGATAATAATTATATCTTTGTAAATATATATATATATATATATATATATATATATATATATATAATATTTGACGAAGTGAAAAATATGCTGTTTATATTCATTAAAAAATTTAAAAACATTTTATATTAATTTCTAAATCATCATATGCAAACTTATTATTAAACTAAACTAAATTCTACTATAAAAATAAATTAAGCTAAAACATTTATGTCCAACTTAGTTTAATAAAATTGCTTTAAGAAATGGGAAAAATATTTAGACACTTTATTGTTATATATATTTAATTTTAATTTTTTGCCACATGATGACATTAGTCTTCTAGCATACGCTATTACTATGGTTGCAAAAATATTACGTTAGCCTAGCAATAATGCATATAATTGTATTTAAAATTATTATATAATTATTTTAAAAATAATTTTCTTTTAAACTATAATAGCTTTCTTGTACAATTATTATTTACAATACATTAGTTAATTATATATATTAAATATTCCTTTTCTTAGAATATAGATTAGTTGGATTACACAGAACAGCGAGATCGTACTTTTGATTTTTTTTTTTCCATTGAGTTGGGTGTCGATAATGTGTTTTGATACACTGACATAGCTGCCAAGTTTTTTAATTTATTCCGAAATGCTGTTAGTCCCGCCCTTTTTACTCACCGTAATCACTGTAAAAAAATTTTCTTTAATATATGATTACGATTAAATATAAAGAAAACTACTCTAAAAAATTACGGTGTGAAAAAGGGGCGGGACTAGCAATATTCCGGAATAAATTAAAAAACTTGGCAGCTATGCACTGAATTCAGAAATGGTTGTCTTTTATTCTTACAAAGTAAGGGATTTTCACAAGGTAAGGATGAAGATACGAAAAATTCACCCAGAGGGTATAACTAATTCAAAACAATTTATGTGTAAAATACGTAAATTTTGAGAGCTTTTTATCTTATAAAGAGCATTTTATCTTGTGCACGGCTTGAGGACCTGGGCGCATGTGTGTGTGCGTGGGGATGGGAGGGGGGGGTTCTTCTTTGCAGCATATCCAACAATAATCTGCTAACAAATTCCCACTCCAGCGTCCCTGATGCCTTCCTCTACATTTCTTTAATACCTTGATGATATAGCTTTCCTAGTTTTTTTCTCACATTACCCAGATTTTCTGAGAAATAACTTAGGTGGGAGTTGAAAAAGTAGATCTTTAAGCTCAAACAATCCCATTTTTTGTCAAAATTGTGTAATGGAAACGTGATGGGAATTTTTTAATCAGCATTCTTAATCAGCATCCAAAACCGCACCAGAAAAATACATTACCGTGAAGAAACAAATTTCATTGTCGACTTGTGTTATTACAGTACAACTTAACTTGTCCGTTTAAAAATAAACAATTATTCTCACTCCTGATTACTGACAATATAATTGCATATTTATTCTCCCTTTTCCTTTACTTTTGTGATGTTTTATTAGCATATTTTTTATAAATATTTTTAATTTAAACAATGAAAAAAACTAATCTAATATATCTGATTACACCACCTGACAAAATATTTAACAAAATTTCTAAAAACCACAAAAAATCTTCTTTCCTCTTTTAACAAATGATACGATATATATATATATATATATATATATATATATATATATATATCCTATTTGTATTACTTTTTGTAATGATTAATGTATTTTTTTGTATGATTTTTAATTTTAAAACTGTAGAATAAACCAAAAAATGTCGTTTAAAAAATAATGTTTTGCATTTAAATTAAAAATGAAATTCGTTCTTTCTATGAAAAAAAAAAAAAAAAAAAAAAAAAAAACAGCAAATATTTTTTCACGGATATTAAATTACTCTTTTGTTTAAACTTTGTTTTTATATTCCAGAATTTTCGTATCTTTATCACAAACAGAAAAAAATGTTTCAAAATACTTAGATTCACTTAAAAAATATTTTAATTAAATATAAATAGAGCTGATTGATTTAACTGAAATAACTATTTTTACAAGATTCAATGTACAAAGTTTTTAAAAATATTCAATACATATAAACAAAAATTAATCATAATTTATAAGAAATATATTAATTCTTAATCACAAATGTACATTCCGTCAAAAATCTGTGTTTTTATATTATTTATTATTATAAACATATAATTAACTTTCAGATCATTAATGAGTATTGATTTAACGACAGAAATTTTTTCATCCCTATGTTTTCCGAAGTACTCTTCTACGATAGGGTGTCTACCAATACTTTTTTTGCGTGACTCTTTCACCACTATAGTTATTTAGAAAACGATTATAGCATACTTGCCAACATCCTAATTAATATTCCGTAGTGTTGTTAGTCCCCCCCCCCTTTTTTTTTTTTTTTTTTTTTTTTTTTTTTTTGCACACAAGAAAACTTTTCAAGTAATATTCCCCAAATGCAATTACGATTAAATAAGAAGAAAAATACTTTAAAAATATACTGGTGTGAAAAAGTAGGTGGGGCTAGCAATACTACGTAATATCAATTAGTATGTTGGCAAGTATGCTATAGTATGTTTCTAAGATTAATTATAATTAAAATTATTATATGAATATAGGGGTGGGAGAGTCACGAAAAATAGTGAGTCAGTAGAAACACTGAGTTACTATTTTGAACCATAGAACATTTTTTTATTGTTTTTTATAGGCTATTTTTTATTAAAATCGCTATTTAAATTAGTGGCGAAGAGATGAGGACATAGAAAAATTGTAACAAGAGGTATAAGTTTTATTTATCGGCCAATATTTCTTCTCTTCATTTTAGGGATGTTAAGTACTATGAATTCATATAGTAGCATTTTACACTAAGTTATTTCCTGCTACAATAATGTTATGCTAGTTGCACACAATGATTGTCTTTCTATATTTTATTTCTACCACTCACAATAACCATTACCCTATGTATTCGCACAAAAGTACCGAGATAAATAAACGGTAAAAATAGCTGCATGGAAATAGTGGATTAAAAAAAAAAAAAAAAAAAACTGGAATCTCATCCTTTTGTTTGAGTAACCATTTACCGTAAAAACCGGCGTATGAGCCGCAGCCAGTACCGTCAAACTGAGGGAATTTTTAAATCAATTATCACCTATAATTTATAACAGTGACATTTCATAGGTAATGGACGACTACTCTTCGAAGTGATTAGACAAATGTTATAATTAAATTTTAGTGGTGGCTGTTGAATTAAGCACCGACTGCGGCCCATACGCCGGTTTTTATGGTACTGTAAAATTATATAACTTTCTTTCATCAACCTCGGGAAAACATATATAGAGTGTTTGTACGCTGCTACAATTTCCATGATCTTTCCAACCACTAATTTCATATTTCAATATTTGTTATAATAGAAGCTTATAAACTAAAAAATAAATTTTTGTTAAAAAACTCTGGTGGAAGACTTATACAAAAAAGACGTGGTCACACATACGAACCCTGGTTTATGAAAATACTAAATTATTCTAAAATATGATACAGTTTGAAATTAAGTATTTTAATATTCTATAACGCAGTAAAATATCTAATCTTAAACGTGTTAATATTTGCTGAAATTAAAGACCGTAATTTACCTGTTTCAAATTTTATCTTACCAGCAATAAAAAAAAAAAAAAGTTAAAAAAAAGTAAACCTCTTTTATATTCTCCGAATCAAAGCAGAAAAAAATTCCTGGATTTTACTTGATCCTATCTGTATAAAATGTTTATAAAAAAAAGAAAGGTATTCCATTTCAGAAAGTTTATCTTTCTTAGACGTTTTAATAAAAATACAAGTAAATTAGATATTTTGAGATAAACTTTATGCAATTTGCATGCGTAAGTGGTTGGGAAATGAGCAATTTCTAAGCAAAGGTTTTCTCTTAAGGGTAGCAATTTAATATTCTTTTTCTTTGATTTATTAATTCTTAAAGTTTCTCTTAAGGAAGGAAGTATATACAAATGAAATCTTTAAAATATTTATTTCCTTCATAATTCTCGATATTATACATATTCATTAATTGTTAACGAATTCAGATGGTATTATTTACTCGATTTTATTGAATGTTGCTGATTTTCACTGTAATTACTAACAGTATTTTATGAAATTTACAAATTACATTAAAAATTTTAAATTAAAACCTAATAATTGTACACATTTTCTTTTTTTTTTTTTTTTTTTTTTTTTTTTTTTTTAATAAAAATCGAAGTAATTCAATTTACTGAATTTATATATATATGAATACCAGAATGTTTTACTAAAAGTATACATTCTGATAACAAGAAAAATAGAATTGGCATAGGTTATGCAGAGCTGCCAACCTAATCCGGCAAATTGTTAGTACCGCCCCTTTTTCTACACCACTTAATTTTTAGAGTATTTTTCTACTTAATTCATCATAGATACATTTGAAGAGAATTGCTCTAAAAATTAAGTGGTGTAGAAAAAGGGGCGTTTTTCAGTAGGCGTTAACAATTTGCCGGATTAGGTTGGCAGCTCTGGTTATGTTTTAAATGATAAAATTTTCAAGAATCTTTAATAAGTAATTGGCGTTATTGGAACACTTAGGCATAGATGCCAAGTCTCCGGTTTTT
Organism: Salticus scenicus; assembly: GCA_963930645.1. Classification (NCBI taxonomy): domain Eukaryota; kingdom Metazoa; phylum Arthropoda; class Arachnida; order Araneae; family Salticidae; genus Salticus; species Salticus scenicus. The sequence goes on from OZ005657.1 coordinate 110,018,680, forward strand.
CAAGGGAGACTTCAAACTGGGAAAATTGTATAGCTTTTTCCGATAATATTAATCTTCGAAAATATATATAACATATTCCATTTTAAAATACTGGTGTCAATTCTGATTTAAAAGTTAAGAATGTTCACAGCTTTGCTAAGGTATTTGGTCAAGTAGTGGGTTACTATAGGGTGATTAAGTGACTTTTCCTCTGATTAAATGATAAAAAATCCGTATGCTTGTCTTTGACAGATAAATAAGCCCCATCCAGAGGTTTCAAAGTTAGTGACATTGAGTTTAAAATATTGTTCTATATTATCATAATTATTGTTAGAAATTTTAGTTTGTGAAATTTATTATTTTTTACTGTAAAATATATAAAGATAAAATAGAATTAGATATTAAAAATAAACATAAATCTGGTATCTGGAATTACTTTCAATGTATCTAAGTCTTACTAACTAATTAACTGCTAAGTATTTCAAAAATATATACAAGGCTTCATTAATAACTGGGAAATATTAATTAATTAAACAAATAAAACGAAACAATTAATTTTAGATTTGTAAAATGACTTTATCATAATTTATATACTTTTTTATATGTTTTTCGTTGATATTTAATTAAGAAATACATTTATAAAGATTCATAAGTTTTTTGTTTATTGCATTATCTGTTTTTAAATTACATTTGTTTAGTAATTCCTAAATGATAAATTATGTTATTCCAGATAAATAAAGTATTTATATAAATAAAGTAATCTTTGTACTCCGAAACTACGATTGTGAAAGGAAAATTTTGTAGTTCTTACTTTCCGAAATGTATTGTTATTATTATTATTATTATTTTAAGTGAATAGCAATTTTATATTTAAATCAGTCAAACTTACGTTTACATAAAACTATACAATGAAATTGTCAAATTAGAAAGTTTGTAGAATATTTTGGTTAGCATTTTCATAGCTGCTAAGTGTTACAATTTTTCGCGTAATTTTTATACTAATTTTTAGCTTATAGATTAAAAAGATGCATTATCACTGATAATACTTTTCCAGTTTGCTCCTCAGTAAGGCAATAAGACTAACCAGCAAAACTGTGTCCCACGGAACGACCTCGCTCAAAGTACTATAACTGCTGAAAATAGACTGTGATTCGATGCAGAAGCATCACAGATATTTCAAAATCTTGTAAAAAATCCTAATCCAACCTGTAACTACATTCACTTCCTCCCCACTTCTTAAAATACCACTGAATTTAATTTGCATATTACCACAGCTGCAGCGCATAATCTAAACCATTGATCATGACATTAACATCACATTTATGTGTACTCCTTTCAGTTACATATGCAAGATTCCTAATTGTACGTCAGTTGCATATCTGCCAATATTTTAATTTATTTCGGAGTCATTTTAGCCCCGCCTCTAATTCGTACCACTTATTTTTTTTAAAGTAATTTTTTCTTATACTATCGAAGTTATGTATTGTAGAAGATTTTTCTATAAATAAAGTGGTGCGAAATAAAGGCGGGGCTAAAAGTACTCCGGAATAAATTAAAATATTGGCAGCTATGAAATTGGATGATATTATATGAATCTCAACGGTTAGAAACTTCTTTAAAATTATTTTTCTTACTTATATAGGGTCTTTCTTTCTTTCTTTTTTTTTTTTTTTTTAATCCAGCTATCTCTTACGAACTCAATAAAAGAGTATTATCGCCAAAATTCAGAAAGAATTTCAAAATGCAACGATTAATGTGGTTGAAAAAATCATTAATCAATTCTTGATATATAATTAATTAACTTTTCATCAAATACTAATAAAATTAGCACATGCTTCCTATCAAACTAATAATACATAGTATTTATATAAAATTTTTTGTACATTAATTAAATATGGAAATTCCTGAAAAACTGACTAACAGTGCTTTGTTTGTAAGCATTTAATATTTCTATCAATATTATAATATATTTCCAGTATCCATTTAAATTTTCCAGCATCATAGTTGCTAAATTTTACTTAATTCGTATGCCAGAATTTTATAAAATATGTTTTCATTGTTTTATTTAATTGAAGAATTTAGTCTTTAAATAAAGCAAAAGTTTTCCTACAAAAATAATGATACTCAAATTGGGTAGAAGTTAGCAAAATCCTCATCTTCACTTGAAACTTGCAAATTGTATGAAAGCGGCTCTACCACTCCAGCGTCAGATAAAGCAGGTTTAGAAGGTTTTCGTATAAGTAAATTTGTTAAAGGAAATCCTTGTCAAATTTTTCTTCATCTTCAGAGATGACAAACTTTCTTGTGATCCTTCTTCTGACTTACAAGAAGACGACATTATAAGACGACTTACAAGAAGACTACTTGAGAAAATAAATTCAGTTTTAAATTTTGCAGTCTTATAGTACATCTCAAATATGTCCTGTATGAGAAGTAGTACGACGCACTAGACAAGATATTTCGAAAAAATACCTTTAACCCGCCGTTAGATATGAAGTTTAATATGAGATAGACTGCATGTGAAAATTTGAGTATTTTTCTCAAAATCTACTTCTCAGTGTCAATGCGTAGTACTACTTAACACGCAGTTAAGGTGAATTAGTTAAGGTGAATTAACTCGCAGTTAAGGTGAATTAGAAAGTTATCCTTCGAAAGATAAACCCAAACTCAATTCCTAAACTTCGTGCAGAGTCCTTGTTCAATACCCATGTCAAAAAGTATTTTGTTATTATATTTGTTCCCACACTATCTCAAAGTTATTTTATCTAATGCATTGTATTCCTGAGATAAACAGATTTATACGCGGTGTTTTTATAATACAACGCAGAGGAATTACGTACATAGGTTAAATATAACAGTTTCTCGGATTAATTCTTTAATGTAATAACATTCGGATACTCTGATAACTTAATACTCAAGAGGTTTAATGAATCTGGTGCTGTTAGAGGGGGGGGGGGAGGATAATTAGTTTTAATTGTGCAACGTTAAATCCGTGGGATGTCGAGCGCAGTTGTAAAAGCTAAAACAATATTGCTAATTAGATTTTTATCAAATTTTACGGGAAAATTAGAATCAAATTGAGAATTTCTTCCATGTTTTTTGTAGATTGTGGTAGTCTGAAAGAAAATATCCTATACATTAAAGCAGCGAGATTTATTGCTTGTCTCAATAAACAAGAATATTTTCTTGACAGTTCGTATCATATTTCACGTTAAAACAACAGATATTGATAGTTTAACTTTCTTGCACCATTCAATATTTTTGGTTTTGAACATATGAGGGTATTTCTGTAAATCCAACTAAAATAGTGCAGTTTTATCAATGTTAAAAAAATCTGAAATAATCATAACAAATGTTTCTTTTTAAGAAATCTGGCAAAATATTTGTTTTCCGTCATTGCCAAAACCTGCATCTTGCTTTTGTACGTAAATTTTCCAGCAACAAATAGCGGTTCGTTCCTTTTATATTGTCAACCACTCTCCGAAGAATGAAATTTTCAACACTTATCATTAAAGCAAAATTTTCAGCTTTTATCTGCAACACTGCATTAGAGATGAGAATTTTCTTCGATATGGCGTTCTTGAGACAGTACAGAAGTGTTGCTTCAACACGTTCTGATTTCCGTGCTTGTACCTGTAACAAACTGTATAAATTTAATTGAGAAATCATGAGCTTCTATGACGCCTCCATTTGGCTCCATTTAAGGAAAATTATCATATTTTCTAAAATTTTCCGCTATACCTTCAAGCTGAATTTTTCCCTCTTAGACATTTGATTGTAAGTTGTTTTAAAATAAGAACGATACATACTCTTTTATTAATTAAAAGGGAAAAAAAGTATCACTGGCCAATCCAATCAAAACTGTAATTTACTACTACGCTTTAGAGAATGTATTTTTCAAAATGATTACTAAAATGTGTGATTCGATGTGTTTGTTCATTACTTTGCTGTTATGCTGCAGATTTAATGTTTTCACAAAGAGATGTAACATTAGTTTTTCTAGGTTTTATTTTTTTTCCCCTTACTATAGTTAAAAAAAAAAAAAAAAGAAAAGAAAAGAATCTTTGAAAATTACTATTCGTTTTCTTATTGGCATGTAATGGTTATATAAGTGCTGCTCAATAGATGTTTTTGAGTTTATTAACGGCAGTCAATACAGGGTGTCTACCGACGCAATTTCTTCTGTGATTCTTCCACCAATATACTTAAGTGGTAACTGTTAAAGTATGTTTCCATGATAAATTATAATTTATCCATGATTAATTAAAAATAATCAGGGAAACATGCTATAAACTACTGAAAATTAAGAGATTTTGTAGACTGACGCCCTGTATTGACAAAATTATATAGGTGACAGTGAAAAATTGGCTTCATATTTGGGTTCAACACATCAAAAAACTTATGTATCAGCTAAACTTAACAAATTAAATTTCGCCAACAATATTTTTGTATGCCTGTGCTATCACAAATCACTGCTTATGAATTATTTATTCCTTTTAAAGAAAGTTTAATCATCCAAAACATATATATATATATATATATATATATATATTTTGTACTTTGTAAATATTTTTACTCCATTAAAATTCGTGCATGTTACACACACACACACACACACGCACACACACATATATATATATATATATACATGCATATATACAGGGCCTGATTAAGGGGGAAGCTCGCTCATACCGGAATATTTTTACAATTATTTTTTACTTCAGGTCATAGAAATTCCACGCTTTGACGAGGAAATATTTTTTATAAAAAATGAACGGTGTAAAACAATCCAATTTACTCACATTTATTAGACACCAGAATTCTTTTAAAATAATTTTTAATGAGAATTTTCTGTTTATTATAGGAGGAAAGTATTTGTTAAAATATAACGGTGTAAGTATAAATAATGTGTCAAGAGCGAGCTTCCCCCTTAATCAGGCCCTGCATATATATGTTATACATATATGTAACATGCACGAATTTTAATGGAGTAAAAGATTTTACATAGTACAGAAAAAAAAAAAAAACTTATATATTTTTATATGTATTATGTTTATAAGAAGCATATAATTTCTTATGTGCTTCTTATATATATATATATAATCAAACGTGACTCTAAATTTTAATTTGTTCTAAATTAAATTTTAGATTCTGCGTTAAGTTATAAAAACGCTTACTTTATATTATATAATTTTATAGGACACATTGATTATTTTGGGAAAAAAGTGTACATAGAGACATTTTATTCGTTTTTCGTTGATAGCCATAGAAAGAATACATTTAGTAGAAAAAATATTCTCCGATTCTTAAAAAACTGCCATATTCTCAATACTTCACGTTTTAGTAAAGCAGAGGAAGTAAAGAAATCGAAATAAAATTCTGCAACGCTGGATAAAATTTTGCTATCTGATGCAAAAACGTCGTCTGTAGACAATCGATAAAGAGATCCAATTTGGATTATTCTTTCTTCTTATATTCAATGGTGGCATAAAATTGATGATCTATTTCTCAAAGATGGGTGATTTTTTTTCGGTTCTCATGTGTTTTTTCTTTTTGGAATAATGATTGAATGGCTAGCCTACACGTGGAATGTAAAATATACTGAATTAAGTATATCGTAATGATTTTTTTTTTTTTATTACACATTGCTTTGGGTACAATTTACTAATTTGATTATCTATATTAATTAGCTTTTAAACATTATCTCATAAAATATTATTACTATCAAAATTATCATTAAATTCAGCGGATCGTTGAAAAAAAAAATATAAAAAAAAAAATATGCTATTCATTAAAATAACATTTTGAATTCCCGTTAAGTTCATTATAAGGTATTTAACCGTACATTTAATAACCCAAGTAAATTTAACAAAACGTAAAGTTAAATAACGCAATTAATTATGACTGAAAAATTGCATTTTAATTTATTAGAAACATTTTTATTAATTAATTAAATACTTCTCGTGATAACTGAAATACAGAATGAAGAGTTTAAATTCAAACAAAATTTGAAGTATTGGTAAAAAAGAAATAGAAAATTGTCATTCTTGAATATGAACAATTTCTAATTTTTTTTTTTTTTTTTTTTTTTTTTTTTTTTTTTACGCTAGAGAACTCGGCCCCTGTTTGTTCCGCTCACAAACCACTGAGGGAGTCTACACCCCATTCCTGACTCGCTTCGCTCATTAATTCTTGCAGGACTCTACCTGCCTGTTTGCCTTTCACTAAGTAGGAATATGAATAGTGTATAATTCAAGACAAAACAGAACAATATTATAGAAATACTCATATTCGATTTTGCATTGAAATACACGATTTTTAATTAATACTATGCCTTTTTTTTCTTTTTCTTCTTCTTTCTTTCTTTTCTTTTCTTTTTTTTTTTTTTTTTTTTTTTTTTTTTTTTACTTTCTCTTCCCCATAAGGTAGATAAATTATTGTTTGGGTCAAATTTTCGAAATTTTGTTTTTTTTTCTTTATTTACACGTTTTGAGATCCCTTGAATCTAAAAATCATATTTTTAGCGTTTGGTCTCTGTGTGTGTGTGTGTGTCTGTTATCGCCAATATCTCAAAAACAAACTGCAGCATAACGCCCAAACTTAGTATTCTAAATGTGTATCATATAGGGATGCTACACTAAACTTTTTGTTGAGATCAAGCAAATGATTCGTATACAGGGACACCCAGGATAATTCAAATACATGGAGGGAAATTGCAGGTAAGTAGAGTTTAACATCTATAGAATGCACTAAGACAAATGAAACGAATATAGATTTTTTACATGAGTAAAAACATGTTTCATGTAGAATAGGGTATAGAAATCATTCACTGTTCGTTTACAGGGCTACACAAAAGAACTAGATTATAGTGCGACAATACTTGAAAATTGGTGGAAATCTACTTCTGGTTGTGCGGTGTGTTATTGATATAGAATTATATTTATGGGCATCATGTGATGTGTGCATAACTTTAAGAAAGTATACAGGGCTGCTAATATTTAAGCTATAACATTCTTTTTTATTGCTAGTTGAAGTGCTTTAACTCATGGATGAGAAATTTCCTTCTCCATTTCTACCACTATTTGTATACAATACTCCCAATCCTATTTAATCACGACACATCATTAAGAAAATACCACAAATATTTATGCAAAAAATTAGTGGTGGCAAAAAAAAGGACAAAATTTCTCATCTCTGGAGTGTCCTGAAGAAAGGGCGGAGAGTACGACTCCTGATAAAGTTATTTTAGAAAAATATTCGAGAAAACACAACTAGTGTTTGTTATTGTTATTTTCTTGTTTTTTATACATCCAGAGAATTATTTCATTTACTAGCCCTTATTATCCATGCTCATTTCTGATTTTACATCATGTCACAATTAACAATGTTTTATAATACCACATTTTAAGACAGAAAATTCAAATGTATGGAAATGGAGAAACAATTTTGAAGGATTCTAAGCTGTTTGTCGTAAGATGATACAGACAGTAAGAAGCTATGATATTTTTAGAAATTATTCCTTCATAATTTGTAAAAATTAAACATTTATTTTCATTTCCTTATACATTAAAATAAGACTTGTACCATTATCCATCGTTAAACTTTCTATTCTCAAACCTATTTATATCTAATATAATACATTAATTAGTTTTTATGTATTTGTTTATTTTTTCTTGAAAAACGAAAGGAAAGATAAAATATGGACGATAAATTGAAATTTATACGTCGATAAAGCAGATACAGGTACATGTATATATAGTGTGAAAAAAAAATAGTTATTATTCGTATTTACTCTATGGTACAAAGAAGAAATAGATTATTTTATGTCATTATTTTTTATTTTACTATTATAATTTTATTACTATTATTAATATGATCATTAATATGAACTTTTGAATTCTCATGGGGGAAACATTATTTAATATGAAACAAGTTTACTTTTTTTCGAGAAATAAAAGTCATAAAATTCATACTTTCTGAATCTGGAAGTGATTATTATTTTGCTCAGGGTTCGTGCATACTCGCCTTTTTTAAATACTTTTCCACCAATTTTCAGATTTTTTTTTTTTTTAATTTAGGATTATTTCTTGACAAAAAAACTACAGTTAAATTTGGTGGCAGAGAAAATATGGATAATACAAGGCCGGTTCCTTCTTAAATGACAAAGTGAGCAGTGACTTTGTTTTTCATAAGGCTATTTTTGTACAGTAATTCATTTCATTTCATCGTATAAAAATAATTCTAAAAAGATTGTTCAAAGAAATGTTTGTGAATATATTAATTTTGACTAGCCTGAAGATATAAAAATCATCACAAATGTATAAAAATTGACCAACGTTCCTACATCTGGATCACTAATTTTGTATAGTAATCTTCCCTTTATATCAACATAACAAAATATTACTAAAAAATACCATATGAAAATAACAGCAGGGGTGGAACCAGAGCTGCCAGATTTGAGGGAAATTTTTATCCAACAGCCGCCGTTAAATTTTACTTGCAACAGTTACCTAATTACATAGACGATTTTTGTGGAAAAATGTTTCGAATTAATTACCAAACTGTTTCAAATAAAATTTAGTGGTGGGAGTTACATAAAAATTTTCCTCAATCTGGCAGCACTGGATGGAACACGGGCGCTGAACTCATACCACTATGAATAAAACTAAAACTTTTACTTCTTAAATAAACGATATTATAGGTAGATAAATTTCTTAAACAAATACCAGTATGAGTTCTGCACCAGTGTTCCAACCTTCAAATGATTTTATCAAACAAAATAAAGAAATAAAACGACGTTGGTCTCTATGAATGTTTATGTAAAAAAAAATTTTCAAAGTGTTATATTTTACAAAAGAAAAAAAAAAATGAGCTAATACATTTTGATAACACTTTCGCAACCGCTGACTTACATTCACGTCATTCGGAAATCTGTAACTCCTCCAATGCGCGTTTCTTTTGCAATTTGTATGTTGCTATATTTCTTAGGTATAGTCTCTATATTCATATTTGTAATATCGAAATACTATGGATACAAATATTTTCACTAGAAAGAGTATTATTATTATGTATATTCATATGCAATATAAATATAGATACAGAAAACCTTGTTTTGATATAATGTAATTTGAAAGAATAACGGAACGTACTATTAAAACAAACGAAACGTACTATTAACACTTTCGCGACCTCATGTTTTTGACATTTTGATAATAAGCTCCGCCTGTGGGCGTTAATCTTGTATATTACATTATTTTAAATCAATGTTTTCTATATTCATATTTATAATATAAATGGATATATAGTACTATTACACTCTTCCTATTCAAAGTATTTGTATTCAAAGTGCATTGATTATACAAATGTGAATATTGGGTACAATGTTCAGAAATAATTTAACCCATCTAGCCTAAAGAAACGCCCACTGGCGGAGTTATAGATTTTCAAATGACGTGAATTCACGTCAGCGGTCGCGAAAGTGTTAACTTTTCTGCACATCTATAGGATTTTAAATGATCATACATGTATAGAAAAAAATCATTAACTGTTTGTTACATTTTTAAACACACTTATTTTTAATGAAAGTTGTTATATGTGATTAATATATTTTTATAGCTATATTTTAATCTAACATTCTAAAATATGTACTTATACATTTAGCTTTCTAGAATTTATGATTTGTCAAAATAAAAATAATCTTTTTTTTTTTTTTTTTTCCTTGAAATTTTCTATAAGTATACATTTGTTTAATAAAAAAAACTCAAATTCATTTTGGACTTCTTCCTTCTGAATGAAATGAACTCAGACATTCTATTTGTCATTTTATGTTATAACATAATTTAAACTTTGTATGTTTTTTTTTTTTTTTTTTTTGAAAATACAAAAATGAAATTCATATTTGTTTCAAAAGAATACTTTTTTTTTTTTTTTTTTTTTACATTTAACACAGATACATGAAGCAATATATTACTTAAACAATGATAAAACAAGGTGCTAATATAATTACTTATCCTATAATTTGGACATCAGCTAAAAAAAAATATCTAACACTTCAATCCATTAGTGATTTGTCTTAAAAGAGTAAACAATTAGTAGGAATCCCTTTGTATCCTGTCATTAACAAATCTCTTTGAAGTTTTTTTATGTCTGAAGATAAACGAACTTGTGTTTTATACTTACGATCTTTCCGCCTTACGAAAAATCTAATAGAAATAAATAAAACATATAATTTCATCGCCGTCTTTTTCTTAAACTTCTAAGTATGTCTGTCATATTATTTGTTCATTGTTGTTCCTAATGTTGAGATTAAAGTAAATATTTATGTAAATAATCTATGTTTGTTTATTACTTTTTGTTTATTTATTCTTTTAGAATAATGTATGTCTTTTGGTTTTGGAAACATTGAGTATCAATTTATTTTATTTGTTTTTATATTGAAAATGCATAAAAGTTCAATGACTCTTTTATGAGAACAAGTTAAATGAAATTAATATCTTGTACTGTTAATTGATAAAATTAAACATATTGCAGATCATATGGTTACAAGTAATTAGTGTATTAAAGCAGAGTTGCCAACATTTTAATTTATTCCAAAGCATTTTTAACCCCGCCTTTATTTCATACCAATTTTATTATAAGAGTAATTATTTTTTATTTTATGATAGTTGTATAGTAGACTGAAATATTCTATAAATAAAACATAGATGCCAACATTTTAATTTATCCTGAGTATTTTTAGCTCCGCCTTTATATCGCATCATTTTATTTATAGAATTTTTTCTCCAATACACAACATCGATGAAATAAGAATGCATTACTCTTAAAAAATAAGTGGTATGAAATAAAGGCCGGGATAAAAATACTCCAGAATAAATTAAACTATTGGCATCTATGAAAAAAGTGGTGCGAAATAAAGGTGGAGCTAAAAATGCTCGGGAATAAATTAAAACGTTGGTAACTATGTTCAACTATAATAAGCAAAATTAGAATGTGCAGTAGGGGGAAAAAACGCAACACTCGATGTAACTTCGTTGCTAATCGATGCACAAAAATGAAATAGGTATCATTCGACTGGGAATTGTCAGTACTTTTAGAAAACGAAGTGAAATTTTGAATTCGGGGTCAACTACGTATTAAAATTCACACCAACTTTCGTTTTTCTATGGTAATACCCTATTTTTATGTTATATTTGACTCTTGGGGTCGTGACGATGCGAAAAAGTATATTGGTTCTACTTTTTACTTACTTATTATTATTATTATTATTATTTTAAGTTATAAGCGTTAGAGTTTGGAGGTCTTAAGGTTAAATTCATATTTCAAACTTTTATGAATATCTTCAAAAAAATAATTTGATCGATATATATATATATATATATATATATATATATATATATATATTACGAGATACGGTAAAGAAACCCAAACATAATCCATCATCACATTTAATTCTGAAAAATATTTTTAATAATGGAAAATATTAATAAACTCATATTTAAAGAAATATGAATTATGGCCTATATTATTTTTTACATAAAATGAATACTAACGCTGAAAAATATGGGTGTGCAAATTTGCAGCTCATTGCAGTTTTACAGTCGAAGCGCACATTCATATTTTTCATATATAAGGTAAAGCTAGGAGTGATTGCGCACATAGGGGATTGGAAGGAAAGAATAGAGTGCGTAAGTTGAAATTTTAGGCGGTTGTACAGTCAGCCAAAAAAAAACGCCACCCCCCCCCCCCCACCTAATTTCGCCATAAATTATCGTAGAAACATGCGACTGGTACCGATCAGTTTGTAATAACGTCTAGTTTATAATGTTATATTTAGATTTTACTTATGGGGTCGTCTACATATTAAAACTGACATCAACTTAATTTTTTTCAATGGTAACCCCCATTTTTTATAATTTATTTGAATTCTTTGGATCAAATCATCACGGAAAATGGCATAGTTTATATATTTCGCTCAATTTTTCATAGAGTTATACGCTGTCAAAGTTTGGGGATGGTATTGTTAAATGAATGTGACAAACATTAAATCATATCTTCCGAAATAATTATGATATTTAAATTCTGTTTTTTTTATTCGTTAGAATGAAGTGACCCAAACACATTCCATGCAAATTTTTGCTAAAAAAAAACATTTTTTGAATTATGAAAATTATTAATAAATTCATATTTGAAAAAATTATGAATTATGACTTATGTTAATTTTTGCACGAATAGAACGGGCATCATCAAAAACACGGGTTTCCAAATTTACAGCTCGTTCCTAACATTATTTTTTGAGTTACAGTGATATTTCATTTTTTACTGCTGTTAGGGGGGCGTCACTTGTTATAATTTGTATCCTCTGTGAGTCAATATTTCTATACATTTTGACGAAAAACTATTTTAATTTACCTTTATGTTAATATAATTGTTTTCTAAGGAACATTTCGATGTTTATTATACAAATTGGCCTATTTTTTATAAAATTATCGCAATGCAGGCAAGAGATTGGGAAAGAATTCCAAAAGAAATGTAGCCCCGCCTCTATATTGCGGAAACAGTATTAAAAAAAACTAGTTTGAAAACTCGTATATGACTCTATATGTGACGCTGGTATGCATAAATGTCAATGGCATTTACTACATTGAATGCTGAAGACAAAATTTAAATGATTTAATTGGAAGTATGTAAAATAATTTTGTTTTATAATGTAAAGTTTTAGAAAAATTCTGTAAAGGCGTGGCTTTCGTTGCAAAAAGGAGTTTACTCGATTCTGAAATGTTAAGTCTTTGTTCTTAAATATTACATAACTTTTTCTAGTTTCTCACTGCTAAAATTCTATTTTATCCCTTTTGTCTTTTGTTTTTAACTTGAATATTCTAGGATTCGTGCATCTCATGTTATATATCATGATTTAGAAAATGCGGTAGGACGAGGATTATTATTTGACAGAGTAATATGCAGTGAAAAATACTTTTGTTTTTGCTTTCTTTCAAATTAATATAATTAATTTTTATCAGATTTTTTAAAACATATTTTCTGTTTTAATCTTGTTGTGACATTTTCGCATTCGTTTACTCTACCGTTTATGCTATTTAAATTTTATCGCATGACGTAACATAATAAAATATAAACTTTTTATTATATATATATTTTTTTTAATACCGAATAATATAGTGGATTTTTTTTTTCTTTTTTTTTTTAAGTTTTTAAAATCTATTATTGAAACAAAGCGCAATGTTATTTATTTTCGATTATTCTAATCACGGCGTAAAACTGGCGACACATTTATCACGGAAAAAGAATTTAAAACTAAGTAATATGTCTTATAACTTTTAAAGGTATAGATTTTACGCATTTTAAATTTAGAATTCAAGTACAGTAGACGACTGCAGAACGGGGAATATTCGTTCTAGGCAATAGGAAACCGTTTTTTCCATATCCATATTTATTTTCATATGAATATACACAATAATTATACTATTTCTAGTGAAAGTATTTGTTTCATACTATTTTGTTTATATAAATATGAATATAAGGAATATTCTGAAGAAATATCGTAACACACAAATTGTGAAAGAAACGCCCACTGGAGGAGTTACAGATTTCCAAATGACGTGAAACTACATCAGCAGTCGCGAAAATATTAAATATCCTTTCTCAGATTTTAGTTTAAATCTTGTTATCTATATTTTTGTATATTATCTATTGTTGGTTTGTACGCCTAAAATTAAATGTAAAACTTTATAGTAACACTTTCATGCGGGTCTTACTGTATAAAATAAAAATATACCCAACAAGAAGTAGATAATTCTTTTTCTTAAATATTAAACACTTTTTTTTTTCTTTTAACCGCTATTAATATTATTATCATTATTACTATTATTCTTTTACATTGGTACCTAGATTTTTGTAATTCAAAATTGTATTGTAGGGTTCATATGATTCAAGCTATTTAATTTTCTTCGTATGAAATGATGTATTTTACTATGCAATGTTTAATAAATAGAAACCAATAAAAATCTTTTAATTCATAAACTAACACAGAAAGTTTTGCGAATTAGAATCGTTTTTTTATTTTATAGTAAACATTTCTGAACTTTGTTTCCAGTGTGAAATTTAATAAAAAATGTATATTGCGTGGTAGATCAAAATTTATTTTTTCTAAATGTATAGACGGTCCCCTAACTCATTTTCACGTGTAACTCTGTTTAGAATTGATTTAAAGTATATAAATAGGTAAGTTTTCCGAACTGCCTTGATCTCAAAAATCGGAATATGAGGTCAAAAATAGGGGTCGTCATTGAAAAAAAAATGAAGTTTATACCTGTTTTAATATGTAGATGACCCCTTAAGTAAAATCGAACTACACCATTAAAAACTAGACGTTGATGCAGATCGATAGGTACCAGCCGCATGCTTCTACGATAATTTACGGCGAAATTAGGTGGGGGGGGGGGGGGGCGTTTTGTTTTTGGCTGACTGTACAACCAGAGCCTGATTAAGGGGGAAGCACACATTATTTATCAAGAGACTCGGCAGAGTCTCAAGTGACGCAAGCGCAAAAACAAACGAACGCCACGACACTCAGCGGAAACGGAAAAACGAACGAAACTGCGACACTTATATATACAGGAATTTAAAGATCAAAGAGACCGCTGAAAGCCGACACTTAATATCTCAGGAAATATGGGAGGTTATGTTCTGATAATTTCAAAATAGTCTTTCACCTTCTGTCTGATCCTACCCTGAAATCGCTACATTTCTGCGTGCAGTATATTTCGAGATATGAATTGGCTCATTTAAGCTATAAATGGGCGGCCTAATGTGTAAGATTTTTTTCTCGAATATGGCTCGAGCGAATTTAGTTTAATTTATATATGATATTAATCGCTTTTATCTGATGTGCCCGACATCTCCCTTTTCCCTAGGAAAACTCTTGTTTTTTTTATAACTCAGTTTAAAAATCGAACTATTTTTTACTCCGAAAATACCGTGATGCGGCAGTTTCGCGGACGAATACAGTCCAAAGAATATTCTGAAATACTCAATATCAAATAATCGTTTTGGCGCCATCTATCGCGAATTGGCGTCAAAAATAAACACAAAAATATAAAAAAAAATACTTTTCTTTTTTTAATATATATATTAAATGAGTTATTTATTTAGGTACTTGTATTTTATATGACATTTGTTTATCAAAAATATTCTTTGTATTTACATTGTTTTCATGCTGATACGTTGTTAACTTTCAAAATTGGTTCTATTTTAAAAGGTGATTGCAACAACAAAAAATTTTTCCTTTATTTTCATAAAAATGACAAATAATATGATAATCATATGCAAATATTTGTAATTTTTTCAAAATTAGGTGATAAATCACTTAAACTACGGATTGAAAAAATTCTTAAAACAGAATTTGAAAATAATTAATTTGCTCATTAAGTTTCTAGTATATATAATATATAAATTACAAAATGTTAAGCTATAATAAAATTTTGAATAGATTAAGATTTTTTTTTAATTAAATTCATAACAAACTATACTACTTAAATATTTACCAGTATAAAATTTTCACTTTTTAAAGATTTTTCTATTATTATTTATTTTTCTCTTTTAAATCAAATCTATACCTAAAAAATTATAATAAGAAATAGATATAAATAAGAAATTTTTGTCATTTTTAAAATGTACTATATTATGCCTTTGTAATGTTGCATGTTTCCATCTTTTTTATCACTTTTTATAAAATTTTGAAATTTTATTTAGTTTGTTATTTTGTTCGAGTATGACCTATAAAACAACACTTTTAATACAGTGTTATAACTCATTATCATGCTCCTTTAATTTTACGTTTTAATCATTAACCCCTAAAAAGTAATGATATCAATACAAAAAACCCTTAACGGGTTAAACGTTTGTGACGCAGCACTGTACTTTATGGCTATAAGAATTAGAAATACAAGTCTTAAAAATAATGATATCAAATTTTCAGTGACGCTTTGATATTAATTAAATTATACATAGATTTTCTTATTTGAATTTGCTTTTTCCTTTTATTTATATTTACAGTGTAAACGTTATTTTCAACATAAAATAATATATAGCATTTACTCATTGATACCTTTCCATTCACATCTCTTATACTATGAAAGCATGTATTTTAAAAGAAATTATATGAAATTCCAGTAACGCAGTGGTGTTACATTAAGTGATTTGTTTTTAAATTTCTCTGCAATTATTTTGTTTTGCATATTAAAGTATATGTGCACATTGAAATATTGCTTTTAATTTTCAAATACGCTGTCAAATATATCACTTTCATTAAGCTTATATTATGTACTGAAATATATTTATTTCAATGAATTATTCTATCTTTTGCGTCACGCCATCCAAAACTGTAAGTAAAATATATGGAAATGTTTACTTTGTGTCATTTCATCCAAATAAATTGAAAATGCATGCAAATAGATATCGTGATGCAAAGAAAAAAACTGTGAATTTTTTTTTTCAGTTTTGGATGGCGTGACGCAAAAGATAGAATAATTCATTGAAATAAATATATTTCAGTACATAATATAAGCTTAATGAAAGTGATATATTTGACAGCGTATTTGAAAATTAAAAGCAATATTTCAATGTGCACATATACTTTAATATGCAAAACAAAATAATTGCAGAGAAATTTAAAAACAAATCACTTAATGTAACACCACTGCGTTACTGGAATTTCATATAATTTCTTTTAAAATACATGCTTTCATAGTATAAGAGATGTGAATGGAAAGGTATCAATGAGTAAATGCTATATATTATTTTATGTTGAAAATAACGTTTACACTGTAAATATAAATAAAAGGAAAAAGCAAATTCAAATAAGAAAATCTATGTATAATTTAATTAATATCAAAGCGTCACTGAAAATTTGATATCATTATTTTTAAGACTTGTATTTCTAATTCTTATAGCTATAAAGTACAGTGCTGCGTCACAAACGTTTAACCCGTTAAGGGTTTTTTGTATTGATACTTATACCGTTATTTTTTAACAAATACTTTCCTCCTACAATAAACAGAAAATTCTCATTAAAAATTATTTTAAAAGAATTCTGGAGTCTAATAACGGTGATTAAATTGGATTGTTTTACACCGTTCATTTTTTATAAAAAATATTTCCTCGTCAAAGCGGGGAATTTCTATGACATGAAGTAAAAAAAAAATTGTAAAAATATATCGGTGAGAACGGAGATAATGTGTTCTTCCCCCTTAATCAGGCTCTGTGTACAACATCAATAGTGAAGTGCCGACTTGAATTTACATATTGATTGCTCTAAGAGTTTCCATATAATAATAATAATAATAATAATAATAATTCTATAGATATCAGTTAATATTTATAAAATGTTTTGCGATTGATGTATTTTATTCGTGTTCAATCTGTGTCATGTTATTTGTTGGCATAATGTTACATATAGCGTCAGTTGTTTAAGTACAGGAATTGACAAAAGATTTTCAATCCATTAAGGTCTATTAAAGGAAAAATTATATACCGCCTATATCCAGAACGAATAAGTAGTGATTTTCTGAATTCCCAAACTAGAAATATAAATTTCATAGTTTATAATATAAGCTAAATAAATAAACTGAATAGAAGAAGTGATCGATAATTTCTAGTCTAAGGTAAACCTAGGAAAGGACGCGCGGTAGGAGAGATTGCTTACATAGTTTATCGGCGGGAGAGAATACACTGGGCGAGTTGCGATTTCAGGTGGTTGTACAACATGACTAGTTAAGTGTCGACTTGAATGTGCATACTGATTGCTTCAGGAGTTTAAGATAAAATGTGGTTATTTTGTCTTGTCCTCAAAAATAAATGCTTGAATTTTCAGAACCCTTTCTACGAATTACGATACAATGGTAGTAGTACAAAATATTTTGAAATTTTACAATTACTCATAACCAACTGACCAAACTAACGCTACAATCACCACGATTTCCTCTAAAAATAAGTAATTATTTAATAAAACACTGCGCAAGGTCTCCTTCGAAAATGGGAGAGTTTGCGCTTTTGCTTTTTAGGAGAGATTGCGCATTTACAATTCTATACTAACAGAGATTTTGCAACTTATTGGGGATAACAAGACAATGATGATGAGTTTGTTCAATGCCTGGGAATGTACCAAAACCCAAATTCGACAAGTGATTGGACTAATTCAAAGCATTCGGGACGGCGCACCACTTTTATGGAGACTATCCACAGAATCTGAAATTGAACATTATTCAAGAGTGGTACAATCGACAACAGCCACACCTCTGATAGGATTTACCTCTAGAAGCCTGTTAGCTTATGAGATATGTATTACAAAGAATTTAAATGTTATTGTATATCTGTTTAGTTCTGCAATATTTTCAAGTATGATGCTCAAATTTTCAGTTTTCAGTGCAGTTGTCGGCTGCTTACATAGATGAGATAAAACTAAATGCAAGCAAAGTATATCAGTCTACTCAATCTTCTTTTTAAGGCAGGGATCGTACTCTCCGCCATTTTTTCAGGACACCCTCAAAAATAAGAAAATTTCAAATATATTACTACACTTATATCTATACTATAATCTCTAACCTGTATGATCGTGGCACATTACTAAAAATATATCCAAAATAATTCTACATGACATTAATGGCGGCTAAAAAGACGAAAATTTCTTATCTGTGAGAGTGTCCTGAAAAAAAGGCGGATAGTACGTCCCCTGTTTTAAGGAATGTAATAATCTGAATTTCAATAAAATAAAATAAATAAAATAAACAAAAAGAATTTTAAAGCGTAAAAGATTTTAAAACGTAAAGGATTTTTTCACAGAAGATTTTGAGGGAAAAAAAAAAAAACTTTAATAAATAGAAATGGTGGGCATATTCTGCGCTTAAAAATGGGTAAATATATACATATATTGACTCGGAAATACCTGTTTGAGACGGATACACTCTTTCGAACACGTTAACTTATAGCAGGTGGCTGCACAATAACTTCATAGTTACAATAGTAAGTGCAATAATTGTGGACAACGAGAGATTCGGTAGCAAACAAGAAATCATTCTAGCTTGGAAAGTAATGTACTAATTTTATGTTAAACGTTAACTAGTAACTTAATATTATTTTTTGGTCTTGTACTTTATCTATCTTTGTTCTTTTTTCTGTTTCTTTAATATTTTTTCTTTAAATAAATTTTTGTAGTTATTTTTTAATTTCTTTTATTTTTCCATTTTTTTTTTTTTTTAATTATTGAATTGAAATAGTCACTCCCAGTGCGAAAATATTAGCAACAATGTCAATTAAGTACTTACAACAATGTCAATTAAGTGAATTATTGTTATTGATAATGTAATTGTAGTTAAAATTAAGCGCAATCTCTCCTACCCATGTGCGCATTAACGCCTACCCTATAAGGAGAGATTGCGCAAAATAGATGTCTTGGTTTTATTACTACAGTTGTTTTAAATTACAACAGAGCAACGCAATAGTAATAGAAATGCATATAAAAAGGATCAATTCAAAGTTATACACCAAAGGTTTAGCAATAAATTATTACTTGGATTTTTTATATCATTTTGTTGAATTGTGCGCAATTCTCCTAACTTTACCTTATATATTTTTTAGTTTAATCGCTAATTTTTATCGTCAACTTACTTCTTTCTAAACAGCATAAAGACTAAGACCATGAATCGACAAATATTTACTTAACAAAATAGTATTAGGTGCACATATTTTAAATACGAATTATTACTAGCGCTTCAATAATTTTGCTGCCGACTGTATGATTCCTTAGAAATTATGAATCTATGAATTATTGTGAATTGTTCGTATCAACAAACTTAAGTTGGGTATAGTATATCTGTTTGATTGTTCGTATTGCGAATACATGTAAAGAAAAATAACTTAAAGTTCCAGATTAGTTCAAAAATTTCTAGCACAGATGGTTCCCTTTTGCTCTTACAAAATAACTTTATGGGATACAAATATTAGGATACAAATGAGTTTCCGTCGTTTTCTATCGAAAATTAGGAATTTATTGTGAAAGAATGGTACATTACATTTTACTCAAAGTATTGGTCATCGCTAGCCGCTACTTTTTCAAATCTTTCTGGCAGCATTCGGATAACACGTCGGAAGAACTCTTCATCTTTTGAGGCTATCCATGAAGCGACCCATTTTTTGGAATCTCCATCTGATGTAAAGTGCTGCTCTGGCAGATCATGTGCCATCAACCGGAACAAGTGATAATCTGAAGGGGTAATGTCTGGTAAATACAGCGGGTGGGGTAGGAATTCCCACTTAAGTGTTTTTAAATAGGTTTTGACCGGCAATGCAACATGCTGACTTGGCTTCAGTTCATATAGAGCCCAGTTCCCTTGTTTTTGAATCATTCCCAACAATTTTAAACGATGTAAAATTGCTTGTTGAGTCACTTCTAATATACGTGCAAGTTCTTTTTTTGCGTTTTGGACGAATATTCCTCCAATAATACTTCCAATTCTGCCTTCTCGTAACTTTCGACCTTCCTCTGCGTTCATTGTCATCCCCGTCAAACTCACCATTTTTAAACTTTTTAAAACCCCTCACGACAACTTCTCTCACATAAAGAAGCCTCACCATATGCTTCTACAAGCATTCGATGCACATCAGCTGCGGATTTCTTCAAATTAAAGAAGTAAATGAAAAGTTCCCGCAAATGACCCTTATTCCATTCGGCACAATACTTGACATTTTCGCACGTAAAAAAAAATGTGATGCTGATACGGAGTTACTAATACTTCAAGGTTATGTTGTTACCAGATGACGAAACGTACGATATTACGTGTTATATCTGACAATTTCAACATAACCTTCTGGTTCTGCAGGGATGGAACACGGGCGCAGAATTCATACCGGAATGTGTTTAAGAAATTTCTCTGCCTATAATATCGTCGATTTAAGAGGTAGAAAATTTTCTTACATTGATAGTGGTATGAATTCTGCGCCCGTGTTCCATCCCTGGGTTCTGTCATCTTTTGCCAAACGGCAGAAACTTATTTGTACTCCTAATATATAAGATTTTTCATATTAAAAAAAATCATAATGATAATTTGTAAAAAGTTTATATTTCACTATGCATTATATTTATCAAGTATCTGGATGACCGAGTTCACTCGGTATCATTGTAAAAACATTTGTTGTGTAGATACTGTGATTTGTTTTCAGGTAATATTATTTATTTTTTTACTGCCCATAGTGGAGTGTAAGTTATTTTTTTTTTTTTTTTTGAAGAATAAGATAAGTGAGACCGTTTCTCATCTAAAAAATAACTTCTAAATATGTTTTTAATCGTTCCAGCGATTTGCAAAAATTTTCTTTTCCGTTGATTAGAATGCAGAGCTGCCAACAAAATCCGGCAAATTGCTAGTACCGCTCCTTTTCCTACACCACTTAATTTTTCGAGTAATTCTCTTCAAATATATTTACGATGAATGAAGAAAACAAATACTCAAAAAATTAAGTGGTGTAGAAAAAGGAGAGTACTAACAATTTGCCGGATTAGATTGGCAGCTCTGAGAATGTAATGATCTATTTAACTTAATCGAGCATTGAATGCATATTCTAAATATGTATCTATGTTCTGTGAAGGTTTGCATCTCTTCTATCACAACTTTTTTTTTTTTTTTTTTTTTTTTTTTTTTTTTTTCTAATCTCGCGGGAAATTGTAAAAACTAGAAACTGAGAAAATCATGTTTAAAGATTTAATTTTTAATATAAATAACAATTAAACAAACTTTAAAATACTTCTGTTTTATAAGTTGGCCCTTCTAGTTCAGTAAAATGCTCATCTATGGCTCATTTTCTCATCTTGTTAATCCTATGGGCCTCTAGTGACCAAAATTTTGGTTTAACTTCAGCTTTTCTTATATTCACATGGTTTGAAATGCTGAAATTAGAGAAAAACGTCCTAGTTTTAATCCGAGAGCTTTCATAATATATGTACGACTGTTCATTCCCTCATTAAGCATAACTACTGCTTCGTTTTGAGCAATATCTACAACTAATTTAAAATTTTATTCATCAACCTTGATAATTCACTTCTGATAGATTGGAGTGGAAGGCTGATTTTTATACCAACTATGTGAAAAATACCAGAGCCGGGAATTGAACCCGGGTCTTCCACTTAACGCGCGGATGCTCTAATCACTGAACTACTCTGGCCAGCTCGACATTTCTCACATAATATACATTTGCAAGGTCACCGAGTCTACAAAAACGCAGCAATTTCTCACTTGATATAGCTGCGCGTTTGCAGACTCGGTAACCTTACTCGGTGATATCATGTGAGAAATGCCGAACCGGTTATAAGCCAGGGCAGCTCAGTGGTTAGAGCATCTGCGCGTTAAGTGGACGGCCCAGGTTCGATTCCCGGCTCTGGTATTTTTCACATAGTTGGTATAAAAAAGAAAAAAAATTAGCCTTCCCCTCCAATCTATCAGAAATGAATATCTACAACTATTTTGAAAGAGAAGTTTTGAAAGATGACAATACTTCCAAACGGTAGACTGGACGACACGATTGCATTCTGAGTTTTTACACATAGACATTTTTTAAAAGTTTTATAGAAAACAGTTCAGCGGATATATCCATTATGGCTACTGGTACATTATTTGTATGTTTGAATGTAGATACACAATCTGCTTTTTGGTATTTTCGCCACGATTGATTTTTACGATTTTTATTGCAGTTGGCGTAATTTTCATGCAATGTCAATGCGTTTTGCGTTAAAGCATTCAAAACATTCCTCATTATTATTAATTTTTAAATATATTTTAAAAATCGTTTTATCCAACGTTCAAAGGTGCTAGGTAGCTCCTTAATATAAGAGAAAATGACATTCTGCTTTTAAACACGAAATAATACGATAGTTCGTTTTATCAAAAAACTGATTTTTAATAATTTTCTATTCAATTTAAAAGTTTTTTTATGACTTCGATTGACTTCTTTAATGACCTGTCTAACCTCTCTCTGTCAGTCTGTCCACGCATAAACTCGTATAAGTACTTCAGATTGCATTGAAACAGTTATATTTTTTCCCAAGTTTACTACGGTAAGTTCTTTAATGAAAATGTTATAAACAGCACGGCTGCTTTGGATACAAAGACACATCCATTACTTAAATCAGAATTTCCTAATCTACGTATATTTTTATACCAATAACTTTTATTTGAATATTCTCATTATTGATTATTAAAAATCCAGATGCACTAAAGAGTGTTTATTGTAGAATATTATATGATTTTCAATGATGATTGGTTTACAGGGCCACACAAAATTATTCAGATACATTAGGCGGTATAAATAAAAATTGCTTGAAGTACATTTATAGTTTTAAAAAACATTTTAAACAGTTACCAACAAAGTTTAAAGGTGAATATAATTTCCATTCGTCTATCTCTTTGTTCAACTGTCCGCGGTTTAATTTCTATAAATATTTTTTGAGTAACTTAAAACTGATACAATCGAAAAGCCCTTTAACGTGAATCTCAAAGGGGATAAAAAAAAATTTCACGTTATCAGTAGTTCATGCTATCAGTAACTAATGTTCATATAACTAAACTAATCTTTATTTTGACAGGGATTGTGAAAACACTTCATGTTAAAAGTAATTCACGTTTACAGTGCTCATGTTAACGAGGTTCAACTGTACCTTAAAAGGCTGTTCAAGTCCACATTGGAACGTTCTACTTTGAAAGGCTGATGTATACTACAATTCGTTCATGCGCAGAGACTCACAAAAACGTCTGTCGCAATGCAGTCAATCAGGCATATTCAATTCGGGCATGTTTTAAAGGTTTTACATTGCACACACCGTGAGGAAATTAATTAAAATTTTTAAGACGCACAAAAACATTATTTCTGTAAAATAACACCTGGGAAGCGTGAATTTTGATATACAGTGCCTCACACATCGTTTATACATTTTATGAGATATGAATAGAAATTGTTCAATACTTGTTATTAGTTTCATGAGGATTTTTTAGTACACAATATGATACGTACGAAAGTTTTAAACTACATACAAAGCTACGTATAATCAAAATTTTAATGATTTCTCTTTAGAAAAAAATCTTTGAATATACATTTGTGGCATTCTGTCCACCATAGTTAAAAAACATTTTTGTAGACTTGCTGTTTCGAAAAACCTACAGGGCTACTCAAAACAATCTCTTTTATATTTTTTCTTTAAAAGAAGAGTTATAAAGATATTTTTTTTAAAGTTTTATTCCTTCATAGTAAAAAAGCAAATGTTTTAAAATTTCATCGCACTGGTAAAATTACTTAAAAGCAAAAGAATATAACGGTTAAATGCAATCGTCATATTTTATGATCTATGCTAATTATGTTACTTTTTCTTTTTCTTAAATTGCATTATGACGTCGCCTAAACATTATTTTTAAATAAAACTTAGTATATATATATATATATATCAATAAATTCTGTGGTTAATTATTTGTTTTCTTTGTCATTGGTTTAATGGCCCTTTTTTATTACCATTCAGGTCGGCGTATGTATTTTAAGTTATTATTGTAACTCATAGGTTCTTAATCTATATCGCAATTTTTGTGTCAGTCTTTCCTCTATGTTAAATTCAGTTCTATATTTTTGTGTGCTGTTATTGTTTTAGTTCTATTAATTGCTAAATTTTAAGATTAAATTTTATTACGTTATCTATTATTTATATATATATATATATATATATATATATATACATGTAAAAACATACCTTTCAAGAGATATTTTCTACAACATATATAATTATGTTACATAAGGCTGTATTTGATTAAAAATGTGATATTATATTATTTTTTTCAATATAGAAATGCATGTTCTTATTTATTCATAGTTAATAATCTTATTTTTATATATTTATTCCACAGAAATTTTATAGTATGTACTCAAATATTATATTCATAAAATCTGAAATGAAATGTCTAAAATGGATGGCAAACATGACACTTTATTGCTCTTAACACAGCAGAATTAGTACGCTTTAACATAAATTTTCAGAGCAATATTTTACTATTACATAGACTTTAGTGACCATTTAATGTCGTGTCTAAATTATGTCTCTACTTCAGGTGCTAAAATTTTCTCGTTAATTTTACGTAATGAACTAATCTCATATAATCAGAACATCATTTCATTAAATCAA
Source organism: Salticus scenicus (assembly GCA_963930645.1). Taxonomy (NCBI): domain Eukaryota; kingdom Metazoa; phylum Arthropoda; class Arachnida; order Araneae; family Salticidae; genus Salticus; species Salticus scenicus. Next base: position 110,043,878 of record OZ005657.1, read on the forward strand.
CATACAAAATGACACTGAAAGTTTGAATCACCGCTAGATTTTGAAAGAAATGTGTGTATAAAATGTAACTTTTATGATATTCCAAAACAAAATATCGTATGATGCAATTTATTACAAAATAATATATTAATTGGTATTAAAAATTGCACATCATTTCGTTAAAGATTTTTTATCATGAAATTATGATGTGAAATTATTGATTTAATAATAAAATACTTTTCTGTTGTCCTTCAGTTTTATTTTATTAGTATAAAATGTAAATATGTACTAATTTTTGTAAAATATTATTTTATCATAATCAAATCAGAATTTTTTTGATAAATTAGATTTGTTTAGGAGTTTATTGGACATATAAAAAAAATTAGCCGTAGGATACAAAGTTTATTTATTTATATATTTATTCTTAAATTTTATATTAAATATAACTTGTTTAGATATACACAAGTGCAAATTCAAAATGCTAAAGATTTAGATGCCAAGAGTTCTGGATATACATATATGCACAGTAAACACAAGCATGAGTATAAAAATAATGATTAGTTCTTTCAATGTGCAATATAAATTTCATATGTTGGAATGTTTTATCGATACTATCTTCTAAACTCTAAGATTAGAAATATTGTATGGAAATTAAATTATAAATTCATATGATATTAGTGTTTATGTTTTTTTTTTTTCCAACAAACAGTTTGTCTTACTCTCATGCGTAACGAAAGAGAAATAGTAATATTTGCCAGAATAGTGAAAAATTCAAATAGCGAACTATTTGAAATGGACCAATACTATTCAAAAATAGTGGAATCTTTAATTAATCGGTTTTCAAGTGAACCAGATATTGCTTTTCAAAATTTTTATTTTATTTATATTAAAAATTTTACCACTTTATCAATCAAGCAATATTCTACAAGATGACTATCTCAAATTTAATGCACTTGTGACTTTTAAATTATTAAAAAGTAGTGTATTCTAATAAAATGTCGTCCCCTTGGCTGTCGTAATTTACGCAAATATTTAGAAATATGCCAAAATTTAGATGTACTTTTCGCCGAAGATTTTACATCGTTTCGCAAAATGTCGATGGATAATTTTCAAATCGATCCGTTTCATTTTCTTACTTCAGCTCAACTCACTTGAAATGCCAACTAAAACTAGCTAAAATTCAGTTGCAGTTACTTCATAATGTGGATAATTATTTGTGGTTTGAAAGTCAAATAAGAGACGGTATCTGTCTTTTGGGTCGTCGACATGTGTCTGGTAATAATCTGCTTATACCAGAATTTTATTTTCGCAAAATTTCGATGGATAATTTTCAAATCGATCCATTTCATTTTCTTACTTCAGCTCAACTCACTTGGAACACCGGATTAAAACTAGCTAAAATTCAGTTGCAGTTACTTCATAATGTGGATGACTAGTTGTAGTTTGAAAGTCAAATAAGAGGCGGTATCTGTCTTTTGGGTCCTCGACAGGTGTCTTGTAATAACCTGCTTATACCAGAATTTTATAACAATGAAAAACAGTCCGATTATATTCTGCCTTTAAATGTGATCAAACTGTGGGGGGCCACCATGTGTAGCCATTTGACCGAAAGCGGATTTATATGGCTTGAGGAAAGCCCTGTTGAAAAGTTTAACGCATATTATTTTGACGCAGAATCGGAGGTGTTTATTTATTTATTTATTTATTTTTAATGGAATACGACTTGGACTATTTAGAGAGTATGTAAAATTTCACGAATGGTGTTTCGCTGGCATCCGAGCATTTAGATATAACATGCGAAATGTTCTCCGATTATTCCAAAACATCTCTTATATTATTAAAATCTGTGCGTGTGTGTGTGTGTGTGTGTGTGTGTCTGTCTGTGTGTCTGTGAGAAACGGCTTGAACAGCTAAGGCTCGGCCGCTAATGGTCGTACGGACATCGGACAGGTACCGTCGGACGGAAAATCTATCGCAGATGTACGATATCTAATTTGCTAAACGATGCGACCCTAATTAACGAAGATATTAATTAAAATGTCTGTCCATGTCTACCGAAAATCGATTAAAAATGGCAGGCAATCGTCATTTTCGTCCGGAACCGCGTACCTGAAAAGAAGAAGCAGAAAGAGGAAATTTCAAGGGGGTTTTGTAAACCGATCGCTGCCGATCTGTTGGAGATATCGAAAATACACCTGTACCACGAGAAAGAACATTTATTACCGAATCTTACGGTACAATAATTTTTTTTTTTTAAATATGGATTTTTTATATTTAAAAAAAAAGTTTTAAAAAGGGTCGAGAATTTCTCTTTTTCTCGATCGTCTTTTTTGAAACGCCCTGTACGAAAGACCGATTTCTTAACAACTGGTATATTTGGAAAGGTCATTTAATCCTCTTTCGAACCATATAAACATTTTTACAAAATACAGATTAGCGATCCATATTTTTAGATTTTACGAAACATCGATTTTTTCCCAAAACATTTTATAACTCAAAACCGTTTAGAGATAAATCATTTTTTTTTTTTTTTTTTTTTTTTGTATATAGATCTCGATTCCACAATTCATTTACCAAAAGACTGAGAGCTTTTTCAAAAACTGAATGAGATATATTTTTTTTTTTATTTTAGGCATTAAACCATTGAATAGAATACGGCGACCTTCATTTCATAATGATTTCCATAATGAAATCCTGCAGGCGTTCCTTGCCCTTGTTTCAATGATAACCCACTCACACAGGAAACGACGTCTGGTTTGTCGGGAAGAAAAATATCTTTTACCAATTGAGATCACGTGGTTTTTCTACTAGGAATAAAAATTGCAAATTTCAGAATGCTTTAATTTTCTTCTAAACTCTTTGAAACTTTGTGTGCGCCATTAAGATCACAGGGGATAGTTGCAGTTCAAATTTCATCGATTTCGGAAAAAAATTACATTTTAATTGGAAATTAAACTTTATTCTAATACACGTATTTCAATTTCTAATTATGATTAAATTATTTTTAATGCATCATTCGAAAGATATTTTAAAGTTCTTTTATATTATCGAAAGTTTTCACCAGATTTACACGTTTTGAGGTCTCCTGAATCTGTCTTCTTTTGTATCTCAGCTACTATTTAAAATAATTTCATAAGTAATACATCATTAGAAAGCTTTCTTGATTTGGATTCGAACAGTAGATTACAGAAATTTCTACCGCCAGATGGCGCTATAATATTTTGAAATTTCAATATTTCCATTTCTAATTATGATTAAATTATTTTTAACACATCATTCGAAAGATATTTTTAAGTTATTTTACATTATCGAAAGTGTTCACCAGATTTACATGTTTTGAGTTTTCTTTTGCACCTCAGCTAATTGAGCTAGACCGTTCAAAATTGGTACATGTAGGTTAATTAGGAGGGGCTGAAATCGTGGGAAAGAAATAGGCGTGCACAGCGCGCATATTCCCAAACTTTTGCGCACGCAGCGCGCACGGGACTGCACTGCCGAAGGCAGTGGGGAACCTGTCCGAATTTTTAATCGATGATAAATGATATTTTTATTTTTTTTTTCTAAAGACTAAAAATTTTATTTGAGAAGGAATATGTGCGCTCAGCGCGTATGGTTCTGCGCTGCCGATGGCAGTGGAGACCATGTCCGACTTTTTAACCGATGAGAAATGATTTTTTTTTTTTTTTTCTGAAGAATAAAAATTTTATTTGAGAAGAAATATGTGCGCTCTCCGCGCACTGGACTGCGCTGCCAATGGCAGTGGGGACCCGGTGTGAGTCTTTACCCGGGCAGAAATGATTTTTTCTAGGGGGCACGAATTGTCAGGGAAGGAATACGCGCGCGCAGCGCGTGTATCCTTTAACTTGTGCGCGAGCAGCACGTAGGGGACTGCGCTGCCGAAGGCAGTGGGGACCCGGTCCAACTTTGTACACGATGAGGAATGATTTTTTAAATTTTCTTTTTTTAAGAATAAAAATTTGACTTGAGAAGGAATATGTGCGCGCAGCGCATGTATACCTTCACACGTGCACGTGCAGAGCGCAAGCGTCTGCACTGCCGAAGGCAGTGGGGACCCGGTGTGAGTTTTTACCCGAGCAAAAATGATTTTTTTAGGGGGCACGAAGGGTCAGGGAAGGAATAACGCGCGCGCAGCGCGTGTACCCCTTCAGTTGTGCGCACGGGACTGCAGCCGAAGTCAGTGGGGACCCGGGGCGACTTTTTACCCAATCAGAAATGATTTTTTTTTTTTTAATTTATTTTCTTAACACTAAAAGTTACTGTTAGTGATTCATTTGAAAATATTGACCCGCTAGCGGCCGAAGCCCGCTAGTTATGTTATGAATTCGGTCTGAAACACACTCTTCCAAGTAAAAAATTAACACCTAAATTTTATCCGAAAAAATTATATTGTGCATTACCATAATTTACAATGTTATTTGAAATTTACAATCTGTGAAATAAAGAAATAAATAAAAGAGACTTCTTATATTGACCTTCAAAAAATCTCCGTGATTAAAGCCTTACATTGAGTTGTTTACACGAAAAAAGAAAAAGCGCCACCGATGAATTCAACAAAGCATTTCATTAAAAAAAAATAATCTGGTGTGTCACTCACACGACTTTCTCTTACCCTGAAATTTAATACTATAAATACAGGTTGCAGATTAATAGGTAAGATAACGAGTACTGTTATGTAAACCTATGTAAACAATTCATATTAGGCTTCTGAAGAGTTTTATATGATAATTAGATCTGTGTGAGTGGGGCTTCCATATTAGAGAAGTAGTATAACACCAAATATCCAATAAAGTCCATTTTATTCTCAATTAAAAAAAAAAAAAAAAAAAAAAATGTACGATTTATTTTTCTAAGTTTTTTTTTTTTCGTTAAAAGTAAAAAAAAAAAAAAAATCGGTAACTTTGTTTTAAATTATCGCAGATCGATGGTTCAACCATTCGTTTTAAAGGTATTGACGAGCTCTTTTGAAAGATACCCATCATGAAAATTTACTCCCCTCGAGGGGGGACTTCCCCGTCAGGGGGGAGGCGAGGCTCCTACATACACAATTTTTTTTTCCCAGTTAACTGTCTCTATTACAATATATATATATATTTGTTTCATTTGGTTTAGTGCAGTCTATAGACGTTAAACTCTATTTTCCTGCAATTTCCCCCATAGACGTAATGTATTAGAATTCTCTTGATTGTCCCTGTACACGAACCATTTGCTTGATCTTAACGAAAAGCTTACTGCAGCATCCCTATATGATGCATATTTAGAATACCAAGTTTGAACTTTCTGCCATAATTTGTTTTTGAGATATGCTGATAACAGACAGACACACAGACACACACACAGACCATTTGCTAAAAACATGATTTTCGTATTCAGGGGACCTCAAAACGTGTAAATATAACAAAATCTCGCGTTCGAAAATTTGACCCAAAAACAATACTTTCTCTACCTTATGGGTAAGAAAAAGTAAAAAGACTCATTTTCATGCAATTAATGTTGAATGTTTGCCCTATCGATTACTGGTGATAAATTTTGAATTCTTTAAACGAACACTAAAGGTGAAAATCAACTAAATAGGCGGGACTTACTGTTTAAAATAGAGAAATAGGTGGAACGTAAAAATTGTTAATTAAAAAAAAAAAAAAAAAAGAAGAAGAGGAATACTGTAGGAACTCAATGCAGACATAAATCGATTCTTAATTACCGTCATAGTCAAAAAGTAAATCATTATGTTATATATTGCTTTATTTTTTCTATTTATTTATTTATTTATTTATTTTGTATGTGTGTGTGTGTGGGGGGGATTTTTATTTGGAGGATGCTTTAGTCTTTAAAAATTACTTTTATAAATATAGTTCAATTAAGAAACTACAGGGCCTGATTAAGGGGGAAGCTCGCTCTTCACACATTATTTATACTTACACCGTTATTTTTTAACAAATACTTTCCTGCTATAATAAACAGAAAATTTTCATTAAAAATAATTTTAAAAGAATTCTGGTGTCTAATAACGGTGAGTAAATTGGATTGTTTTACACCGTTCATTTTTTATAAAAAATATTTCCTCATCAAAGCGTGGAATTTCTATGACATTAAGTAAAAAATAATTGTAAAAATATTCCGGTATGAGCGAGCTTCCCCCTTAATCAGGCCCTGAGAAACTATATTATAATAAAATTTATAAAACAAATCGTGTAGTTTCAAAGAGTTAATCTGACCAAAACTGGTAAATATGGTTAAAATTGTCTAATGTCTACTTCATGATACCTTACACTAACGTACTTGCAAACATTTTAATAATAAACCAGAAGATTTTTGTAAACGCCCCTTTACACACATGAGTATTTTTTTAGAGTAATTTTCTAGAAGTTTAAATACAATTAAATAAGAGGAAGAACACTGAAAAAATATACTGGTGGGGAAAAAGAGTCGTTTACTAAAATAATTTCCTGTTCATAATTAGGATGTTGTGAAGCATGCAATAATTTATCAGAACATATTTAGTTTCTGCATTGTTATGTGTATATCACAATTGCCAACCTTTATAATTTTAAAATCAGATTTAATACCACTATGTTTTAAAAGGAATATATCACATATATGTTCGATGATTAAGTAAGTTGAAAGCAATTATAAAATCTTTCCAGTATTAAATCTCCCTTGAAAAACGGGAGACTTGGTACCTAGGGTGTTGGTGTTGGTGTTTAGGATTAAGGCCGATTGACTGCTGTAGGTCCTGGGCCTGAGGGGGAGTGCCTTCCGTGGAGGTCTTTCTAAGGGGTCCTAGCCCGTATTTACGCAAGTTTCGGAGAAAACCACGGAAAACTCCGAACGGCTAGGCCGACGAGCGCGACCTGGGATCGAACCCGGCACCTCACGTCTACCAGCTTTGAGCGCAGAACCGCTCAGGGCCTGATTAAGGGGGAAGCTCGCTCATACCGGAATATTTTTACAATTATTTTTTACTTCAGGTCATAGAAATTCCACGCTTTGACGAGGAAATATTTTTTATAAAAAATGAACGGTGTAAAACAATCCAATTTACTCACATTTATTAGACACCAGAATTCTTTTAAAATAATTTTTAATGAGAATTTTCTGTTTATTATAGGAGGAAAGTATTTGTTAAAATATAACGGTGTAAGTATAAATAATGTGTCAAGAGCGAGCTTCCACCTTAATCAGGCCCTGGAACCGCTCGGCCGCTGGTGGGCCTGGTACCTAGGGTAAATGTAAAAAAAATATAAATTATTTCATTACGTATGTTATGTCCCACCTACAAAATAAAAATGAAGAAAAGGTTAAGTTTTATTGGTGATCAGTATAGCGACGACGACACTTTTGAATTGAAAAATATCACACATTCTTCAAATAACATTCTTCACACATTCTTCATTCCACTGATCCAAAAAATGTATACTCTAATGAAATATTTGTATATATAGTTCTTGCCGCTTAATAAATTCACTGGTTAATGAAATCAGCCGCTAAATCTGATCAGATTGTGATGACCGGAATCAAATCAATACAAATTACTTCTTTTTAAACATCCGTTTAATAAAATCAGCACCGCCGGTTAATAAACTCATCAAAAAATCACTTTCAATCACTTTCATCAATCAGCAAAAACGTGTATTTATAAACTTAATATATATATACAGTTTATTATTATTATTATTATTATTATTATTTAATAAAATTAAAATAAAGCACTAAAATCTCCCTCGTTATCTCTCTTTGCCGAAAATCTTACACCGGCAGCATAACAACAAAATGAACTCGCTTCATCGCCTGTCTTGATAATAGGAATATGTCTTTTAAAAATCGAAATAATAAACTTTGACTCACAAGTGATTTTTTTTTTTTTTCATTTTTCATAGTTAAAAGATAATTCTTAGATCGTATTCAGAAATAAATAAGAGGGGAAAACTTTTTTTTGAAAATGCCTAATATTTAATTAATGTATAAATATTGACTAATTTTGTATGCACTATATGTTTATTAATTTTATATGGAGTATGTTTTTGATTTACTTATTTTGAATGAACAATTAATTAATTGTCGGTCGAAAATTAATTAATAATGTTTATTACTCTCATCACTTTGCGTTAGAACTAATGTGACTTTAATACGCGGCGGGTACTGCATTCGTATTTAAAAAACTGAAAATAAGGGTAGTTAACATGCAGTAAAAATGATAACGTTTCGTTATTATTAATTTTAATAATAATTTTTTTTTCTTAAAAAATTCGGATGTGAAACAGTAAAACTTTATGTAATTTTAGTAGGATCTTAATTTAATTTTTCAAGATTTATTGATAAACCCCTAACACAATTTTGGTTATAATTCTGTGAATTTAAAAGTAAAGTATCCAAACTTTATACTTTTTCGCACTGCGAGATTCTCAGAAATTCAATTATGAAGTCAAACGTCGATGTTGCTTGTGAAAAAAAGCATTCATTTCAATGTGTAGATGACCACTAATTCAAAATGTAACATCATTTTCAAAAAGTACACTTAATTTCCTATTCAATGATGTCTATTAGATTTTTCTACATCATTTAATAACGAAATTATATACAGAGCCTGATTAAGGGGGAAGCACACATTATTTATACTTACACCGTTATTTTTTAACAAATACTTTCCTCCTATAATAAACAGAAAATTCTCATTAAAAATTATTTTAAAAGAATTCTGGTGTCTAATAACGGTGAGTAAATTGGATTGTTTTACACCGTTCATTTTTTATAAAAAATATTTCCTCGTCAAAGCGTGGAATTTCTATGACATGAAGTAAAAAATAATTATAAAAATACTCTGGTGAGAGCGGAGATAATGCGTGCTTCCCCCTTAATCAGGCTCTGATTATATAAAGTGTTGCTTTTTTTTTTTTTTCACCGACTGTATATTTTAATACACATAAATTTCATCATTATTTTTAATTTTACAAACACCAGAAAAGTTTTGAAGATAAATACATATAATAAAATTGTTACTTAAAGTTTGTTACATGCAGTGATGTTCTAGAAGGTTATTCAACCAAAATCTATTCTTATGGATGGATTAGATCTTAACAAGTGCATGTTGCGTTCGTTAATTAGGGTTAGTAACTTGGGGACTGTTTTGGAGGCTTAATATTATTAGGAGCAATTTTCGGGGACTTTCAAAATTATGCTGGAGACATTTAAAAATTTTGCTGAATTTTTATTTCCTGTGTTTTACTTTTCCTGTAGCGTCAGGTGGGGTAATATGGGTATAAATACACCGTTTTTGAAAATCAGTGGTAGAAAATTTATATAAGATTTCAAAAAATATAATAATATTTTCAGGTATGTATACATTACAAGTGTTGAGAAGGGTTTGCGCTAGAATTCTTGATACTATATTTAAAAATAAATAAATGATAACGATATGAAAAAGACCAAGTTTTATACCCACTTTTCCCATATGGCCATGGGGTAAAGTGAGTAGCCTGAAGTAAAATTGTAATCCGTAAAAAGGAGCAAAATGACAGGTAAATTTGTTGGAAAGTATCAAAAACACTTTCTAGCAAAGTTGAAAAGAATTTTTAACTTTTTCTTCTTTTTTTTTTTTTTTTTTTTTTTTTTAAATTTTAAACAAACTTGAAAAGTGTTTTTGACTTTGTTTTGTCTGATTGTCTGTGCTCTAACTTTTGTAAATATTTATAGAATTCCTTGAAACTTATATACGTTATTCAAGTTTAATATGGGATGTTCTCTATTGAAAATGTAGGAAGTACCACAGCTGGTGCATGTACAGGGACACATAAAGAATACCAAAGCATTGAGTTCTGTAGAAGGGATTTGTATAAACTACATATTAACCCTTTCAACGTTAGTCGTTTTTCGATATATCTATTTAATGATTCATAAAATTAATACTATGCTCAGTATAAATATGAGAATTTAAAACTGTGTACTACACATGTTTATTTATCATAGTTTCTTTAAAAAAGTAACATATATTTGAAAATTTAGCTACATCATAGACTCTTCATAAAGTAAAATACTTATAGTTGCCACAAGTGCAATGTGAAAGCAATATGTACTGTGGCGGCTGGAACGCAGCACTAATACATAACAATAAAGTTGATTGATATATTATTAACAATATTTAAAATAAGCAAATATCAGTTTATAAAAAGACACAGCCGTTTAGTGACTATAAATATATATTCTTCATATTTTTAAGAATTGAAATTGAAAATTGAGATAGTAGGTTATTAAAAATATCTTGGCGATATATATATATATATTGGCAATATATGTGGTTTTGTTGATGACTTGGCGACAATTATCACGTTCTTGCCATGCTGACTTGAAACAAAGTTATGACTTATTTAAGGTATATGTGCATTTACAGAGTTCATTATAAAAAAAAAATAATAATAATAATAATATCAATAAATAAAAAAAAATCTTATTTTGTTTATAGTTTTATTCTTTTGAATTCCTCTATTTCTATTAAAAAGTATTATGATATATAAAAAAGATCGATAAAAAATTATGAAAAAATTAATAAAAGTAACTATGATTTATCTAAAAAATGGCAGTTACGTAAAAAGGCAATAATAAAAAGCAATTAATGCTTAAAAAATAAATAAATAAATAAATAAAAATAAAAAGCATTTTACACAGAAAATTGTGTTTTGGGATTTGAACTGTTATTATAAGTACGCATGTGATAGTTTAGAAGTTCAGTGCTATCAAACTACCGTAATTTTAGGTGTATAATCAATCCGCAGGTAAGATATCTCAGTTTTGTACTAGAAAATTTAATTGACAAAAGAAGTTATATTTGTATGAGTTGTTTCTTCGAAAAAATATAGATTTCTCAATTAAATAAATCTTCTGGTGGAAGAATGATCATATCTTACCTGCGTATTATGCGCCAAAAATTTACGGTAATTGTATTGAAAAATTTCCGAAATATTCGACACATTTATAAATTTTTGACCTCAGAAAATGAACAAAATTTAAGATATCTTAAATAAAAGTCATTTAAAACCTGGATAGTAACATTGTAAACATGTATGCCAATTTTTATAACTTTTAAAGTAAAAGTGTAGGAGATATCATGTTTACCGGTATGTTTTGCTTCAAAGTAATTTCTGTTTTGTGCCAGGGTGCATTTTTTAAACGTCATAACTCATGTTCTATTTACTCTAGAACCAAAATTCAAACAAATAATTAAAGCTAAAGGTTTAAAAATTATTTCTAGATGAAAATTTAAAATGTGTTTTTTCACGAAAATCGATTTTAAAAGGAGTAAGTATACCTTAATAAAAAATCCTTGAAATCCTGGTCAGAGTCACATATTTTAATGTTTTAAAAGAATTAAATTAATATAGCATCTGATGATTGTTGCCAGACTTTGCGACTTTCTCAAAATTTCTGGCAATACTGCATCTGATAGTCCTTAATATCAGATAGCAACATTTACATATATTCTCACAAGAAATTTTCCGAATCTCATGCTCAATATACAGTACTCTTCCTTAATACAATAGCAATAAATGTAAAAAATTCTGTTTAAAATAAAACGAGCACTGCCTTTAGGCTTTCCTCTAAAATAATAAATTAGTATGTGAAACGATTTCTTAATTCCTGTTTGACCTTAATCTCTTAAGTGCCATTAACATATATTTATACCAGTGGCATTTACCTCATGGATTGCTGAGGATACATTTTTCATGAGTTAGACATGATTACATAAAATAATTTTCTTAAATATTATAATATTTAATGAAACATCAAAAGCATGGGTGAAGGTGTAAGTACTTATCATTTTAGAAACTATACTGTTGGGTTTTTCGGAAAGTAATTTCATTTTTCTCAGCAGAGGACTTAATTGTATTTTTTTCACACCATCTTCACAATTAAGCTTCATTACCATTATATACTGTGACAGCTGATATAGCAAGGCCTGCTTGTAAAAAAGTTCGTTTTACTCTGCTCAATAGGTTTTGATTGGTGCCCTAAAGAAAATCGGAAGCGACATTTTCGGCATATTTTGTTTTTGCTATCAAAAAGGGGAAAATACTGTTCAAACAAGGGAAAAAGGTGTACGATGTGTATACAGAAAATTTATTTAAAGAACGCCAGTGTCAAAACTGGTTTAACAAATTTTGTTCCGGCAATTTTGACGTTGAAGAAGCATTTACGTTCTGGAAAACCAGTTTATGCTAATGAAGACAAAATAAAGTATTGATCTACGAAAACTGCCAAATAACAACTCGTGAGATCGCTGAGAAACTGACCAACGTGGAAAATATCTAATTCAATAAAATATTTATACAATATGAGAAAATCGTCTTTCATTTTCAAAGGAAAAACCGAATTTTTTTTTAAATAAAAGACATTTTTAAATATCATCTTTTAAAAATACAATATTTTTTTAAATGAAAAACCAAGTCTCTGATTTGTTCCAAAAATACGAGTCATTTTTGTGCAAGAAGATTTTATTTCATTTTCATACACAGATCTTCTTTACAAGAATCTTTCTATGCTTTTTTTTTTTTTTTTTTTTTTTTTTTTTTTGTAAAATGGCTCTTAATTTTCGTATATTTATGGGCCCCAGCATATTACGAGGACGCATATTTTGAAAACCGATATATTTAGTAACTTTTCTTTCGTTTAATCTACGCTCAATTTAAATAACGTTTATTACTAAAATAATAAAAAATTGTGGTAGTTAAAATTTAATCCTATTTTTTTTTTTCCTTTCTTCGATATACATAAGAAAAAATAATGAATGTGAAAAAATTTTCGGCCTCTGATTTTCAAAGGATTTAAATATTTTACGACGTTCTGAACAAGATTTGTCTATTTTTATAAAAAGCTTGTCTGTTACCAAAAATTTGTAGACGGTTTATCTTACAAATCATAGATATAAATTGATACAAACTGGATATTCTTCACTCAGTTCGATGCAGATTACATTTGGGGACCAACCGCTCAACAGTTGTTGCTGTCATCTCAGTCTTTCATAATTTTTTATATGGCAGTACAGAACAATATCTCGTAGAAATGTACATGATGAAAAATAGTTTTTAACTTTTTAATGCGAAAAAAATATAATTTTAGTAGTCAACCAGATAAATAATATATCTGTAGAATTACCTCCTCAGGAAGTGTAAAGGTTCAGTACAGGTATCATTTAGAAAAATTAATCAGTACCTTTAAAACAAATTGTTAAACAATATATTTGTGATAATTTTAACAAAGCCTCTGATTTTTTTTCATTTTTAACAATAATTAATTAATTAATACACAATAATAAAAATAGCATTTCCTCAGATATTGTCTATAGGGCAAAAAAAATGAATTTCGTTAGTTTCTGCAGTGCCGAAAATAATTTTGAGACCATTATCGATTTTCTTTCTTTCCATTAATTTGGGAATATTTTCTTTGTAAATTAAATTTAATCTCTTACATAAAACATAAAATATATAAAAACAGGAGTTTTGAATTTTACATTATATTAAAATATATGTAAGGGAAAATGTGCAATGTAGGGAAATGGTAAAAGAAAATAAAAACTTTTAGACCAATTTTGAAAGTGATTGTTTACATTAAGAGATCAAGTCACATTTCAATACTTTTAGGAAGTACTGCTGTGACGAAGCGTAAAAATAGTATCTAAAGGTCAGTTTGACAATTTAAACAGCTGGAAGTATGGGAATCGGAATTCACTGCTATTTAGAAAATAGAACACCTTTGCGTTTCTCCAAAATGAAAGAAGTGAAAGACACATTACTGGTAAAATTACAAGATCAAAAAATTTTGTTTATAATTTTTTCTCCAATTCACATATACATGGTGAAAAAAAATTGCAGAGGACGGCTACCAAAACCGTCAGTAAAAAAGAAAAGAAGTTTTATAAGGACGGTTGTTAAACACCATGCACTTTCTAAGACAGCAAAATCCATCCCCAATGTTTCTAAAGTTACTTCTAGAACTTCTCAAAACGTCTTACGTCGGCCGGAAAAAAACCAAGTATGCTAAATTAAAAAGAAAACCTATTCTTAAAAAAAAAAAAAGAAGAAGAAGAAGACATGTTAATGAATGTCTGAAAATAATAATATTCAATGTTTCATAAAACCACGAGAAGCAAAAACTATTATTCATGACTGAAAAAAATAAAAGCCAGATTGACTTGATTGCTAAAGGAAGTATTGAGATGATTTAAAGCAAGATACTGTAAATTTTTTAAAGAATTGAAAGTTGGGGAATTAGTCATAATTTAGGCAGAATACCATGCTCGAGGAAGTACTATTATCCTATGAAAATTGCCCTCTACCTAGTATCTGACAAAAAAAGAAAAAAAAAAGATGAGAAAAATATGTACTATCATTCGAAGAATCCATTTCTCTATATATGATTTAATGAATATCAATAATAAAATCTATAGTAAAATATGTTTCTACAATTCATTACCAGTATTGAAAAACAAATAGCAGGCATTACTTTCAAATATATGGCCTAAAGTATAACTAAAATTCCATATTAAAAAAAAGAAAAAAACTCAGAAATTTAGAAATTCCGAGGGCAATGTCTATTAGTTATCCCCTTAACGCGCGCTGTCCTCGCTGCAAGGACGCAAAATTTAAGATCCAGCTGCAAAAATTCATCCAGGAAAATTTTTAGCAAAAATTTACGTTTATGACATATCAGAAAAGGCCGATTTTTTTAACCTTAAAATTTAAAATTTCTTTTAGTTTAATTTAGTTCATGAATTCCGGAGGCAGTATAATTTAAATCATCAGTATTGTCTTGCGCCGCAAAGGGTTAAGTGTGTTACAATGCAAGTGTAGGAGTATGAATTAAAACAAAATTCAGAAGAAATTTTGAAGACAAATTTAGTTTTAATTACTGAAGACTATACTTTCTCAATTTCTGAGAATTTTAATTATTTATTTATTTTTTGTTTTTGGAAAATTTCGTTAAACTTTAAGCCATATATTTCAAAGCAATTCCTCTTGCTTGTTTTGTAATACTGATAAAGAATTGTAGAAACGCTTAATTTTTAATGGATTTTATTATTGATATTCATAAATCGTAAACAAAGGGACAAATTCTTCGAATTATGTCGCATAATTTTTTGCTTTATTTATTTATTTATATTATTTTTATGTTTGTTTGTTCGATTGTTTCTGAGTTAAAATTACATTTTGGGTAGAGGTAATACTTTTTTAAAGTTTTTTAGATTATATCACACTTCTTTTTAATATATGCATTGTACACTCCGCTAAAAATAACATCGCTTTTATCAACATATCCCAGCTCCTTGAAAATCAAAAGTGGCACTATATAATATTATTAAGATCGTGATTAACGTCATTTAATGATTTTTTTTTATTTCCTTATAAAAAGGAAGCCTTGTGAAACCGATGTACGAAACTGATT
The DNA here is from genome assembly GCA_963930645.1 of Salticus scenicus. Lineage (NCBI taxonomy): Eukaryota > Metazoa > Arthropoda > Arachnida > Araneae > Salticidae > Salticus > Salticus scenicus. The sequence continues at coordinate 110,059,304 of OZ005657.1, forward strand.
TTGTACCTCTGATAGCTCAAAGACGAACAATCGTAGACTATTCTAAACGTATATTTTAAGCTGTCATATCATCTAGTCGTACACCTCCAAATATGGCTTTGATACCGCACACCACTTTAAACATATGCACGATTTCACGTGACTTCTGTATGCACGTGTGTGTGCGTACATATATCTCGCATAACTTTAAAACGATTAAATGTAAAAAGTTGCAAATTTGTATGTAGATTTTTTATAATACCTAGTTTTGCATCTTTTTTGTTCTTATTCCGACTTTCCATTTTGGGAATATTATCGCAAATGCTAGCCATAATTACGAAAAACCGAAATCAGTTTATAGTCTCATTATGTCGCTATTACACTCGTCAACTTTTCGTGGAAATTTCATTTGATTCTATTTTTCTTACAACTTCTGAAGGCTGAAATCCAAAAAAAGGGTTGAAAATGTTAAGTCAAAGATGACTCAAAAAACTGGTTCGCTCGGTGTTCAGTAAATGTTAAGGCGCTCCTTTTCTCAGTGCGTACAAAGAACTACCTTCTCACTGTTTAATCGTAGGAGAAATAATTTCTCGTAAAAAAAATATTTCATGACTAGCCAGAAAAAAAAAAAAAAAATTCGTACTCCCAAATCCTATATCACTAGGCGTTTAGGTGTTTTGAGACAACAAAGTTGGCTCAAATGTTGTGTGTAAAGATGTAGTATCAACATTAGTGATTTTAAGAACTTTCGAGTAGATCTGCACTAGAAACCAATTGATTATTCATAAAATTTCCGGAACTTTTTACCTATTGAAGTTAAAACTTCAAAACTTCGGCAACTCTAAATTTCCATTTTTTGTAAACTTTTGTCGCCAAGTCGCCAAACGCGAAGTGAAATCACCCAGTTTACAGCCAGTGTCGATTTTTGTGGAAATAAAAATATTTCCATCTGTTTCCACTTTAACTATAAATCTACATTTTCAGTAACAACAAATATGACGTAGGAAAAAATTTATTCTTTTGCGATAATGCTATCGCAGAAGCAAAAATTCTTTTGTTAGAAATGTTGTTGGAGTGAAAATACATGTAAAGGCACGAGGGACATAATAGCATTTATTTGGCTCCATCAGAATTCAGCGTTAGCAACGAACTTGGTTACTTGGTGAGGTTGGAGACTACACTTGGTGGAAAATATAGATTAAGGCTTCGAGAAAGAAAATACCTCTCTTAATTTGGAATGGAGTTAACTACATTTTATTGTATAATATACGGTTTCTCATGAACATTTTTCGCCTAAATGTATAGAAGATGGCCATATACACCCGGGTTAATTTAATTGAATTCTGAGGTGTATGCGTTTGTCAATCAGAAATTATGCAATATGATGTTTTGATTATTGTTCTTCGAACAAGCAATATTCGTGCCCTGCGTTATATATAGTGGTATTATCGTGACTGTGCGGTACGAGTGATAGTTTTTCTGATTTGTTTTGAGAATATTTGTCGAATAAAGTGCATTCGTAAACTGAAACCTGTTTCTTTCTTTACAAAACACTTACTACAGACAAAATTGTCTATATTTTTGCAACAATATATATAATTAAACGGGTGTATAAAGAAGTCATGTGGTTTTCACATCAGAGATTTTAAAAATATTTTCTACTTTTTAAATATACCAGAAGTTGCAAAGAATGCACTTTAGGGCACACCCCTTTTTTTTATTACAATGCAAATGTAGAAATGTAAATTAATACATAAGCGGAAATTTCAGAAGTACAGTAGAGCGCCGATTATCCGAACTCAAATTAAGCGAACTTCCAATTATCCGAACATCTTATTTCACTTATTATTTTTCTTTATCCGAACTTCCAATTATCTGAACAGCCTATTTCTCCCCCTAAAAAATATTCCTAACCGAAATTCCAATAATCCTAATTCCTGATTCCCTTATCCTAATTCCGTTCCCAACATACGAAAACTAATTTGAAAGATTGATGCATTATGGCTATTTATTCTTGGAATCTAGAAAAATCTTCAACATTAAAAAAGGCTTGGAATACAATTTTAAATAAAGAAAAAAAAATGATAGTGGATTAGAAGAATCTAGTAAAGAAAATGAGGAATGTAAAAAAAATAAAGGAGATGGGAAGAATCCTATGTTATGAAGAAAATGAAATTAACGAATGGTTAAATAGTGATGTTCATGACACTGGATAACAGATTTTAAATGATGATGAGATTGTGGATAAGATTCAAGGTGAAAAAGAAAATGAAAACGAATGCTTTGAAAATGACCCAGGGCCATCACATCATCTTTGAATGTTTGGAAACAATTATGAAATGGTTCGAACGGCAGAACGACGCAGATCCTCTTCAATTAACCTGTCCATGGCTCCCTGCTATTCAATAGCGGCTGTTCAGACAAGGCGAAAACCCCGTACAACCAGAACTTACATACTTTACCGCTACCCAGAAATTGGCGCTGTATACAAGTCTCGGTTTCGACTGATTTAAAGGTCTAGCCATAGGAACAACATTATACAGAAGCATTTGTAATTAACGCTGTAAACTCATTTTTTTTCTTAAATATAATTGAATGTTTGAATGCTAAAATTTAATTCAAATTTTTAACATTCAAACATCATAAAAAAAAAAAAAAAAAAAAAAAAAGCTTATTGATGAATACACCACACTTAGATTATATTATTAAACTGTGGTAGATAGATTGTGCCGGGTTCGAGTCACACTCATTGACCTAGCCGTTAGGTTTTTTTGTGATTTTCTCCAAAACTAACAAAAATACAGGCTGGGCTTCCCCCCTTACAAAAAGCCCCACGGAGGGCATTACACCTATAGGCCTAGGACCCTAGTGTAATAATCACCCTTAAGCCCCACAACCACATGATTTTAAATTGCAATACTCTAAAATCGAGGGAAGTAAAGAAAAATTCGTTAGCAGGAAAAATGTTTAAAATATTAAAAATTTTAAACTTTATTTAATTTAAATAGTCCTAGTAAAATTTTAATATACATAATATTGTTTCATTGAAATACCTATGCATGCAGATTTTGTATAATTCTGAGATTATGTAAAAAAGAAAAAAAAATCTACAATGACTGAAAATAAACTCAGGGCACCTCAAAACATATAGAAGCATTAAAATTTCAAAGTCGGATTTTTGACATGATTACAATATTCTCCTTAAATATGCATGTACGGAAAGTAAAAATTATTATAATGTCCATAATTTTCCTTTTTCATTTCTGTACTATTTTAGAGTTGTTATTCCCAAATAAAGATTTATCACTTTAGTATATATTGAGAAATTAAAAAAGTTACCTAAGACTGTGTTAGAAAATACTTTTAATTTTGAAGAAAATCGAACTATGAGAATTTGGTATATGTATACGTTTTAAGGGCTCCTGAATTAATTTTTACTTTTCAAACATATACTATATAAGGTAAATATTGTATCCATGAAAAAATAATAATCCACTGTGGGTTTTTGGTATATTTATACGTTTTGTGGTCTCCTGAATTCATTTTTCTGTTTTTATAAAGGTATGTGTATGTGTCTGAGTGAACACAATAGCATTTAAATACTTTATCTAATTACTATATTTCACTGCATACGTATAATGATTATATATGTGTGTGTGTAAAACAGAAATTAAAAAGCAAAATAATAATAATAATAATAAAATTAAAGGAATTTTTTGGTGTGAGTACAAGAAGTAGATATTATTAAATATCAAATGTTTGATACTAGGGATAATGTAAATATATATATTTTTTTCTATCCCGCATTTAACCAAGTATTGGAAAAGATTGCGAATAAATCAGAATGGCTGGATTAACGATCGCAACATGGCTTTGAACCCGGCATCTCCCCTCTACCAGCTTAGAGAGCAGAACCTTTCGGCCACAAGTGGAGCAAAAAGATAAGAGGGGGGGGATTAAGAATTAATTAGCAGGGAGCATAAGAACTTCTTTTCCCAAATTTTTTTAAATATTTATTTATTTATTTTTGTAATAATTTTCAAGAAATGACAGTATAATAATTACTAATGAGTTTCATTGCATATATATAATAAAAATATCTAAGACAATTATTTAAAAAAAAAAAAAAAAAAAAAAAAAAAAAAAAAAGATCATAAAATTTTTTTTTACTGTGCGTACAAAATGTAGATATTATTAAAAAAAGTAAAATAAAATAAAATAAATAAAAAATATTTCAGATGCTAATGTAATACATACTTAAAATGATTTCGAATATGGATTTGTTTTTTCAAGCACAATTATTAAATATTCTTTACATACAGTTTCCTCTTAGCTTTACCATTATTATCTGGCTTATTTCAAACAGATTTTTATGTTTATAATTAGTGACTTTTTTTTTATTTTTTTATTTAATATATATATATATATATATATACAATATCTATGTTATTATTATTATTTGTTTATTTTTAATTTGTTAAAACATTTTTAGCAGAAAATTTTTAAATAGCTGAACTTTCAGGAATAAATGCAGAAATAAATAATTATTTATCTATAAATAATCTTCTTAAAACATTCTGCAGCTGTAACAAACAGTTTTGTGCATTAAAAGATAGTTTTAATAAAAATAATTCGTTAAATTGTCAAAAAGTTTCTTGCGCAAGTAAGTACATATCCTAACTACGAGACGAGACGTGTAACTAGCGCACCAAGCGTAGAGAAGAGTAACTATGCCTTGTACGGTGTTTCTATTGTTCAAGTTCGCGTCTGAACAGCCGCTGTTATACTGACTCGCGGGGAGCCATGACCTGTCTAAGAAGAATTCGAGAGGTGGCAGCATTGAAAGAATGTCTTCTTTGAAGCAAGCAACAATCAAAAACTTTTTTGCTTAAATTATAATATCTAGAGTTAAAAAAAAAAAAAAAAAACTTTTAAACACGCCAGCACAAATTGGTGCTGTCAGTCCTAAGCCTGGATAAAGTGTGATGGTTTTTCTATTGTCACAATATCCCTTAAATTGTCTGTCCAATTATCCGAACTTTTGCTTATCCGAACTAGGGTCTCTCCCGACGTGTTCGGATAATCGGCGCTCTACTGTTTATTACGCGCATGAAAATAAAAATATTTATTTATATGTAAATAGGTTAGTCTAAGCATGTTATTCAATTATTTACTTTTATTTAATTATTTATTTTTATTTATTTAAATATCTATGTTTTATTTTTATTTTATTTTATTATTATTTTTTTTTCTTCATTTTCATTTGTAAGTTTCAACTGGATGTATTTTATAATATTACAAATATAATTATTCCAATTTTATCAGATTCATAATAAATATTGGCAAAGTTTTATTTCAGTTTCACAAGTAAAAATATATAGATTCCTTTTTATGTAAAATAAATAGTAAAAATAATATGAAAACGTGTAAATGTTTTGCTTCTGTTGGCATGAGTTCGGTATACTGAAATCATAGGTATTACCTTATTTTTAATTGCACCCGCACGTTTTGAATGTACTGAACAAAATGTATATTCGATAGGGCCAGAAAGTGGTCCATTCCTATATTTAAATGTACAGATGGCGCTTTTCAAGTCAATTTCTATTTTCGGAAATTTTTAACGGAAATAATTTACAGTTTAACGGAATAAAATTTACAAATTTATTTATTTATTTATTTTTATTTATTTATTTATTTATTTACTTTATTTTTAAATTTTTTTATGGTAGATTATCATCATTGACATAAGAAATATTATATATCAACTTTCACGAAAATTTGTTGCGCTGTTTTGTAAATCAACGCGCTAGTCTTAAAAAAAAAAATAATTTTTGTCATTTCGTGAAAAATTAGGGTCATTGAAACATTGCGAGTTTTTGCCTGAGAAAGTTCGTTCAAATCTCACTTTAAAACACGTGAAAAATTACAAAGAAAATCTTTTACGCTATTTTTATAGAATGCATACATTTTGAGAAAAATGTGTCTGCGGCAAGTTCATGATCAAAGAGGGGTTTAATACAGAATATATACTTTATTTTATAATATTACCATCTACTATGCTTTTCTACTGCGCGCCACTTCTCGGTTGGATAGTTGGCCGTTTATTTTGGGAGAGGGTTGGGCCCAGCGACTGCTATAGCAATTTCTGTTGTTCATATAACGTGTATTCAATTAATATTTTATAAATTCTTTTAATTTCCTATGCATGCTGGGTGACATTTTTTTTTTCCATTAAAAAATCAACTGGTGGATTAAAATTTATTTTTGCTACAATATAATGCATCAGTACACAAATTAGCTTCAACCATGTCCTGGTCGTCTGACCATAATATCAGTATTTTTTTCCGGTCAATAGTCTAGACATGAACCCCGTAAAGGTCATGTGGGTGTTCGTTGTACGCAAAATGTATGCAATCAGGAGATAATATCTTGCTGTTTTGGAGCTATGATCTGCTACTTTAATAGTGTGGAATGAAATATCACTTCCGTGATACAAGACCTTAACAAAATCTTTTCCAGAATGTATATTAGGCGTATATTTGTGTTAAAGTTACACAAATGTGGGAAATAAGAGAAAATAAATTGTAAGATTGTATGTAACTTTGGGGTTTCAAATCTTTATCCACGGTTTTATGATATCAAAAATCCATTCGGATATTACTAATAGAAATGCTCAATTATAAAATTTTATCAAGACTTACGATAAATTATCATGTTATTATTATCATACATTTTAATTTTATTTTTAGTAAAGTCATAGTTATAGTTATGAGAATTCTATGATACATGCTCTTAAAGATATTTTGATGGCTGTAATTCTCTGAGAACAAAGATGCCTGCATTCATCGTAGAAAATCATTTTAATAAAAAATAATTTTCGCAAATAACTTCTTTTGCGTGAATTTGTATAGGGAAATATAGAAAACAGTTTTGTGATGACAACAATATACTAAATTAATCTAGAAAGCACTTTAGAATATAATAATATATCAATAGCTTACAAGCTTCCTCAACCTTGGAACTTCTTGTCTTAATTAATCGTATAAATTTAGATTTAAATAAAGCAAAACAGTTTATTCGTAAATAGTAGTGTTACAAATTCGAGCTAATTGGCAGCTATGTGTATTTCTTGTATGAACAAAAGCTTTTACAATAAATTTATTAAAATTAAATAAAATTTGTACTAAAAAATAAACGTACTTTGACATTATTGAAAGATCATTACTATGATCTGATTAATAAATGCTGTACCTTCACATTATTATAAGATTACCATATTCAAATTTTATCATTAGTAAAATCAGTTTCTCTTGAAATACAATATAAAACCTTTTTCCTTTATTTTAATTTGAAATAATATTACTCTTATAATTAAAGTATAACTTTCAACAGAATCTTCTTTTTACTTTTTGTAATAGATATACTGTATCAGTTATACTTTTAGTATCATTTTATTAACGCTAAATATGGTACATTTAAATTGGCATAAGGTTAAGAAAAAGTATCGTAATTGTATCTATATTAATGAATGAAAAGTTTCGAATATTTCTTTTTTTGATATCGAATAGATATCATTTGATATGATTAAAAATAAATTATCCAATTTGTAATAATATAGCATGTCTGTAAAGATATATGTTTTACTTTTTCTCAACACTTTCATATCATATGGTATCTGTGGCATGATATCAATTTTCATTTTATATCTTATTTCAAGCAAAATAATATTAATAGTAATAATAAAACGTGTAATTATAATACTATAAATTGTAGTAAAAATATTACTTCTTCTTTTATATAAACTATTCAATTTCTAAATTTTAGCACTGGTTATTTTTTTACTGTTAATAACGCGTATTTCAAAAATATTTCTCTGGGTGCAAACGAAACAGGGGTTTATCCCCCTTCGTGAAATTTAAAATGGCATATCTTCGTATCAACCTTAGGTGTGAGTTCAAACTATTGCCAATTACCCATATTGTACAACTAGCGCGACGTAAAAACCCAATAAACCTCATCGTTAAAAAACATTTATGAGTTACATTGAGATTTTAACATTTTATATACATAGGGTAAGCATTTTAAATTAATATTTAAAAATATATGAATTGTGGACAACAATTTTAAACAAGAATTGAGTTATAATTTTTAATACATACGTACAAATTTTTTATTGACTTTGACAGAATTAATTTTTGAGCTATGCTTTAACAATCTCTGGTGATTTTAATTCGGGGCCATATATTATGAAAAACGGTATACGCAAACAATATAGTCACAAAAAGCAATTTTAATTCGTTGATGACGATAATTTTCAAAAATTAAAATTCAGGTTCATATTTTGTTGATCGTTTCAACAATAATAAAAGTTTTCCAGCTGAAATAAACTTTTCTACAAGGCATGTGCTAACATGTGCACAAGGCTTAAGAAAGTTAGGCTTTCTTACAAACATTAAGCCTTTTTCCCCTGGAATAAATAATATGTTCTTCTACATTTGGCAAACACTAGTATCATGATTTAACCCACAGTTTGTCCTTTTACATACAACTTTTTAAAATTATAGCCGACAATTACAAAAAACTAATCGTGTACTTTTTTTCTGAAATTTTACTCCACATTTATTCGATATCTCAGCACTTTCTCTCCCAAGATAAATTCTGGCATCATTTTATCAAGTATTAGCGTGATAAATAATATATTTTCACGAAACTTTCATGTATGTACGTCATCGTTTTCGTATATTGATATATAGTTGAGAGATGAGAGTGGCGAGCCGTCACTAATATTCTGAAGCTATTAATTCCGTTAATAGTTAAAGACAGTTAATTTCGGGCATTAATAGCTTAAAAAGAAGTATATTTTATGCAATAGCACAAATAATAAATCACTTTCGCTCAAAATGTACAATACAGAAATACTTTTGAGTAATTTAGAAAATAGAGAACATACATTATATTGTTAATATTAAAAGGATACTTGGCACTGGATTATTAAAACCACAGAAATCTTCAACCTCTTGAACGCAAAAGATAGAAAAAAAAAATAACTGAAAATTAGACAGCTGTTTCGGTAGCATTTAGCGTGCCGTCATTACTGCATGATGATGCTAAATGTACGCTAAGTGCTACCAATGACATGTACGCTAAATGATACAGAAACAGCTATCTGCTTTTCAGTTTTCTTTTTCTCTTTCGCGTTCAAGACGTTGAAGATTTCCGCGGTTTTAGCATTATATTCTTGATTCAAAAAATTTATTCGGTGTACTTTTAATTCATATTTATAATACAATAATATAATAGTAGTAGTATTTATAATTGTATAAATGTACTATGTCTGTTGGTTTATTTTTCATTTTAGAACCACCCTTTTTGAAATCATAGGCCGATTTAGATTTGATCACACTATCGCAACTACATTTTGAACACTATTTTTTTAAAGTTAAAATTACAGAAATTCGTCAAGAGATGAGATCGGATCTTTTATTCTCTCCTGGTGATTTTGTTATAGTTATTATTATTATTATTATTATTATTATTATTATTAAAGTTATAACTGTGATTTTGAGTAATTAATGAAAAATGCTGCAAAATTTCGGTAACTATATCAGTATGGAAAAAGTAGTAGCAAAAAAGAAGAAACACAGCAAAAATTTATCCTGAATTCATCGTTTAAATAAAAAAGATAATAATTATTTTTTTAAATAAGTGTGCTTATTTATCGCTGCCTAAATTAGGTTTATAAATACCAGTATTTTCGGAAAAAGCACAGAACATTTGCAGAGAAAAAAAATCAAGGATTGTTCTGTACCATAGGCTTAAATAAGGTCTCAGAGTAATAAGTACAAAGCTTTGAATATGGTGTTTATTCAAAGTTTTGCACTTATTTCTTTTAAACGCCAGCTATGCAGTGTTTATTTTATAATTCATAAGGGTCTGGTTGTGGTTCTTCGACTGAAGATTTAGAAGCGAAATATTCCCTGAACTTTAAAGAGCATAAAATAACAGATCTCGATGACATTTAATTCACAACACATGAGAAAATTTGTTTCCACAATTACTGATTATCTAATGTATTATTTTTTCAATTCCGTTTTCACATTCACATATTTCATGATCATTATTTTAGACTTTTTTTTTTCTTTTTTATATATAAGGTAAAGCTAGGAGAGATTGCGCACATAGGGGATCGGAGGGAAAGAGTAGAGTGGGCGAATTGAAATTTTAGGTGGTTGTACAACACCAATAGTGAAGTGCCGACTTGAATTTGCATATTGATTGCTTCAAGTGTTTAAGATAAAACGTGGTTAATTTGTCTCGTTCTCAAAAATAAATGCTCGAATTTTCATAACTCTTTCTAAGTATTTAAATACAATGGCAGTAGTACAAAATATTTTTTAAATTAAACAAATTCTTATAACCTACTGACCTAGACTAACGGCACAAGTACCACGATTTCTTTTAAAGGTGAGTAATTATTTAATGAAACACTGAGTTACGCTTTTGCTGTTTAGGAGAGATTGAGCGTTTAAAATTCTATACTAACAGAGATTTCCACGCTTATTGGTGATAACGAGACAACGATGATGAGTTTGTTCAATGCCTGGGACTGTACTAAAACTTAATTTCCATAAATCATTAGACTAGTTCAAACCATTAGAAGTTATTTAATCTTAAAAAAAAAAAAGAAGAAGAAGAAGACTTTATTTTCGAAATAGTTTTATTAGAAAAATCTATTGTGGCATACCTGACATCTCTAAATAAAATTTTGTAAAATTATGATAAAAAAATTGCGCCTTTTAAAATATTTTTTTTCACCGTTACATACTTTTAATAAAGTAAATATCATAGGTAAATCATAGGTAAATGCAGTTTCAAAATGAACATTTTTTATAAAGTACACTTGGGCAGTTATATTATGTGAATCTTAAGAAAAAAAAAAAAAACAAATACTTACATTAAAATACAGGAATAAATCTTTAAATATATGAGATCCTTCTCAGATATTTTATTCACTTTAGCAAATGTTAAATTCTTTTTATGCATAACATAAGATGAAGCTAGATATATGGAAAGCATATGAGACCAATGTTATTTTTCGACATACATAAAATTTCAATCTGAATTTCGAAGAACATGAAAAGGAAATAATGCCTGTGTTTAGTCAGGAATGATGGAATAATGATTTTTACTTCATGTTTTATTCATATTTCTGTATTAAAGAAAAAATCTGCTGCTACTGATGTATATATAACAACTACACTTATATTTTCGGAGAGGCGATGAATACACAGTAAAATAACTATAATTTTACTATTATACAAAAAAAAAAAAAATGTATATTTACAAAAAGTTTCTGGAAAGAGCAGTTAATATTCGTACTTAAATGTCTGTAAATTTCCTAGAATTTCGGCGCTTAAGACTGTCAAAAAATTAAATAAGAAGATAAAACAGAGCTGACAAAAGCGAAATATGTGGATACCAGCATTTTCTAAAAATAGTTTTTGCCTCATTTAAACTTAGAAAACCTTAATAAAGATTTATTTATAAAAAGAAGTTCAAAGAAGTCGCCTGTGGCAACACTGATCAAAAGTATTAAGTTAAATAAAAAAAATAAAAAAAATCTATAGATTTCAGTTAATATTTATAAAATGTTTTCGATTGATATATTTTATTCATGTTCACTGTGACATGTTATTTGTTGATAATGTTATATATAACGGCACTTGTTTGGATATAGGGATTAACAGAAGATTTGCAATGCAATAAGGTCTATGAAATGAAAAAATATATACCACCTACAGGGATGGAACACGGGCGCAGAATTCATACCACTATCAATGTAAGAAAATTTTCTACTTCGTAAATCAACGATATTATAGGTAGAGAAATTTCTTCAACAGATTCCGGTGTGAATCCTGCGCCCGTGTTCCATCCCTGCACCTATATCCAGAACGAATAAGTAGTCATTTTCTGAATTCCCAAACTAGAAATATAAATTTCCGAATTTATCATATAAGCTAAAAAAAAAATAAATAAACTGAATAGAAGAAGCAATCGATAATTTCTAAGGTAAACCTAGGAGAAACCGCGCGGTAGTACAGATTGCGTACATAGGGGATAGGCGGGAAATTGTACAGTGGGCGAGTTGCGATTTCAGGTAGTTGTACAACATCCATAGTGAAGTGTCGACTTGAATTTGCATGTTGATTGCTTCAAGAGTCTAAGACAAAACACGGTTACTTTGTCTCTTTTTCAAAAATAAATGCTTGAATATTCGTAACCCTTCCTAGAAATTTCATTACAACGCCAGTAATACAAAATGTTTTTAATTTAAACAATTCCTTTAATGCTACTAACTTAGACTAACAGTACAAGCACCACGATTTTCTATAAAAGCGAATAATTATTTAATAAAGACTGCGTAATCTCTCCCACCAAAACGGCAGAGTTTGCGCTTTAGCTATTTAGGAGAGATTGCGCAGTGTTTTTTTTTAAATTCTGTACTGATACATATTTCGCAGCTTATTGATAAAAACAAGACTATGAATGTGAGTTTTTTGAATGTCTGAAATTCTACAAGGAAATAACTTCCACAAGTAACTGTACTAGTTCAACCCATTCGAGACGGACTTTTTGGAGATTGTTCACAGAATCTGAAATTGAACATTATTCGGTAGTGGCTCAATCAACAAAAGCCATACTCTGGTGGGGTTTATCTTTCGAATGCTAATGTTAGCTTATGAGAAATTTATCGTAAAGTATTTAAATGTTATTCTACCTGTTTAGTTTTGCAATATTTAAAAGTATGATGCTCAAGTTTTGTGTCGTTGCCGGCTGCTTAAATAGAGGCGATAAAACTAAATGCAAGCAAAATATATCAAAGTAACTCAAACTTCTTTTTAAGATGTGTAATCGTTTAAATTTCAATAAAGAAATTAAATTAAATAAATGAAAATGATTTTAAAGTTGAAATGAGAAGATTTCAAACCAAGCGAAATTTTGGTTTCGTATTTGTACGGAAGATTTTAAGGAAAAAAAAAATTAATAAACGGTAATCGATGGGCGTATTCTGGGCTTAAAAGTGGGTGGGACTAGCCATTTAACCATATATTATTGCACACATAGTGTGCTACCCGTTTCTTTCTTTCTTTCTTTCTTTTTTTTTTTTTTTTTTTTTCGCTCGGAAATACAATCCGTCTCGAACAAATGGTTCCACGGAAATTTCATCATGTACAACAATAAGTGTAAAGATTGTGGAACACGCGAAATTCGGTCATCAAACAAGAAACCATTCACGCTGAATAAGAGATATCTACTAATTTTAAGTTAAAGCGTTATCTAGTAACTTAATGTTATTTTGCAATTTTTATCTAGTCTTGTACTTTTTTCTGTTTCTTTAATATTTTTTATTTTTTATAATTATTTTTAAATTTCTTTCTCTTTTTTTTTTTTTTTTTTTTTTTTTTTTTTTTTTTAATTATTGAATTGAAATATCCACTCACAATATAAAAATATTCTTTTACAAATAACTTACAACAATACCATTTAAGTGCAACTATTATTATTAGCAATGTAATTGCACTTATAATTAAGTGTAATCTCTTTTACACATGCGCGCAATCACTCCTACCCGATAAGTAGAGATTGAGCAAAATAGCTCTCTTATTATTAGAGCTTGTTATTAGAATTTATTAGAGCTTTTTTTTTTTTTCAAATAATAACAAAACAACTAAATAGTAATGGAAATGCATAGAAGAAGGATCAATTCAAAATTATGCACCAACAGTTTAGCAAAAAATTAATATTTGGATTTTTTATAACGTTCTGTTGAATTGTGCGCAAACTCTCCTAGCTTTACTTTATACTTTTCTAAATAATGCAACGATATACATTATACATTAAATCCTTTAAATTGCTAGAAAATCTCTCTTTGGTTTCTAGACGTTTCTAGATTAATAAACTAGAAGTAAAGTTACTAAAACTCGCCTCTTGTGTTGACATTCATTTTCAGAGATTTTAATATAAGTTTGACCACAAATATATAAGAAAACGATCTAGAACTGTAATAAAAGTGTCTAGAAATCGCTAACAAAAAAATTATAATTTATGAGGATTTATTTTCTAAATGACAGTCGCAGAATTTTTTCTCAGTGGGGGAGGTGAGATTTTAAAACAAAATTTAATATATTTATACTACATATACTATAACAGAAGTCGTGTATACTTTCAAGATAAACAAAACTATTTTTTCAGTAAAATAAGGTATGATTAGAGAAATTTACTAGTAAACAGAGCCTCAAACTATTATTCTGTATTATTATTAAATATTATGGGAAGTTGCTCAATGTAAATTTTCAGTGCTGTTAAGATTTTTAATGCATTATATGATGCGCAGAGTTTATTCACATATACAAAACTTTACAGAAGCAGTCTTTTTAAAGCTTTCTCTTTAAAAATAAAGTTACAAAGTTGTTTCTGTGAGACTCTTTGCGCTATAGGTAAAACAAAATATAGATATTTAGGTTTGCTATTTTAAAAGACACTTCAAGACAATCACTACGTGAAACGTACGAAAAAATATCTATTATCCCTTTTTTTTTTTTTTTTTTTTTTCTAAATAAATAAAAAGACGTAAAAATAGTTTTTTGTAAGTTTTCCTTTCTCCATAATTAAAAAAAGTAATAATAATAATGTGTCATCATGGAGGCAAATACAATTAATGTTAAACGGTGCAATGGATATTTTACAGTTAGAAAGTGTTTTTAACATATGCTAACAAATGGTTTTTCGTTCTTGTATAAATATTACTAGCAAGCTTCGCCCGCTTCGCTGGGCACTATATTTAAAAAATTTCTTTTTAACTGAATAATTAAAACGTTTACATAAATATATTTCGATTGGCGATTATTTTCGTCACAATTTTAGTATGGGATCTCCTTGGCAATATCAAACATTTCTTTAACTTCTCGAATCTGTGCAACAAAACTATTATTAAAACGAATATTTTCGAAAACAGTGAAATAGAAAAGTTAATTCTTCGAATATTCTGGAAACAGTTGAAGCTGTTAATCGTACAGTAAAGGCACTATTCGATGAATGGTCGAATCAGTGAACGCACGTAAGTCGTTTTTGCAGCAATCACTATAACGCACGAATATACGCTTCACGCACATGAAAAAAAGAACTGGACAGCCCTACTTGCTGTGCATGAATCTCAGAACACGCGAAACTCGGTTCCGCGGCAATAACTATCACGCATGTTAAAACCAAAAATCTTCACTGGACATCCCTACCTCACTGTGCATGAATCTGAAAACGCACGAAACTCGTTTTCGCAGCAATCACTGTCAAGCATGTTAAAAAAAAAAAAAATCACTGGACACACCTACATCAAATTAAGAAAAATCAAATAAACCAACCAAATCTCTCGTAATTCTTTAAAACGTAACTCTTGTTCAACGTAAAATACACTCAAATCAATGAAAATTAAATAAACCAATCAAATCTCTCGTAATTCCTCATCACATAGCTCTGGTTCAACGTAAAATACACTCAAATCAATGAAAATAAAAAAAAAACAATCATATCGCTTGCAATTCCTCAAAACGTAGCTCTAGTTCAACGTAAAATACACTCAAATCAATGAAAATCAAATAAACCAATCAAATCTTTCGTAATTCCTCATAACGTAGTTCTAGCTCAACCTAAAATACACTCAAATCAATGAAAATCAAATAAACCAATCAAATCTCTTGTAATTCCTCATAACGTAGCTGTAGTTCAATGTAAAATACACTCAAATCAATGAAAATCAAATAAACCAATCAAATCTCTCCTAAGATTCTCCATTCTGCGTCATTATAGAAATGGGAAGTTTTTTTTTTTTTTTTCATATTTTTATTAATTAAAAGAAAACTAATCAAAAATTCGAAAATCTGACTTCGATGTGCGCAATGACCCTTCGGAGGGCAACTTTGTGTTAAATCACGTGACTGTCCGAGCTACCGTTTCCGAGAACAGTGAAATATATATATATATATACAAATCTTGGTCACTTAATAGTATAAGATAAGCATTCACCAGTGTTGCCAGATTGGGGACTTCTTTTATTCAATTCTCACCAATAATTTTGAGAAGTGATGTTTGATATGCATAATAGACGATCAATCTTGAAAGTGATTAGGCAACCGTTACAATCGAAATTTAGTGGTGGATATTGAATAAAAAAAGTCCCCAATCTGGCAAAACTGGCTTCATCCTACATAATATTTATGTTTTAATGTAGCTGAAAATCTTCTAAATTTCCTTGCACCACTATTTTAAAATAATTAATTTTGCTTTATTTATTTATGAAAAATCTGCAATTAAATTAGACAAAACTGTTAGCATTAAGGTTAGGGTCAAATGACTATACGATTGTCCTCCGTCTCTTTAAATAGACAAAGTTAACTATTCTAAAATCTGAAATACTCGTGCTATCATCAATCGCTGTTATGAAACAAAAATTTTATCAATTATCACTATTCTGGAATTGTGGTGTCATTTGTAATCACAATTCCGAAATGGTAGTTTCACCAGAAATCACTATTCTGCAAAAATGGTGATAAAATTTTGAAAGAATTGGCATATATGTCTTCTTATGATTTTATTATTCAAACGTACTTAATATATATAAAATTAGTCTTGATTTAAAAATTATTTGTGGACAGTGCAATAAATGTCTTTATTTGTTTGAGAACATCAACTTGTTTTTACTTAACGTGAACATTTTTTTAAACAAATTTTAAAATAAATTACAGTTAATCATCAATAGTAATAAAACAGTTAATTAAGAAAAAATTTAAACTTATTTCTATCTATAAATTTAATGCATCAAATATATGTAGTAAATATATGAATTGTAAGATTATATTTATAAGGTTTTTATCTAGTGACATATATGAACACAGGGCAACTCGAAATAGAAACATTTTAGATAACATTAAAACAGAAAGTAAAAGGTTTCTTTTTTTACCTTTCTATAAAGAGATTCTTTGCCTAAGATTATTAATAAAAAGACGAAATCATTCTGAAGAGCCCTTCAATGAATCATTTTGCATTTAATTAAAACCAATTTCTCTTAATCTTCCAAAATGTGCGTGGTCATCCTTTTCGCATAAAAATGCCGAAAAAAATATGTTACTTATTTTCTTTCATTAAATAAAATTTATGATAGATGTTGAGTATGTCAATAACTTTCTATATTTTGACAGTCTGAAAAAAAAGGCAATCTACCAACGTAATATTATGTATGGTTACATACTAAAGAAAAGAACGTTATATAAATTAATGATATAAAAATTATCGAGTGATAAATTATTCAAAAATGTTTCAAGTATATAAGGTTTGAAAAAAAAAAATAGAAAAGGTAGCTTGAAGATGTTTTACAGAGTATAAATTTACATAAAGTTAAGAGGAATGTGCTTTTAATAATTTGTTTAGTAAAATAATTTTATCTGAATTTTATATTTAATAACAAAAAATAGCATTTGGAAGATTAAGAAGTAAAATAAAGATTCATTTCTTTAATTCATTAAAAATTTAAGTTTGGAATATTTTGCAATAAATTATATAAATAACATTTTTTGTTAAATCATTATTACTACTATATAAGGCACCAGTTAAAAAAAAAATAAATAAATAAATATATCAAGTGAACAAATTTATCTTTTATTTGATATCTCTTTTTATTTCAAAAAATGTAATGTATATTTATATAAATATGAAAATATCTCATTACATATTTTATGTGTGTGTGTGTTTATTTTCTTAACTCTCGAATGCCCATGGCAGCACATATTCTACGATACAAAGTTTGCACGATGCAGCTTTTTCATCCATATATACGAATAGCAATACTTTATTTATGTAATTATACAGGATTATCATAAACGTCTATTTTTAGTGATTAGTGGTGGGCAACATATGTCAGAATATTTTTCTTGTATAATAGCATAGCTTCCTAAACTAGATGCCTGTCGCGTGGCTTGGAAACTTGGCAACAGTTGAAGCAGTAGACAGCACCACATGGTACAGATTGCACGACTTTTTTATTCAATATGTCACCAATAATTTTAAGAAGTGATATATGATATACAATAATCGACGTTTCTTCGATTCCATTCGCCTTTTATGCATATCATGTCCCACCTTTAAAACTTTTTGGTGGCTGTTGAATAAAAAAGTCATGCAATCTGTACCAGGTGGCACTGTCTACCGCTTCAACTGTTGCGAAGTTTCCGAGCCATGCGACAGGCATCTAGTTTAAGAGGCTATGATAATAGTGTCATGTGCTATCATGATAACAATACATTAATACATAATTATTTAATAACTTCTATGGAATTTACCTGAGTGCGCTGAAGGCTTCTTTATCTTTTAAAAATTATTTGCATTTTTAGAGGCACATATAAAAAATGCATTGCATTTTATAACACATTTTGTTTTTCAATACGACTGCCATTATCTCAGCTAGGTACAATAAAGCAATTTGGTTGTGCTTTTAAACAATTAGGAGCTTTTATTTCAATCTATATCATACATCCCAAAGTTTCTAATTTTAAATCAGATTTATCACCAGAATTTTGATAATGAATTTGTCACATTCGACGAATAAATTAAATTAATTAAACTGAAAGCATTTATAAAACCTTACCGACATAAAGTTTCCGTTGAAAAAAAACGGGAGACGACACCTATGCTGTATGTCATATAATTTTAACATTTAGATATTTGTTTTATTCATTTATATGCAACAATTTAAATTGGCGAGTAAATATCTCAATAAGAAATTTTACCTTATGATCATTTATAAAAACGACAGGGATAAATTATTATTATTATTATTATTTAATAATCCAACATATATTTTAAACGTACGCGCTAGATTATATTGTAAAATTAATTAGGTAAATTATTAAAAATAAATAAAATCATTTAGTCAAAAGAGTTTAAGGAAAAAAAAAGTTTTTTTCAAATATTCAATAAAAATTCTAATTTAATTTAATTTACTGTTAGTATTATTTGAAACTATGTGACAATAAATTATATTTAAAAGGACAAAGTACTGATTTTTGCATAACCTATCTATTATTATTTTTATTATTATTACTATTATAAGGAGCAACATCTCTAAATTCAAGTTAAAAAAAAAAAAGAAAGAAAGAAACTTAAAACTAAAATAAAAGAGAGTGATATTTTTCAGACTTTTCTTAACTAATTAAAAAATTAATCTAAATTATTATTGTTAGGAGAGTCTTTAAACATAATATCTAAATTTATAATATCTAAATTTCCTGAAAAGAATGGAAAATTAATAATTATATGTAAATCATTAATAGAAGAGATGTAAATAATGTCACCGAGAATTTGAAAACTAATAAATCTAAATCATTAATCTCGGATTAATATTACCAATTTATCTTACTAATCAAACAAAATTTTCTTATGAATGTATTATCATGCAGTTCAAAACTTACATAATTAAAATAAATCAAAGAATTTTTTTTTTCTGACATTGCTTTTAAAAATTAATAATTTAGATACGAAAAGAATTATTATGATACAGAAAACGTCTTTGTTAAAATTCATTAAAATAATTTATTACATTTTTAAGTGGATAATTGACAAACGAAAGTATCCCACAACCACATATACATGGATGTCCAAATGTCACTGACACTAGTAAACTTTAGCATAAAATCAAGTAAGCGGCGTATGAAAGTGCGGTTTGAACTACAGTGCTTATTATAATGCAAAGTTTGATTGAATAAAAAAAAAAGTTTAAAATTTTCCATCCAGATGGCGCTACATGTCTTTTAATTATGTTAATACAGCGTTCCTTAAATGTTTCCAATGACTATTTCGATACGCAGGCATAACACATCTTGATTTCTTAAATGAAAAAGGTAGGGCTGACATTAAAATGTAGAAGACACGAATAATAATTAATTGGTAATCCAGTATCTTCCATAATCAATGTGGATTTAACTGGTTTACTGTTTGGATGTGATTCGAGTTATAAAAGACATATATATTTAAATGTTATAGTAGGAGAAGGTGGCCTAAAATGGACCTAGAGAGCAAAAAGATCCACATATGTTTTCTTCCAGACAGATAGCGCTATCTTCAAAGTAACGCATAAATTAGTTGTACCAAGTCAAGAAAAATTAATGGCGGTATTCAGGCGATCGCGGTATTATGTGTCTAAATAGAATTCTTTTAAATAATAGGTTTTATAACATCTCTCATAAAGTACGCACTAACTTTCCTATTTATTTAGATGTACAGTCTTTCATGTACAGAAATATGTACTGGTTTACTTTTTTTTTTTTTCATTATGTATTGTCATAATTACTTTTATGCCCTTTATTTTACTGATAAAAAACAATTTACACTTAGTTATAAATGAAGGATCATTTTGCTCTTTGGTGAGAGTTAAATGATCCTTTGGACACTTTTTAAAATATTTATTTATTTATTTTTCAAGACTCAATTTGGGTTTATATTTTATTATTATTTTTTTTTATGCACAATTTAGTGTAAAACATACTAGCAAATGATCAAAAGTTTATTTAAACAATTATGTTATTTTACACAAGTTTTTTTTTCCTTAAGGGGATCACTTTAGTCCACCTTCCCCTATATTTCGCATATTATGATAATCCTTGATGTTTTTAAGGCATAGCGATATCCATGAGGAATATTTGTAACTCAAAATTTTTGTTCATTCAAACGGAACTTTAGTAAGAAGAACTATAGGACATACTGCAGAATAGTACGTTAATTTCTTCGTTTTACATTAAAGTATAGAACGTGTCAAGAATGTTTTGCCGAACATCGCCCAAATCACTGGCCTGTTATCGGATGACAGTGTAGTACTTTTTTATTGAATAGAAAATCATCATATTAAATAATTTAATATAATTATCATTTATGGTTTAAACCAGAGATAATAAATCTTATTTAGGAAATATAAGTGCTGATAGCTATATCATAGTTGCGAACTTTTACACTTTTTTGATTATCGGAAATATTTTATAAAAAAATTTCACCTTACTAAATCAGTAAAAAGTGTCATAGAAATATATAAAAAACGCCTGTAAAAATTTCTCTGTAGTCAAAATGCGTAAATGTAGGCAACTATGCTATATATATTCAAAGAAGTTACAATTTAACTTCCGGTATTAACTGACTCCTGTAGCCAAAAATTCGGTAGGATTGTCACAAAATTTGGTATCTACGAGTTACAGAAGACACTATCAAAAATTAGCGCTCAAAATCTAACAACTAAAAGAAAGCTGTTAAACAATATCCACTGTTTTTTGTTAACATGGCAAAGCAGACCAAATATGCGAGTGGAAATTGGGTGCTATCTAGTTTTTAAAGGTAAATTTCAATTTTTTTTTTCTGTTTTTGACGCTGCTTTATCCATATTTTTTTCCCTTTATTTAATCCCAAATTTCTCTCAAATCAATCCTTTCAAAAATCTTCGATTAGATGCATCATGTATTTTAAAAGATATAAAAAAATTTATAGATTCAAATATATTCATGTCAGTGTGAAATTCATCACATTAGGATAGACGTAGCTTCACATTTTTGTGATGTGAAAATATATACATTTAATTACACGTGCGCGTTTGCTTTTACAATGCGTGCATACACTTTATTTTATTTATTTTTATTTTTATTTTTATTTATTTATTTATTTATTTATTTTATTTTTATTTTTATTTTATTTTTGAGCTGCGAGTGATTATTTCTACCTGAGACATTTATCGCCCTTTTTTGTAATTTATGGTGCTTACTTAAAAAGTTTTTATTATTCATTATTTTATACTGGTTTTTTAGTGCTTATTATGGAATATGGTATCATAAACGCGTTTATGTTTCAATTTCAGGAACTTGAATAAAATTAAAACTTTTGAAATCTGTTTACTAAATTAATCGGGTGTATTTATGATTTAATATTTATTTCTATATAATTAAATTCCACAATGTATTTTAAACCATATGAAATGTACTTTACATTATGAAGCGATAAATATTATTTTTTTTTTATTTAAATGCTACGCAACAAATATACAAATACTATAATCAAATCATTCTTTGAATTCTTTTATATGTATATTAATGGAGTTTCTGGCACCGCGATACGAGTTTGAAGAAAGTTCCTATATTATTTTTGCGTTTCAATTACATCATAGTTTAGCATTTTAACAATCTTTACGTGCATATGGAAATTACAATAATTATAAACGCGATCTGAAAGGCTTTGTGTGTGTGACTTTATGGACAAATACTCCACTTTCATGAGCACATTATTTCAGAAATTAAAATTTTAATAAAGATATTCAATAAAAAGTTAGGGTGAAGTGGGGTAAG
Organism: Salticus scenicus; assembly: GCA_963930645.1. NCBI lineage: Eukaryota > Metazoa > Arthropoda > Arachnida > Araneae > Salticidae > Salticus > Salticus scenicus. The sequence continues at coordinate 110,081,707 of OZ005657.1, forward strand.
AGTAACAACAACTTTTCGAATTGGATACATTTTACTTCGAATTGGACCTCATTTTACTCAATGCTTTTTATACTTCAGAAAATGTTACACATAAACTACAAATAAAACTGCTCTGAAAAAAAAATTCGAGATCTGATACCATTTTTGCTGATTGTTATGAAAAATGACCTCCTGAATCCGAATATGACTCCCATTTTGCTTAGTCATCCACCGTTTTCTAGATACACCACCCCCTCCCTCAATTTTTTTCCCTGTTCGATAATTTTATGACCATGAATTTGATTCGAAGAATGAAAATTAATTAATTTAACACCTAAAAACAAAAAAAATAAAATAAAAAATAAAAAATAAAGTTTAAAACATAACATTGATAACAGATTAAAAAAATATAAGATACGTAATGCATAATTACAGTGGCAAATCCCCCCCCCCAAAAAAAAATCCCCTTGTCGCAAATGTCCATGTTTTAGAATTTTCCAACTCTGTAGCCCCTCAGAAGATATTTAACTATTAAAATAATCCTCCCCCTCCTAATAATCAAATTTATAGCTGTAAAAGCATAAAAAAAATAATAAAAATAGAGGGCATTTCTAAAAAACGGTGGGTGATAGGGCAAAATGGGCATCATATTCGAATTCCAGAGGTCCTTTTCCATAAGAATATGCTGAAATGGTGTCAGAGGAAATTTACATGCCTAGCAGTGTAATTGGCCTTTAAGGTGACTTGACACCTTTGACTTAGCACCACTCAATATTTCATATGAAAGCCTATTTCCATTTAATATCTATAAATTGAACTATATTATGATTGTTAAATAAAATACATATTCAGGCAACAGTTTTTATGGGTTTTGACATATTTTTTACAGATTTAAAGTCTTTAAATTGAGTTCTTTTATTTTTTCATTTCTTCATAAATTTATGATCTTCAAACTGCTAAAACTTTTACAAATATTTAAAAAAAGACTTCATATGTACAGGTTGTCCCACAAACAGCGCCCAAACTCTAAAAAGCCAGATTCCTTGTCGGGAGTACATAAAAAATGCCCAAAGAACTGTACCTGTACAGTTTACGAGAAAAATACGAAAAGCAATGTATGACGACACAGTCGCTGTAAGAAAAAAAAAAAACACTTTATTTGACACACCAACAGAAATATTTGCAAATATTTATAAAGGTAGATGTTCAAAGTGTCTGTCGTGCATGTCGAAGATATGCAAATACTGCTGCTGATGTGTCCTATACGGTGTTTTTTCCTTGCACAGCCTGTGACGTCATACTTTGTTTTTCGTATTTTTTTTGTAAACTATGGATCGTACACGGACAGTTCTTTCGGCATTTTTTATGTACTCCCAACGAGGATTCTGGCTGTGCAGAGTTTGAACGTTATTTATGGGACACCCTGTACATATGTATATATTGTATATTATGTTTAATAGAACCTATTTAGAAGAATTAAGGATGGATTTTAAATTTATTAATCAGTTTTTGAGAAAAACGTGAAAAGTGTATGTCTATGTCTGTGTAAAAAAAAAAAAAAAAAAAAAAATGCAATAAAACGTGATTTTTGTTATATTTTTATTTTTAATATTTTTTCTTTTAAAGATATAGTAAAATCCATCCTTAATCTATTTAAGTAGATTCTATTGAACATCCAAGACATAATAAGTGTTTTCTTAAATATCTGTAAAAGTTTTAACATTTTGAAGATCATGAATTCATGAAATGTGTAAACTGTAAAAAACGCAATTTAAAGATTTCAAATCTGTAAAAAATATACATAAAAAACCATAAAAGAAAAGAAACATAATATAGTTCTATTTTAAAATATTAAATGGAAATATAAGTTTTTATATGAAACCTTCAGTGGCACGAAATGAATGTTGCCAATTCTCCTTAAAATACACGAGATTTTTATAGTTTAAAATGAGCAATTTCAAAGGGAAAAACATAAAATTTCTGTTGTTTTATTCACTCCATGAGTTGAAAACGTGTAACTTCCACCAACTGTACCCATGTGCGGTGCATTAAGAGATATTTAAAGCAACTGTCCAATTAGTGAACACTTTCAACAATCTGTCACTTTTTGGATTTTTTTTTTTTTTTTTTTTTTTTAATATCTCACTTCGTTACATTGTTGAGATTTTTTCTGTAAGCATACAACTAGAATATACATCTTTAACACGCCATGAAAGCCTAAAAAAAAGATTAGGATAGTAAGTTTCACTAATAATTAAAAACCGAACTGAAAAAGCAAAGTAAAAAAATATAAGTGATACAGATGAAGTATTTGAGACAATTGTAATAATCCTGGTTTAATTTACCCAATACACAAAATTCCTGGGAAGAGTGTAACCCTGGTCGACAAAACAAAAATTTTAAGAAACAGAATAAATTTGAAGTTATAATAAAAATCTGCATACAAACATTTGCTTCTAACAAAAAAAATGCGGAGTTTACTTAAAAATAGAGCGATAAAAGAACGTCAAATTTTGAGTGAAAGTATTTGACGTAGATGGAAATAAAAGCAGTTTTTCAAACTTTTAAAATTTTACTATCTCATAGTTGATTTCATATTTGATATGATTTCCTAAAGGTAAAAATAACAAACAAAGGTTTAAACAAACAAATATGATGACAATTATGTCCATATTAAGCATATCAGTTACTTTATAAAACGAGTTTACACTTATTTGTGCTTACATATATTTTCACTTCGTCCTGTATAAATATTTTGAAAATTACTATGTATAAGAGATGAATAAAATGTTTCAAATTTTATTTCGGTGAAAGAAAAATGTTTTAAATATCATTATAACATATCATTAAAAATTAATAACAAGGCGTCATTTCATTTACACATCTATGTTTAGTTAAAATCTCAAGTTATGATGTAAATGATTACTTAAGAATAATAAGAATATTAGTTAAAATTTAAGTAAAAAATCTGCAAAAATACTACATCTTAATATATATAAATCTCGTGTCACAATGTTTGTCCTCAATGGACTCCTAAACCACTTAACCGATTATAATAAAATTCGCACACCATGTGCAGTTCGATCCAACTTGAGAGATAGGATAGTTTAAATCTCAAATTATAGTCGCAATTTTAATTTATTGCTAATTATTTGTCTGTTATTATTTGACAGTCACAATTATCTGTTAACTCCAAATGATTCTAACAGATGTCGATACCTTTCGACTGGGTTGAAATGAAAGCTGAAATATATTTGGTGCTGCCATCTACACAAAGAATCTTCAACTTTTTAACCTATTAATAAATTTCGTATAATTCAATTATTTCCACTTAACAGATGTCGATACCTTTCGACTGGGTTGAAATGAAAGCTGAAATGATACGTACAAATCGATTGCAGATATTTTCGAATTTGTAAAATTATTAAGAGGAGCGGGAAAGGGGGGGGGCAGAGGAGCAAAATATAAAAATGGAGTTAGATCATTCAAAATTGGTGCATAGAATTTTTGATACCAACAAATCGATTGCGGATATTTTCGAATTTGTAAATTTATTAGGAGGGGCGGGAAGGGGGGCAGAGGGGCAAAAAATAAAAATATAGTTAGATCGTTCAAATTGGTGCATACAGGTTTTTGACACCTACAAATAAACTGTAGATATTTTCGAATTTGTAAAATTATTTAGAATAGTGGGAGGGGGGAGGGCAAAGGGGCAAAATAATAGAAATAAGAGTTAGAACTTTGAAAATTAGTATTATTAAGTTTTAAGGCCCGATAAATCGATTGCGGATATTTTCGAAAGTATAGAGTTATTAAGAAGGGCGGGAACGGTGGATGAAGAAACGGTGCGCATGGTTTGCGCAGGTATACACTGCCGCAGGCAGTGGGGGTCCGAACAGATTATTCCACCAATGAGAGAAGATTTTTTTGTATTTTATATCATTTTCCTTTCGATAATATATGGATTCATTATGAGTGTCGAACATTTTTCCCGATCAGATTTTTTTTTTCTCTTTTTTTTTCACATGTTAAAAATTAATGCAATTTTGAGAATTCTTTAATTATAGTGAATCATTTAAAAATAGGGACCAGTTAAGCGGGCTAAGTCTGCTAAGATCAAGGATGTTATCAAGGATGTTCTTTATTCGTAAATAATAATTTTAATATATTGAATATTTTACTACATTATAATTCAACGTATAACATAGCCACAGCAACGCGTGGCCGGGTCTGCTAGTAAATGTATAAACTTTTACATTCTTCAGCATTGAAAAAAAAAAAAAAAAAAAAAACCTCTTAACTATCATTATGTAGCAAATCTTAGTTATAAAAACTCCAGGTCAATTAAAAGTATTATTTCGAAGATAGGATTAACCGCTTAATCTAAAAATAAATAGATTTTTTTGTATGGAAGGTTTTTTGTTCGATCAATAAAGTCAATTACTTTTCAATTAATCAGACAGTTCAACAAGAGGAAATCTCTAAAACAAAATTAGAAAAGAAAAGCTATTAGCCTGCGGTTTTAAGTAATATATTTAAGAAAGAAAGATTTTAGTAAGTCATAGTAAAAAATCTTGAGAGAAAAATTAATCTTACTTTAATTCACGTAATACAGAGCGATATATTTTATTAAGAATAATCATGAGTATGTTTAAAAAATTATATATATATATATATATATATTCACATACATGAATGTGTGTGTGTTACAAATTTATACTAAAGTGGATGTAAAAGAATAAAATGTAAAATTTTATACTAAAATAATCTGGTGTGGCACTCACACGACTGTCTCTTACCCTGAAATTTAATACTATAGATGCAGATTGGAGATTAAGGGGTAAGATAACGAATTCTGTTATATAAACGTACGTTAAAAACAATTCCAATTAGGCATAGGATCAGCTTTATTTGACAGATAATTCTGTGTGCGGGGATTCAACCCCCTGTTTTGTTTTTGTACCTACATTTATATAGAATTCAAATATGTTATTAAATTTAAAAGTTCATTTAAAATTATTCAGACAACTTTCACATGCACCATTCCTTGAAACATTAATCTTGATCTTTAATTTTTCTTTTCAAATAAACAAACTTATATTAATTTCAAAATACAACGTTTGAATTGCCTGAAATTGTTTACTTTTAATTTACTCTGATAAGCGAGAGAAAGAGACAAAGATCAAACTCTAAAACCTTACTTCGTTATTCTGGAAGCATCAAAACGTGTAAATACACAAAAAACAATCAATGAATATTACGCTTTAAAAGTATATCATTTACCGTATGGGTATGAGGAATTAATTCCAATTCCAGAGCAGTTTTATTGGACATTGTATATTATTACAATAAAGCACTTCCACTAATTACATCAATAAAAAAAAAATGTTTTCGCTTAATAATTGGAAGACCTGTACATATTGTAAAAATTACGTACACATCACATGGTGCGTATAAATATAATCCTATATTAATAACACATAGCACAATCTGAAATACGCTCCTACCAATTTGAATGTACTGTCCCACTGTATTGTATTTCTCATGCGTAGCCCTGTAAATGAATGGTGAATGATTTTCATTCCATATTCTGCATGAAATCTGTTTTACGCATTCAAAAAATATATATTCATTTCATTTGGTTTAGCTCAGTCTATATATGCTAAACTCTATTTACCTGCAATTTCCCCCATAGACTTCATGTATCTGAATTCTCTTGGGTGGCGCACACGATACATTTGCTTGATCTGAACCAAAAGTTTAGTGTAGCAACCCTATATGATATAAAATAAGGATACCGAGTTTGAACTTCCTGCTGTTATTTGTTCTTTAGATATGCTGAGAACAAACACACACACACAAAGACCAACCGAAAAAAAAAACATTTTTTTTTTTTATTATTATTGTTATTCAGTGCACCTGAAAACATGTAAATATAACAAAAACTTTTTTCCAAAAAATATGACCCTAAAACAATACTTTTTCTTCCATATAAATGAGTAAAAGAAAGTGAAAATATTATTTTTATTAATAAATCATTACTTAACCCTTTCAGGGGCGGTGGCTTGAGGGTCTATCCACCTACTTTAGAAATTTTATTCTAGGTGTGCAGTGGCTACTTTTTCTATCCACTTTTATGAAAAGTTAATATGTACTTCTAAAATTGAAATAGAGGTGGCAGCTCTACAGTAACTTTAAGCAGGATGTGCCTGTGACTTTTTTAAATGGACAAGTTGCGGGAAAAAATTTTGAAGTTTCTATTATATATTTTTATGAAAAATAATTTTTTATTCAAAAGTATTTGGTAGTGTAAATGTACTGTAATGCACCTTTTAAATACAACAGATTTACATATTATCTTAGATCATTAATTTTAGTTTGATTTTTAGGAGCATCTTTTAGGTGGATAGACCATCTAGCCACCGCGCACATATGTCAGGGGAGATACCATAAGACAGGCTGTGCTGGGAAAAAAAAAATCTCAATTTCTTTTTCTTTGTGATAAACAAAAAGGGTCTTTTGGGGTTAGTGAACTGTGATAAATATAAACAGTAAGGGATAGCAGAATGTAAATACAGATGTAAATAAGCGTGGGAGGGTTCTTACAAAAAAGCGATTCAGTATTTCTGTTTACAGTATAGAGAGAGGCTGCTTTTTTCTATTGCTCTTATATCGTGATTTTTAAAAATAAATTTTTATTTCCATAGCTTTTAAAGTTAGTTAATTTCTCTAAATAATCTTAAATTCAATTTATATATCTTAATTTTTATCACAATAATGCATAGAAAAGGCTTATCTTTGAATGAAGCTATTGCTCTGTTTGAAGAGCTACACTCAGATGATGATTCTGCAGTATCTGGATCAGGAACAAGTGATAATGAGGAATATGTTCCAGATTTACCTGAAGAAGAAATTGTTTCAAGTTCGGAAGATGAAAAATCCAGTGAAATAGAAAGTCCTTCTAGCTCAAGAGGGCGAGTAAATTGGAGCAAAAATTTTCAAGTTCGCCAATCTGTTCCAGAATTTATGGAAGAAAGTGGTCCTGCACCTGAGGTCCTTGATATTGATAATCCAACACCACTTGGAATATTTTTTATGTTTATGGCAATGACATTTTGGGAAGATTTAGTTTTTCAAACAAACTTGTATGCTACCCAGTTAGGAAAATCTTTTACTCCAATAGATATAGATGAAGTTTTAAGATTTATTGCTATAAATCTTCTTATGGGAATAAAACGCTTGCCCAGCTATATATATAATTGAATTACTATAACTTTTATTCCTTAAATAGTGAATAATATTTTCTTATTACTAATGCATAAAGGTTTCTAAACAAATTTTAAACAGCCCATATATCTGTGTATATATATATATATATATAATAAATCATTAAAAAAGGATAAAGAAGCATTATAGTTTAAGTAATAATTAATTATTGTTACATTGTATTATTATAATTACATTTTCAAGGCATAGTTTCAATTTTTATTCCTTAAATATATAAATATTTATTTCCATTCAAAAATTACATGACGTATGTGCGCAGTGGCTAGAACGTCTAGCAACCACCCACAAAAAAATCAACACATGCTGAATTTTTTTCTTCATCAAATATGACTTGTAGGGGATGTTTACTTTATGATACATATATATTTAAAAGGAAATTCAATCATTTTTACTTAGTGCCCCTGAAAGGGTTAAGCTAGCAATTGCATTTGAAAGAACATCTTCAAGAGAAAATTTTACAGTTTCCGAACGACGCGACAGGCATCTAGTTTAGGAGGCAATGCCTTAACACTTTCGAGACCACATGTTTTTGTCTTTTTGACAGAAAGCTCCGCCTGTGGACGTTATTCTTTTATATTACATTATTTTAAATCAGTATTTTCTATATTCACATTTATTATATAAATGAATATACATTGTAATCATACTCTTTCTAATCAAAGTATTTGTAACCATAGTGCATTGATTGCATAACAGTGAATACTGGGTATATTGAATGTAACCTATTAAACCCAAAGAAACGCCCACTGGCGGAGTTACAGATTTGCAAATGACGTGAATTCACGTCAGTGGTCGTGAAAGTGTTAATGTACACAGAAACAACTCCATTATCCATATTTATTTATTTATTTACTTATATTTATATTTATATTATCTTATTAATTTACTTTCTAAATAAAGTATCGTCGGGATTAAAAAAAAAAAAAATTATAGTTGAAATAAACAGTTCAATAATAATAATAAAAATGATTATTCGTAAATATTCATCAGATTTCGAATATTTTTATTAAGGTACCATATGACAGGCAGTAATAAAATAAAATCTATTTTGGCAGATATACCAGCATTTCTAATTTTTTCTGAAGCATTTTTAGTATCATACATTGTTCTACACTAACTTTTGAAGAGTAATTTTCTCCAATATGTAATAATGATTAAATGAGAAGAAGAAAATTACTTTTTGAAAAAAGTGGTGTTTGAAAAGGCTGGTATTATCAATACTCCGGAATAAATTAAAAATATTGGTATATCAATTTTACAGTTATCAATGTTATTTTAAGTAAAATGGTGTTAAACTATTTTGCATGAAAAATATAAACATTTCCACGATTGTAATAATGAAAGTCTCAATAACAATGTACTTTATAGTATGCATTGTCACCATTTCCAAAATTTATTATTCAATTCACGATAATATATTATTATAAAAAACATATGATTTTCTAGCTATCAAAAGCACATATTGTATATGACGCATTTTATGTTGAAAATATTTAAATTAATTCTTGTGTTATTTTAAATATGAACTACGATTTGTGTAAATTTTCTTTCAACATCTCTTTAAGCGTAAAACAATTAATATGTAATAACATGGAGTAGTTATTGAATATTTAAAAAGCAAACTTCTACTTTCCTACATACAAATCTTTTATAATAGAATTATGCATTTATGAAATCATTTTTGAGTAAATTCAAATACGCCAAAATTTCTAATTTATACTAGGGCATTATCAGTATCCATCATTTTCATTTCACCTTTTTTGTAGAGTATTTTCCTCCAATATGTAATTACGATTAAATAAGAAGAAAATTACTCTTTAATATAAGTGGTGTGAAAAAAAAATGCATTCACGAGGCTCCAGAATAAATTATATATGTTGGTTTATCTGATAAATGTGATATTTTACATTGCACATACTTGATAACATCCTAATTAACACTTTCGCGACCGCTGATTTAGATTCACGTCATTTGAAAATCTCTAACTCCACCAGTGGGTGTTTCTTTCGCAATTTGTATGTTATTTATTTCTTAAAAATATACCCAATATTCATATTTGTACTATCAATATACTATGGATATAAATGCTTTGATTAGAAAGAGTGTAACTATAAAGTATATCCATTTGTAATATAAATGTGAATACGGTAAATTTTGCTCTGAAATATTGTAACTGGGGAGAATAACGACCACAGGCGGACCTTAGAGTAAAAAAGACAAAAACACGCGGTCGTGAAAATGTTAATATTCTGTAGTGTTGTTAGTCCCGCCTTTTTTCTCACACCAGTAAATTTGTAGAGTAATATTCTCCAAATACAATTGCGATAAAATAGAATGAAAAGTACTCTAAAAAAAAAAAAAAAAAAAAAAAAAAATACTAGTGTAAAAAAGAAGGCGGGGCTAATGATACTATGGAATATTAATTAGGATGTTGGCAAGTATGCATTACATATTCATCAATTATACAGCATATGTTCCGTTATTATTTTTTTACATGATGCATAATTTTATCGAAATGTATATAAAAAAATATATTTAGTTTTATCATTTACTTGAAAACGTAAAAACCCATTCAAAAAAGCTTTAATTTTTAAATATTTTCCATCTAATTCACTAAAAAAAACAATCCTATTATGCTAGATATTATGAACAGCAACAGATATATATTACATTTACTTTTACTTAATAGGTACAATACTATTTCATTTATAACTAAAAAATATTAATTCATACTTACTAAAAATACGATTACATCTAATATAACTGTTCGAAAAAATTATGTAATCGTAAAAAATATGTTTTTTATATTATACGTGCAAAAGCTAACATAAAGGAATCACTTGCTTTAGCAAATAATACTTTTTTGCACAAAACTGCAAAAAATTCTAGCAGTATTAAACTATAAAAATCCCTTTAGCATATATTGAACAAATTATGTAGGAAACACGAAACAATTAGAAATTATGGTTTAATGATTTAGTAAATATTTGTCTTTACGATACGTTTAACAAAATGTCGATAAAAAATTACCTTGCGTTTAACTTCAAACACATTAAGTTCTAATTTTGTACAGAAATCCGTTTGTAATGTTTAAAAAATAATTTACACTTGTCTTTGTGTAATAAAAAGTTTTGACGCTTTCATAAAAGGTTCTTTTTAGAAATTTTTTTAGTAACAGCTATGTGATTGAATAAAAATTTCAAAACTACTTAAAGTTTCTTTTACTCCTGTAATGTTACAGTACATTATTATTATCATAATCGTGATTATGATTATATATTTTTTTATTTTCTTTGAAATGAAATGTAAGTTACCATTTGAATAAAGCTTTTAAAATCTAGGTAATTTTAAAGTACAATTATAGAAGTATATGATTAAATTATACTTATCCTTAAAATTAAAATTTTCAAGCAATATTAGTATTGAAGTTGATAATACTCATTCATTTAAAAATAATTGTCAATGCCAGCATAAAAAAATTCAACATTTTGTAAATATTTATAGGTACATTTTACAACGAAAACTGCTATTGCGAATTTGTTGTGAAAAATATCCTTAATACCTTCTTATATGTAACAGCCACACATTTCCTTTACCCAAGGACTATATGTAATATCAATACTTTTTGGAGAAAGAGGGTTCAAAAAACATAAAACTGGTATAACAAATCGGAGGCTTATCAATTTTTCTGTAACAACTAACTAATACGTATGCTTAAAAAAGTGATATTATATAGCGAGTTTAAAGAAAGTTAGAAGAGCCGCTTTGTGAGACACCCATTTTCGAGAATTAAAACTGACCTACATAATGAAGATACCTATGAATTATCTGTGCTAAACAAATAATACCTACAAAAGTACATAATGAGGGGGTATAAGTGTCGAATATGAAGTAACGCATTATAGCCGTTTTTGAGATAGCAACTTTTACAGAGCAGCCAACCTCATCCGGCAAATTGCTAGTACCGCCCCTTTTTCTACACCACTTAATTTTTATAATAATTTTCTTCAAATATATTTGCGATGAATCAGGAAGAAAAAAAAGTTTAAGAAATTACTGGTGTAGAAAAAAGGGGCGGTACAAACAATTTGCCGTATTAGGTTGGAAGCTCTGCTTTTAGTTCCACTAACGAATTTCGCCAAAACTTTGCAAACTCGTCTGTACAACAGAAATCACCAAAAAAAAAAAAAAAAAAAAAATGGCATCTACCAGAAAGTTAATATGCCGAATTTACAGAATTCATGAAAAACATTTTTTAAGACACTCAATTCCGAGTCATAAAAATGGCTTAACAAATATGGACGTCTGTCAATTTTCCTGTTGTAACCAACTAATATATACGAAAGGACATCTTAAAGAGATTTGTATATAGCAACTTCGAATTGAAAAGTTAGAGCCGTCTTTGAGAAACCGAAATACGGTCCAACTTTCGGCTCTCTATGCCCCATTTCAGGTTTCTAATTTTATCTAAAATTTGAGAAACTCATCTGTACAACAGACAAGACTTAATTATACGATTTCAATGTTCTGTCTTTTTCGACTGGGATATGATAATCTCTCATCTCCACTCACACATACATATTCTTACACATTATTTCTCAAAAAAAATGGATTTTTTGGATTTAGGAGAATTTAAATGTCTAAATCAGGTGAAATGTCTATATCGAAATTTTGGGCAGAGCCAAATACTTTCGTTATGTAGTTTAGTAAGGTAATAGAAGTAAAAAAAGCTATTACTAGGGTTAGTACAGCCCCTGAAATTCCTTTACTTTTTATACCACTAGTTTTACATAGCAATGTTAAAAAAAAAAAAAAAGCCTTAAAACTTAAAACGAAATACATTGTCTTGAAATACTGGTGAAACAATTCTTTAAAAAAGACGTGTTTCTTCGAACCCTGGTTATTGTGATCCCCTGTCGTCTATTTGCCAGCCATGTGGGTTTTCTAAGAATAGACATAAAAATTATTTTTATCACAAATTAGTTACTTATTTAATTGGAGAAAAAAATTACTAAAAATTTTTAATTAAGAAAATTGGTATATACTTATATATATATATATATGTTATGATACAGTAAGATTGAGAACGAATATATATATGCATATAACGTAATGAAATGTAGCATATAAGAGAAACATATTATCAGTGCTAATTTCATTCAAAAATTACATAAATATAGCCATGAATAGTAAAATTAAGTATGACCACAATACTCACTTTGTAATTAATAATGAAACCTATGCACACATGTAATGAAATATAGTAGAACCAATAACATCAATAATAAAGAATATTCACCAATCTGAAATCTTTAATAGAAAAGATAAACATTGACAAATTTCATATCATGTTGAAAAAGGCACAAAACCAGAAGAATTTCTCGAGCAAAGAATCGCAAGATTTCGAAATGTGTAGAGCTGTTTTAAGTCAAAATATACACTGTACGTCCCGATTTATTTTTTGCAAAACTTAACAAAACCTAAAGAAATAAAGGCAAAAAAAAAAAAAAAAAATCCAAACATAAACCGATACAGAAATCTGCAAATATTCTTACACATGCTAAAATGCATTGAGTTCTCACAATAAGATGAGTTACTATCAGCAGCGTTGCCAGACTTTAGGACTTTTTCATTCAATAATCAACAATAATTTTGAGAGACATGCGTAAGTCGATTAATTTTCAAAGTGATTAGGCAACCTTTACAATTAAAATTTAATGGTGGATAATGAATAAAATGCCCCCAAATCTGGCAACACAGGCTATCAGCAATTTACTAAGTTGAGGAGAAAAGTACGGTACGTAAAAGAAATGGCAGAACAGAACATTCTGAAGAGAGCGATAAGGTAAACCATATCCTAAATGAATATAAAAATTAAGTTTTTACTACTATCTATATAATATATATGTAGGTGAACATTGTGGAAAGTGAATAGTCGAGTAAAATGGAATACCGTTATATCTCAGTTTTTGCACTTGAGAATTAAAGTTAGGTGTTGCTGCAGCTACAACACTGTGCCAGAAAGGGTTCTAAAAATTTTTGGATGTAAACTCTATTTTTTGTAGCATAAAATCATCAAAACACATTAACAACACTAGAACATATGAAATAGTCGAATGATCCAAAATACCGTAGTTTTCGCCGTATAATCCGCAGGTTAGATATGGCGACATTTCTCCACCAGAAATTTTATTTAACCCTTATCGCTCGTATGTCAATTCTGAGGGGACATTAAAAAATCGAGCCAAGCCTTAAGGTGTTCCACTGCAAATGAAATGTTATTTTTCTAAAACGTGTAACTGTAGGCTACCTTTCGGCTACTGGAAAATTTTAACAGAAAGATTTATTTTATTTAATGATGAAGTAAAATAAAACAAATTACCGTAATTTCTGGTAGATACCCCGCAGGTTATATAATCCAGTTTTGCACCAGAAATTTCAATTGATATATAAATTTATATTTGTACGAGCTCTTCCTTCGAAAAAGCATAGTTTTCTCTATTAAATAAAATTTCTGGTGGAGAAATGACACATCTTACCTGCGGGTTCTCTACCAGAAATTACGGTATTACAATTTTTCGGTAGCCACAAGGTACTAAGTTCGAAACTATGCGTGTGACGTTTTAAAGGAACGCCAAAAGGCGTGTCTTTCTGTTCAAAAAAGGAAAATATGCCGAGCGTTAAGGGTTAACAGAAGAATCCATATATTTTCAAAGAAACAGCTCGTACAATTATATAACAATTATATACATTTTTTTTTCATATAAAATTTCTAGCGCAAAACTGACATATGAAATCGACGGATTATACGTCGAATATGACAGTACTTCAGTTTATTACCGTGAGATCAAACAGAAATGGTATTCCGAATTCAAATACTTACACTGAAATATTTTTTTTAAACAAAACCGAAAAATTTGTCAACTGTCATGCATTCTTATATCGTTAAGAATGTTTTAGGGATTCATTTTAACCCTTAAATGCCTGATTATTTTTTAAATCAATTTAAAAATACTTTATTCTTACCTCTATTAAATAAATCACTCTAAAAATACTTTAAAAAATCGTACTTTATTTTAACTATGGATTACCGATAAAAAGCAATTTGTTGTCAACAAAATTAGGTATGTTGACGAAAGGCGACATACGGCATTTAAGGGTTAGGAAATTGGATAAAGGTGTAATAAGAGGCTATTAAACAAGGTTGTTCTGTTAAACAGAGATTAAGCATCATTGAATTGTGAAATTTATGACATCAAAATTTTATACTTACCGATATTTAACCTAAAACGGCTTGTACTTTTTATAAGATATTTAAAATAATATATATATATATATATATATATATATATATATATATATATATATATATATATATATACATATATACATGGTGATTCCTTATTGCACCGACAAATTCAGGGAGGGCAATAGAAGGGCTCATATGGAGAATAAAATGTACATCAAACTTATCAAACTATCCTGCCCCACCTCAAACCGTTTTCAAGCTACCTCAAATGAATAAAAAGCTAAAAATTTTACATTATCCATCATTTTTAAAGTTTCTAAGCATGCTTCACCAAAATCAAAATCATATATAAAAATAGTGGAAAAAATCCTACAGAAAGACATCATTTGTGTTAGAATATATTGATTTAATGATGAGTTACAAGCAATAAAACAGAAGGAAAAAAAAAAAAAGGCAAAACAAATATCCGCCAAAATATTTAATAGACGATTCCACAAAATCCGTTTTAAATACTACAGATAAAATTTACTAAAAATTGGCTCATTCCAATAGCATTTGAATAAGTTTACAAGGAAACATTTCGTTTGAATAGTGCCAGAAAAAATTAGCTAATTGTAAAGATGAGAGAGTTTCACTTTTTCTGTCATCAGTTTTCCTATACAGAAGTTTTCATCATAAGCCAACATTTTAATTTACAGTCATTTGCAAAAGTTTAAGATCACCCATAGAAAAATCAGATTTAATGAAATTCCGCAAAAATAACATACATATTTTACATATAAAAGAACGAAATATACTGTACATGGTTATTTACTATAATTAAAGTCAGTATTTTGTATAAACTCCTTTGTCTTTTAACATGTGCAATCCTCTTAGGCAAGCTATAAATAAGAGATTTGCAGTTAGCTTTAGAAATGTCTGTGCACCAGATATGCTTTATTGCTTCAACAAGTGCCGTATCAGCGGATGGTTACTTTTCGGCGACATTATTTTCACACCACACCACAGATTCTCTGTGGGATTCAAATCTGGGCTGTTACCTGGCCAGTCAAGCACTCTGATTTTCTCTGTACTCAGATATTTCTTGACAATTCTTCGTCCTGTGACCAGTGCTGCCAGATTAAGGGAAATTTTTATTCAATATCCACTATTAAATTTTACTTACAACGGTTACGTAATTACATCGGCGATTTCTTTGCAAAATGCTTCAAAATAATAAGTAAACCGTTTCAATTAAAATTTAGTGATGGGTGTTCAATAAAAATTTCCCTTAATCTGGCAGCACTGCCGGTGACAAGGAGCCCCATCATGCATGAAAATTGAACGTTTATGAACACACATGTGAAGCTTTAACTCCTCACGTAACAAATTAAGGAACCACTTTCCGTTCAGAGTGGTTTGGTGGCCCAAAATACAGACTAGCTGTACCGGACACAGACATTGCACTCCATATCATTTGGCTAGGAGGAAGTTTCACAGTTTGAATCGTATATCTCTCATCATATCTTTTTCCCCTTGTGCGGCAAAAACTCGTAGCACGTGCAAAAAATTGCTGCACACTTGACTATTCCGAAAATAAGACCCTACACTACTGCTGTACTGTCCAATTCTGATATTGTCTGGCGAAAGTCAGTCGTTTCTTTTTCATACTTGCAGTAAGTCGAGGTTTCCTAGCAGGTTTATGGGATGAAAAACCAAAATCTTTGGTCAAACATCTTGAAATAGTGCTCAAACTGACGTTGGTGCCTTTTGCAGCCAGAGAATGTCTAATCGTATTCCAGAAGGTTCTTGGATCTCGTACAACCATCCTTCTTATCACATGATCATCACGTGCACTCGTTTATCTAGTGCGGCCGCTTCTCTTAACCCCTTAACGCGCGCTGTCCTCGCTGCGAGGACGCAAAATTTAAGATCCAGCTGAAAAAATTCATCCCGGAAAATTTTTAGCATAAATTTACGTTTATAACATATCAGAAAAGGCCGTATCTTTAAACCTTAAAATTTAAAATTTCTTTTAGTTTAATTTCGTTGATGAATTCCGGTGGCAGTATAATTTAAATGATCCGGATTGTCTTGCGCCGCAAAGGGTTAACACTTTCGCGACCGCATGTTTTGTCTTTTTGACAGTAAGGTCCGTCTGTGGGCGTTATTCTTCCAAGTTACAATATTTCAGAACAAAATTTTCTATATTCAGATTCATATTGCAAATGGATATACATTATAATTATACTCTTTCTAATCAAAGTATTTATATCCATAGTATACTGATTGTACACATATGAATATTGTGTATAATTTTAAAAAGTAGATGACTTACAAATTGCAAAAAAAACGCCCACTGGCGGAGTTACAGCTTTTCAAACGACATAAATCTACGTCAGCGGTCGTGAAAATGTTAAGGTCCAGAAATTTTCCCGAAATTTTAAGTTTACTAATAGCTTGATGCACAGCTTTCTTGCTCATATATACCCTGGAAATTATTTGACATTCAGAAAATCCCGTTTTATGCAGGGTCAATATTTCTGACCTTTTTGTAACAGTAAGTGAAGGTTTTTTTACCTATTACATTAATTACACAATACCACTGTTTTTGAAAAAATCCAATAAACAACTGCCGATAAACATTCCGGCCACCTCTATTTATAGCAGTAGTATGCGCCTGATGCAATCAGCTCATTAGATTACGCAATAATATCCGCAAATGATGCAATGAGATAAAATACTGAAAATCGGCTACTGGTCTTAAACTTTTGCAAATGAAAATATCCCGGAGTATTTTTAACCCCACCTTTATTTCACACCACTTTATTTATATAATTTTTTTTTCAATATGTAACTTTGACGAAATAAGAAATAATTATCTTTTAAAAATAAGTTATGTGGAATAAAAGGGGCTAAAAACACTCCGGAGTAAATTAAATTGTTGGCATCTATGTGTTATACCATAGCCTCCTAAACTAGATGTCTGTCACGTGGCTCGGAAACTTGGCAAAATTTCATGTGGTAGACAGCGCCACCTGGTACAGATTGCACGACTTTTTTATTCAACTCTCACCAGTAATTTAAGAAGTGATATATGATATATATAATCGACGTTTCTTCGATTATATTCGCCTTTTATATGTATCATATCCCACTTTGAAAAATTTTTGGTGGCTGTTAAATAAAAAAGTCACACAATCAGTATCTGGTGGCGCTGTCTACCGCTTCAACTGTTGCAAAGTTTCCGAGCCACGCGACAGGCATCTAGTTTAGAAAGCTATGATTATACACCATTCGTTTTCACGTTTTACAAAAGCGATACTCCTCCCAACACGTTTTGAAATTCTTATTACCAACTCCCATTACTTTTCATTTTTGATCATAATTAATATCATTAATTTACGAGTTAACTATTAAAAAGATTGTTTATCTATACTATTACATATTTATTTTTATTTTACATATTTTTGTTTATCTGTATCATAATATTATGATATGCATTCATTTGTATTTTGACTTAAAAAATAATATGCAAAAATTAATATAATTAAACATGCAATGAGTTTATCCATAGATGTTTATCCATCCATTTTAATTTATTCTGGCGTATCTTTAGCCCCGCCTTTATTTCGCACCACTTTATTTATAGAAAACTTTTCTCCAATATATAATTATGATAAAATAAGAAAAATTTACTTTAAAAAAATAAGTGGTATAAAATAAAGGCAGAGTTAAAAATACTCCTGTCTAAATTAAAATGTTGGCATCTATGGGTTATCCTTCAAAATGTGTAAAACAACCGTGTAAAATATATTAATTTTACAAAGCAATGAAAACAAAAATGCAAGGTAGACTTTCTTATGCATATATACTCTAATCCTTGGCATGGAATACATATCTGTTTCTTTTTTTTTTAATACTTATTTTATTTATTTTATTTATTTTATTTATTTTTTACTATTATTATTGTTGTTATTATTTTGCAATGCTTTGTGAAATTAACTCATTTTACACTTTTTTTTTTTTTTTTTTTTTTTTTTGACATTTAAAAGACTAACTTCCCAATGTTTAATTGCAATAATTTTCGTATTATCGTTTGTCTAAATTATTTATTTATTTTTAATCAAAATACAAATGAATGCATCTAATAATATTACGACACACATAAGCATAAATTATTGTTCATGTAATAAATAAACCGGAAATTAATGCATATGAATATAATTAAAGTAAAATCTATTGGAAGTTAGTAAACAAAATTTCAAAACGTGTGTCGAGGAGTCTCGCATTTTGGATATGTGAAAACGGATTGTGGTGTAACAAGCTAACAGCTAAATTTCTCCGTCACTACTCAACCGATATTGTTCCTTGTAAGTTTATTCAAAAGAGTTTGAAGTGAACAAACTTTTAGTAAATTTTACTTATTGTAGCTAGAACGATTTTTATGGATTTCCTGATTAAATATTTGGGAGGATATTAGATTTACATTTCCTTTTCTCTGATTCAACGCTTGTAACTCGTCATTTAATCTCAATATTCTAACACAATTGATGTCGTTTTGTAGAATTTTTCATGTATTTTAAAATATGTTCTTGAATTTTGGGTAGCTTGTTTAAAAACTTTAAAAATAAGGGATATTGTAAGATTTTTAGATTTTTCTTCCTATTTACAGTAGCTTAGAAACGTTTCAAGAGAGGGCAGGGTTGGTATATATTTTTATGCTCCATATGAGCTCGTCTGTAACTTCCTTTAGTTTGTAGGTGCAATAAGGAATCGCACTGTATATATACAGTGGGTGTTCAAATTATTAGTTTTTTTTTTTGTTGTTGTTTGTTTCTTTTAAATATATTTTTCGATTTTCAAAAAATATATTAGACAAAATGGCTCAAGAATTCAGACGTGCAAAGAACATTTAAAAACTCACATTTTTCACTATCGATTTAGTTTAGAGTGCAATTAGGGAACCAACCACAAATTGAAGAAAAGCGAAAATACTTTGGATTACCCTGTATCACAAAAATCTACAAATGACTTTTGCAACTTTAATACATTATTGTACATACTATGTATAATCTTTGTGTGTTTTGGTGCGGGAATTACGCAATTATTTAGGCGGATATATATACATTTTTTTTTTCAAATATTAATAATTACTTTTATAAGTTTTTGGTTTATAAATAGAACGGGTTTCCAAAAAAATTTTACAAAACTTGCTGAAAAATTGACAAAACATTAAAGAAATGTTATTCTAAAACATAAAATTCACACTTCTAATATCCAGTGAGATATGAGAATTTTTCGTAAATATTATTTTACTGCGCATGCGCGAAAGATAGAAAAAATTTTAATGCATAGGTTCAAAGCTAGATATATTGAAAAAACTGTTGTCAAAAGCTCATTTGAATAGAGTAAAAAGTAAGCAAATTGTCGACAAAGGAACGAGCTAGATTTTAGGTATTTTCCAGAGTTGAAATTTCATAAGGTGTTTTAGACATGCCGCGTATTTAATTTGAAGATCCAATTATTTCAATCCCGTTGCAAACTGTCTATTTTGTAAAAAAGGCCTCATGAACTAACAAATATTAGTAAATAAATAAAAATATGTTAAAGTTACAAGCCTATAAGGCGTTTGAGAGATTTCATTCATCTTGATACGATTACGTAGCGAGTAATATTAAAAATGGAAATAGGTCTTATAGCAGGGTTGCCAATAATTTATTTTATTTCGGACCATTTTTAGCCGTCTTTATTTCATCAAACTTTGTTTATAGGAAACATTTCTCCAATATATAACTACGACGAAATCAGAAAAAATTACTCTTAAAATAAAAGTGGTGCAAAATAAAGGCGGGGCTAAAAATTCTCCGGAATAAATGAAAATGTTAGCAACACTGTTATAAAAATACCCTACTTACTAACCATTTCATTAATAATCTTAACACTTTCGCAACCGCTGACATAGATTCACGCCATTTGAAAATCTGTAACTCCGACAGTGGGTGTTTCTTTCACAATTTGTATGCATTTATTTCTTAAGTACATAACCAATATTCGTATTTTTACAATGCAATATAGTATGAATACAAATACTTTGATTAGAAAGAACATAATTATAATGTATATCCATTTTTAATGTAAATGCGAATACAGAAAATTTTGTTCTGAAACATTGTAACTTCGGAGATTAACGCCCAAAGGCGTACCTTACCGTCAAAAAGGCAAAATCATGCGGTCTCGAGAGTGATAACATTATTACACCCCTTTAAAACACATCTTTTTTTTCTACACCATTTTATTTTTAGAGTAAATTTCTCCAAATGTAGTTATGATTAAATAAGAAAAATAATTATTCTAAAACAGACTGGTGTGAAAAATAAAAAAAGACGAGTGCTAAAAAGATTACGATTCATAATGAGATAGATGGCAGGTATGCATGACGCCCATATATTCAACTATAAGCAAAAATTTGTTACTGCTTTTGTTTCCTGTAGTTCAAATTTTGCTTCTACATGGGTTTATAATATACTATCTCGACAGTTGGTATAGTCCTTACAAATTATTTGAAATTAATAATATTTGGCTTTATTACTCTAAAAAATGACTGGTATGAAAAAAAAAAAAAGCGTGTACTAAAAATGTTACGATTCATAATGAGATAGTTGGCACGTATGGTAATACCGTTGTAATAACGAAGACAGTAATAGCAAAATTTCGCTTTAAGCTATTAATAAAGTCTTAATTAATGCGAGGTTTATAAAGATTTTTTGGGGTTTTCAAGCTACAAAATTTCTGTTTTTTTTTTTTTTTTTTTTTTTTGTCTCAGTTTCATGGAAATATGGATTAAAAAATCTAAATCGTAAATAATTTTGTATTTTATTTTCCGGGTGCATATTCACTAAATTCATAAATGAAAAGACTTTTATATACACAATGCTCAAATTTCTTATTAAGTCACAGAAAGCATTATTAGATATTAGTGCTGCAAGTGATAAAATAAATAATTGTTTTACGGATACAGAATTGAATGAAATTATTCTTCAGTTGTGTTCTTCTTAGTGGCAGCACTGCGCGCACTCTATGACGAAAAAAAAAAAAAAAAAAGACGCACCAAGAAGGGGTAATCCAAATAGGACGAAAATTGGTACATGTGATGTGCATGTGGAGAAAAAGAAATGGTTACAGTTTCAGAAAATTTGGATGATTTAATCAACAGAAATAACCTCACAAAATAAACAAGTCAGTAACATATTGGTTCATTTCTGACTCTTATGTAAGCAGTTAATTGGATTGGCATTAATTGATACAGTTGGCAGATGTGCTCCTGCTAGATTTCATGCCAAATTCTGTCCAATTGGTGCGTTAGATTGGCAAAATACTGAGATGGTTGCAGGACCCTTTTCATGATGTTTCGAACGTTCTCAGTAGGAGAGAGTTACGGCGTCTTTTTTGGCCAAAATAATGTTAGATAAGCAAGAACCACACTCGTCTTCACTGGTCATCGGGGCTCAGATCGGAGTAGAACTGATCATTGAAAACAATTCTACTCTTTTCAGTGACATTCCAATTCGAACGATCCTGATATCACTGCAAACGTACTTGTCTGTATACAAAGTTTAATAGCAGTCCGCACAAGTGGCTCTGTGATCTCAACCCCTTTTCTCTGAGACGCCTATTAATGGTCTTTGAAGTCACTGAAGTACCAGTTGCACGTAGGATCGATGATAATTATGAATTTGGGTCTTTGAGTTCCGCTCTGACGACTGATTGGCTCTCACGTTCTGTCCTCTCTCTAGGCCGACCGCTTCCTCCCTGACACTGTGTACGGCCATGGTTCAACCATTCCTGGCAACATCATCTGATAGTAGCATATCTCCTTTACAATTGTCAAGCCATTCACAGATTAGGTCAACCGGCTTCTTTTAGCCCAACTATATATCTCTCTCAAATGCTGACATCTGCGCATACTGTTTGCGCACTTATATGCGAGGCATATTTACTGTCTATCTGAGTAGATGGAATAAAGTGAATTTGTGACCTGGAATGAAAATTTCTCATTTTTAATATTCTGCCAATTGCGCAGTTAAGATGCGCTGAAGCGTCACATGCTCATTTGATGGCAGCCAAACTTTAAAATTTTACATTTTCTATCGAAACCTTTATGCATGTCAAACCGTTATGCATGTCTTTTTGTGTCCAGTTTGCATTACTAATTCTTGGTGCGTCGCTTTTTTTTTGTTATAGAGTGTATTTCAATTTTACTTCCCTTCTCCACCGAAAAATATGTTTTTGGTTAAAACTGCAGTCTTATAAAATGGTTCTCTAGGAGAAAACACATTTCAGAGTCATGATCTATCAAGTTGTATCAAGTAACAATTACAAAGCTTTTAATGCGCCCGTAAATAAATATCCCCTTTTTTTATATAGTAAATTGCAGTAGTTGCTGGCAGTGATTTTTATCGATTAACTAATACAAAGTTTCCTATAAAAAGGGGTGTTCATCTAAATCACTTCTAAAAGCCCTAGCCCTGCAACTACTTATTGTTGTATTAAAAATGAATAATTACATACTCATAGTTTTCAACTTGTACGGTTTTTCTTTTAACCAGAAATTTTTAATAGACGTTTTCAATATATTTTTCAGCAGTTTTCTACGATTAAATTTGAATTTTTTTTTTTTTTTTTTTTTTTTTTGGCAAAGAAATACTGTTGTGAGAAAACGGTACAAGTTGGCACCTATGCATACTTACCGACAATTCGAATTTTGAAAACAGATTTATCCCCTCTTCTTAAAATAGAAATATGTTATTTTTCTAAGATTAAATAAAGTTAAAACTGTCGTAGGCAATTTTTAGTATAAAGTTTCCATTCGCGATTGAGAGCCTGAGCGCAACTATGGTATTAAAATATTTCTAAGATTTTAGTGGTTCTGTCAAATTTATATTATAAAAATAAAAAAAACGTTCATATATACAACGTTTACGACATTTAGAACATTTTATTATTTGATAGGCTAAAAAAACTTTTAAAACCTTAAAAAATTTATCAACTAACGGTTATACGCATACAGCTTGACCACAGCCTCCTAAACTAGATGCCTTCCACATGGCTCGGAAACTTGGCGATAGACAAAGCCACCTGGTACAGATTTCGCGATTTTTTTATTCAACAGCCACCAAAAATTTTTAAAAGTTGGATTTGGAATACATAAAAGGCCAAAAGAATGCAAAATTATTGGTGAATAAAAAAGAGCTGAATCTGGCGCTGTCTACCGTTTGAACAGTTTAGGAAGCTATGGCTGGACGTATAAGATATATACAGAAATGTCAAACCTCCAAGCTTTCCATAACACTACCATACCTGGCAACCATCTCATTAATAATCGGAAGAATTTTAATACTTACCTTTTTTTCATGCCATTCTTTTTTTAGAGTAATTTTATACTAATTTAATCAAAACTACATTTAGAGATAATTACTCTAAAAATAAAGTAGAGTAAAAAGGGCGTGTACTAAAAATCATCCGATTCATAATGAGGATGTTCGAAGGTATGCACTACTTGTAGAAAGTTATCTTCGTTTTATTTAATACCACAACATAGCTTCCAACCGTTCCGTATTTTGTATACCGGTATTTCTTTATCGAAATTTTTATCTTATGCAATCATAGAAAACTGCTACTGAGATTATAAAAAATTTCCTTAAAAAATACTGGTATCTAAAATATGGAAGGGTTGGCAACTATGACACAGATTTTTCAATAATAAATAAAGCGAATATTTCTATAAAATTTCATAATATATGAAAATCAAAAGATTTGGCAACATTGAATATATAATACAATTCGTTCAATTAAATTTGAAAGTGTTTCTAATTCAAATGAAGATCATAAACCTATGTATTTTACTATATCACAATTATTTATTTTTAAATGTTCGAAAATTCTGTTAAATGTTTTTGGATGGCAAATGAGGTTGGTCAGTAACTTCCCTTATTTTTACTGCTACCAAAGCTTCCACTTTTAACACCACTATTTCTTTATCATAAGTTTTTTTTTTTGTTTTTTTTTTTTTTAATTCACTTTCTGAAATCTATCAAAACTGAAGTAAATAAAAAAAAATAGTGTAATTTAAAGGGAAAAATTGTTGCAATGATACTTTGAAAGCGATTTATGAAAATGTTAAACAAAACTGTAAATATAACCTTTCTTCTATTTCCGTGCATTAGTATGAAATATTAAAAATCCCTATAATATTTATGAAATAAATTGTTAGAAAATGGTAAAAATGGATATAAGATTTCTGCTTGCGATTTGGCTCTATTGAGAATCATTAATTCAAGTAATCCCCAGTTTTCGTATTTTTCTCTGATCGTGAAGAAAATGATTAAAGGACTTAGTTTTTTCCGAGATTAAGGCTGCTTGATTTTTTGGCAAGTAAAATGACATAAAATAATTCTATAAGTAAAGCATTGATTTCTGAAAATATTTGTTTTTCTTTTCTGCAACCTAATTTTTTGATGTAAAGATAAACGAAATTTAGAAATATCTTAAGTATTATTTCTAATTACATATGTTTCTTATTTTAGAGAACAAATGCAATCACGATAAAAACT
Source organism: Salticus scenicus (assembly GCA_963930645.1). NCBI lineage: Eukaryota > Metazoa > Arthropoda > Arachnida > Araneae > Salticidae > Salticus > Salticus scenicus. Next base: position 110,106,814 of record OZ005657.1, read on the forward strand.
GAGGTCGTTTAATTTGTATTTTCAGAACAACTATTTTCTTTTAGAAAAATTTCAAAATTAGAGACATTATTTTTCACATTATAATAGCATAAGAATGCAATTTAAAAAATCTAGTAAGAAAGTTCAAAAAATTGTATCATTGTACAGAAAAATAAATAAATAAATAAAAGTGAAAATACATAAATAAAAATAAAAGAAAAGAAAGAATGTTTGTTATGATTTTTTTTTCTCTGCTTTCTTTTAGTTTAACCTTTAATGGGACAAGTATTTCTATCAATGATATATTAAGATGCTTTTTTGAATGAGATTGGTTTGAGAAAAGAAATTCATACAGCTTATTACAAAAAAAATAATAAAAATAATAATAATAATAATAATAATTTTTCATCCATCATAAGGCCGTGCGATTTATAATTACCACACAAATCATTAATTTTAAATGAAAGAAGCATACTATTTTTCCACACTTACTGTATTTAGTCTAAGCATCCATTTTTGTGATAAAATTACTTACCGCAGTTTTATAAAGAGAATTTCAGAAAAAAAAAAGAATAAAAACAGAGTGTGGCACTTTCTTCTTTTATTTTGTTCTTCCACGTATTTTAATAGAGTATAAATAGTGAATTAAAGTCGTTTACCACGCCTTCCCCATTAACAAATTGATGATCTTTGTGGTAAGTATACTTACCACGGCCGGATTAATATTGTTAGTAGTACTATTATTCAATTTTATGTTTATATTAAGAATATTCTTTACACGAAACATAGGAATCATTGTAAATGCTTTATGATAAATTTTAAGTCTTTTCAGAACGTAGATATTTCTCAAACAAATAATATTCTATAATACTGTGAATATTAATAAGGGTTTCGTTATATAAGTATTTTTAATGAAAAATGGCTTCTCAAAAAATTAAACTGTGCTAGATTTTCCTCTCCGAAATCTTAGTATAGAAATTCACAATATGTAAATAAATAAATAAAATAAAAATCGCTAGTAAATAAAGAGAAAATTACTATTTAAGCACAATGATACTAGATCCTGCAAATTAAAATAATAATATTTATTTCATATTCAACCTTTGACTTCTAGAATAGATTAAAAAAAAAAAAAAAAAAAAAAAAACAGTTATATCTAGTTAATTTATTAGTTTACAAATTTAAGAGTTTCAGTAAATTTAAGGTTAAATATATTAGGTGTACCCAGGGGTGTTTGCGTTCCGGGTTTTTTTTATTTTGTTTCCCACCAGTAATTATGAATTGTATTTTTGATTATATCTAATTGCAGAACTTTACTAGAAAATTGCCAATAGTGTCACTATTAAAATATTCTGGTAGCAATTTCCGGGACCACAAACACCCCTGGGTGTACCGGAAAGTTCTGTCGTTTTGAATTAAAATACTGACATCGGAAATTTATCCTGTATAAAATTTAAGATATTCTTAGGTAAGTTATAAGATGGTTATTTGTAAAGTACCATGTAAACACTGTTAAACAAAAATTTCCGTTTTCATTTTATTAATTCAAAACGACATAACTTTCCGGTACACCTATTATATATATATATATATATATATATATATATATATACATACTTGCCAACTCAACCAGGAAAATTGCTAGTTCCCGCCCCTTTTTGTACACCACTTAATTTTCAGATCAATTCTCTTCAAATATGTTTACGATTAAATAAAAAGAAAAATACTCAAAAAACAAAAACAACAACAAAAAAAAAAGGCTGGTATGCAAAAAAATAGGCGGAAAGGGGCGGAACTAACAATCTTCCGAGTTAGGTTGGCAAGTATGTATTCATGTAGGTATGTTTATTTGTCCAATCGTTATAAAGTAATTGCAGAGTAGTAGGTATACTTTTATTGTTTATTGCGAAAATTAATTTATTAATGTGTTTTGCGATAAAGTTAAATCTAGTCCATTATCAATTATAACACAGATTTAATTCTAAATGTATTTTATACAAGAACATTCCTATTAATTATTTTTTACATTCTCTTGTCCTCATATACGGTGCAGAAAACATTGTTTTGGGGTCAAATTTTCGAATTTGAGTTTTTGTTGAGTTCGGGTCCTCTGAATACAAAAATCAGGTTTTGTCGATTGGTCTGTGTGCAGTGATTAAAGATTCCCGATTCTTTTTGTCACCAGAATTTCTTACAAAAATTTATGTCTTATAAAATCACAAAAGAAATCCCATCAAAAATATAATAAAAAATTTTCTGTATAAATAATGTTGGCAGAAAAAGCAGAACTCTTTCATCCCTGTCTGTATATGTTTGTCTGTGTGTCTATTATTAGCATATCTCAATAAAAAAAAGTAGTAGGAAGTCCAAACTCGGTATTCTAAATTTATATCATACAGGAATGTGACATTAAACTTTTCTTTCAGGTAAAGCAAATATTTCGTGTACTTGGCCATTCAAAGGAATTCAAATACATTGTGTCTATGGGGGAAATTTCTGATAGATACAAGGTACTAAAGGCTGCTTTAATCAAAATGGAATAAACATATATTTTATACGTACACCAGCAAGTTTTGTGTGGATTTTGGTATGGACAACATTCTTGGTTCGTTTACAGGGCTACCCAAAGTATATGGACATATTTGCAGGGCCTGATTAAGACTGGGGCACACATTATTTATACTTACACCGTTATTTTTTAACAAATACTTTCCTCCTATAATAAACAGAAAATTTTCATTAAAAATTATTTAATAAGAATTCTGGTGTCTAATAACGGAGAGTAAATTGGATTGTTTTACACCGTTCATTTTTATAAAAATTATTTCCTCGTCAAAGCGTGGAATTTCTATGGCATGAAGTAAAAAATAATTGTAAAAATATGCCGGTGAGGTTGTGCCTCACCCTTAATCAGGCTCTATATATTGGTGTTATAAATCGAAATTGCTTGAAGCAATATCTTGTTTCTGTACAACTTATTTTTGTTTTTCTCTTTATTTGTCTGATTGGTACTGTATAATTTCGAGGCAGTAAATATGCAATACTCTAAATATAAGGGTTTAGATTGAAAGTTACAACAATCAAATTTCTCCCTAGCATATTTTGCAAGCTCCACATATTTCATACATATTAAATAATAATGAAATGTACGAAACCGAATTATATAAAACGAATGAATAATTTTACAGAACTTACAATATCACCCCATTGTTCCAGAGACTGCTGTGTAAAATAAACATAGCTAGAATGTAAGTATCCAAAATTATCCAATGAATTCCCATTAAATTAAAAAAAGAAAAAAAATCAGCGAATAGATTGATATTGATTCGAGAATGACAGGACATTTCATTTTACCTGAAATCACAGTTTAAACAACTTCTTGCAATCGCAATGAAGTCCCCAGGTATTTTATAAAATAATATGGCAGCTCACTACTCATTCAAAGTTAACAGACAAGAATTAATTTAAATGGATTTCTTCAATAACATATATGAATAAATTATCTAAAGAAAAGACTAGTGGTTCTTCACTTTGTCACTTTTGATATTGCATTATGTAAAAGCAAATGATTTGTAATATTTAAAACGGGTGTTTAAATAATAAAACTACAAATAATAATCACAATTGTTAATAGTTTATTATTCTTAATAAAATATATTAAACAAATAAAAATATTATTTTAACTTTTATGGTATTATAATATTTTTATAATAAAACTAAGAAGTAAATAACAGAAGATAATCATTACAAATGATGTTTTATTTCTGACACAATTTTCTAGATTCGGAAAAAATAACACCCCAAGAAATACCACTGAATAACAAAAAAAAAAAAAAAAAAAAAAAAGTGATTTTTTTAAAAATGGTTGCTTTTAGGAAAAGCATGGCAATATGTTGCGCATTAAATTTATCTCGTAAAATGTGAATCTTCTTGTACCCTGAATGATGTCCTCATAAAATTTTACATAAGTTCTAAATGTCGAGATGCTCAAACATATTACAATTGATAGAAATTCAACTTATAACATAATTATTTTTATAATTATTTCTAAAACAAAGGGGGGAAATTAACTGGAATTAATGATTTGTTTTAAAAACTGCATGTTTGAAACTTTATTAATTGAGGTGAAAAAAGTTTATGATTTAAAGTAAAAAAAAAAAAAAAAAAAAATCATTGTTTTGTTACTATGTATGCATTTTATTTGTGTATTTGAAAAATAAACACATAATTCTATAAATAATGCACTATTTCTACGTAATTAAGATAAGAAGAAGAAAGTACTTTTGGCAGTTTTCTGCTTTAATATTTCTTTTTTCTAAAACAAAGTAATTTAGTCTACATTTTTATACTTTTCTATTTAACAATTTTATTTAATGTTTTCATACAATTTTTTTAGAAAATTAAACTATGTGGGTGGAGTTTTAATAAAGCATTTATAGTAAGGATTTTTAATTCCATTTTCTTCTTTGAATATAATCATAGAGAAAATTAGTTCGTGCACATTTGCAAAATATATTATTGGCATTGCATTTTAAAACTCATAGTTTAGAGGCACATAATATGAAAAATAAAGAACTAAGAGTTTCGCAAAAATCTGTAAAAGTCAAATTTTATCTAACAAGGATACCACCCCATACTATAATCTTAGCAAAAATCCAAACAAGCATTAATCGAATGACTTTGACATGAAAAAACAATTGACCTCGACAACTCGTTATCCAGTTACAATTCTGAAAATTAGCTAATAATCTGTGTAACCACGCCGGAATCGATAAAAACACGCCTACCGGAAATAATGAATAAAATCCAAAACAAGCAATAATGGAAAGATCATGGACACACGTGTTGTTTGTTGCATAAATTTATCGCCCATTTTAGCTTTGAGATATATTCTATCGAGATATAATGTCTAAAAATTGGCTAATGTCGAATTTACTAATTGATAAAATTATTGTCTGACAGGTATTATCGGGACTCCTCCCACTTCCTTCTCGTTACTACATTTTTACCCTAATTTAATTATAGATTTATAGAGAACACTTTCACGAAGTCAAACAGTTTTCGCGTCGAAAATAAGGATAGATTACGCCCTCTCGAATGAACATCATTTCATTCATTCTATTATTACGCTATTGGGAGTTTTCCTGGAAAGCCTATCCTACAAGCCATGCCCATTTCAAGTTAAAAAAAAAGAGAAAAAAAATCATACTTTTGTTACTACATGTATGCATTTCATTTGTATATTTGAAAAATAAACACATAATTCTATAAATAATGTATTTTTTCTACGTACTTAAGATAATAAGACGAAAGTACTTTTGGCTATTTTCTGCGTTGATATTTCTTTTTACTAAAAGAAAGTACTTTGGACTACATTTTTATAATTTTCTATTTAAAAATTTTACTATACAATTCTTTTAGAAATTTAAAATATGTGGTAGGTGTTTTAAAAATCATTTATAGTGACGATTTTTAATCCCATTTTCTTCTTTGAATATAATCATAGAGAAAAATTAGTTCGTTCACAATTTCAAAACATATTATTGGCATTGCATTTTAAAACTCATAGTTTAGAAGCAGATAGTATGGGAAATAAAGAACTAAGAGTTTCGCAAAAATCTGTCACAGATAAATTTTATCTAACAAAGATACCACCCCATACTACAATCATAACAAAAATCCTAACAAGATTTAATCGAAAGAGCATATATAAACATGTTTTTTGACGCAAAAAAAAAAAAAAAAAATATCCCTCGTCAAGTCGTTTTTGAGTTAAAATTCTTAAAATTAGCTAATACCCTCTGTAACCACGCCGGAATCGATAAAACCACGCCTAGCTGAAATAATGAATGAAATAAAAAAAAAAGCAATACTCGAAAGAGCTTGGACAAACGTGATTTTTGATGCACAATTTGTTTGCCCATTTTAGCTTTAAGACATATTCTATTGAGATACAATGTCTCAATATTCGCTAAAGTCGTATTTACAAAATAATAAAATTATCGTCTGACAGGTATTATCAGGACTCCTTCCACTTCTTTCGCGTAACTACATTTCCCCCCCCCCCCCTAATTTAACTATAGATTTCTGGAGAATGCGTTCACGAGGTCAAACTGTTTTCTCGTCGAAAATCTCGATAGATTACGCCCTCTCGAATGAACATCATTTAATTGATTCTATTATTAGGCTAATGGTAGATTTTCTAGAAGTCTATCTTCCAAGCCACACCCATTTCATTCCTGTTTGTTAGTCAAGGAGTGTACGGACGCAAAAATTCTATCGATAATGAAAGATTTTCCTGTTATTACTGAACCCGCAGATTCTTTCAGTAAAGTACGAAGTGAAATAGCTAAATTGTGAGGAGCGTTAGCATCCAGAAACATCCTGCTGAATAACAAAAATATCAGTGATTTCCGAGATACAGGCTAATTCGAATCGAAAATGGCGAAAATTGCATTTTACATATTTTCCAAAATCTTAATTAATATTCAGTAGTGTTGTTAGCCCCGCCCTTTTTTATACACCAGTAAAATTTTAGAGTAATATTCTCCAAATGCAATTATGATTAAATACAAAGCTGCCAAGTTTTTTAATTTTTTCTGGAATGTTTGTAGTCCCGCCCTATTTTCACACCGTCATAATTTTAGAGTAATTTTCTTAATATTTAATCGTAATTATATATTAAAGAAAATTTTTCTACAAAGTTTACGGTGTGAAAAAGGGGTGGAGCTAAGAACATTCCGGAGTAAATTAAAAAACTTGGCAGCTATGTAAATAAGAAGAAAAATGCTTTAAAAAGAAATTGGTGGGAAACAGAATACGGGGCTAACAATACTACGGAATATTAATTAGAATGTTGGCAGGTATGATTTTAGTATTTTATTTTGGTATTCTTTAAAAATGATATAAAAAAATAAGGGAAAAAATATAATTACGCATATAGAATGAAATATTTTTATTGCATTTCTAAGGAATATATTTAAAAAGTACAAAAAAATTCTGAATTATATTATTGAAATTATTTTTTCATTAAAGCAAAAACTTCACCTGAAATAAATATTTTGCGATAAAAATTGCGCACTAATTTTCCTGTAATTAGAGTTTTACAGACATATATTGAATGAAATGAAGTTAACAATATAACACAGACACCAGAATGATCATTATCTCCAGAGAATAGAAGTATTTTCTTCCTTTACTCGTGTCATCGTTATTTTAATACTGAAAATAGTGTCATATGTATACAGGGTGAGTTTGACATAATCTGCTAAACAAAAGGAGGTGATAGAACAGCCCATGGGGAGCATAAAACACCATAGAAACCCTGTACTATCTCTAACCGTTTCCGATTTATTGTAGATAGAAGAAAAATCTGTTTTTTTTCCATCTCGTCTGAAAAAACTTAAATTTGTGAGCTTTCTGAAAGACTTACATGCAAAATAAGCCCATATTTGAAAAGAGCAGAAGAAATGCTATCGGGTGACATCATTTACATCAGGATAACTTAATTTGACGGCGAGCTACAAGCGCTAAAACATTGGCGAAGTTTAAAATCGAGTTGTCACCAAATTCTTTAACCGGTAATTCTGCAAACACCGTTCGAGCTACAATCGGTCAAATTTACCAAAAACTTCTCCATTCTACAAGCTTTAGAATGAACCCACAATAAACCATATCGGCGGTCCGGTTCAGGAGAAATTTAGCCTTTTGTTTGCAATACATCACTGAAAACGGCGTTCGTTAAAATTCGGCAAACGAAACGATGGTGAGTAAATGGAACGTATGCAAATTCGTGACTATCTGCATATGGACTCTTAGTAATACACAGATGTATTCCAACCTTCCTGCGTGCGCATCCCACTCGCGGGTACAAAAGGCGAGCCAATCTGTAACAGCTCATTAGCTCGTCAGCTTCTTTTATGTTTTATGCTGCTTCTTGCTTTAGCATTTTCTAGACTTTGCCTCAGCTCGGCCGATTCTTTTCACGTTGCCGTCACATCTACTTGCTCTCTCTTAGTTCATACTTAGTATGTTTTCGTACATTGGTACGAATTAACCAAGTTGGTTCTTATTCCGTTGCACTTTTTTTCTTCTGCTTTTGTAAATTAATATTGAAATTTTATCCCTTTTTGTTTGCCCTTCTGACTTTTCTTTCTAATTTAAGTCATCACAGGGATCAAATTGTCATACTTTCCAACCTGGAAACAGATATGCCTAGTTTTACAAATGAAGAGTACGCGGATATACATTTTGTGTATGGATTTTGCGAAGGTAACTCTTGGAGAGCCGAAGAAGAGTACAGGGATGGAACACGGGCGCAGAATTCATACCGGAATCCGTTTAAGACATTTCTCTAACTATAATATCGTCGATTTAAGAAGTAGAAAATTTTCTTACATTGATAGTGGTATGAATTCTGCACCCGTGTTCCATCTCTGAGAGTACTGTCTACGTTATCCATATCGTCGTGCGCCCAACCGTTCTGTATTTGTCGCAATTCATCGAAGGATTAGGGAGAGTGGGTCTTTCGGTAGGGTGTACGAAAGGGGCCATGGTCGCCGCTCCGCCACCGCTGAGGAGTACGTACTCGACCGAGTGGAGGAAAATCCAAATATAAGTTCACGCATACTTGCGAGAGAAAGTGGAATCTCCCAAAGTAAAGTGATGAAAGTTTTGCGCAAAAACCGGTATCATCCATACCACTTCACAACGGTACAAGAATTACGCCGCTCAGATTTCCAAAAGCAGGTAACATTCTGCCGCTGGCTTTTGGAGCGAGATATTGAGGAACACCATTTCCTTAGAACGATACTGTGGACAGATAAATCACTTTTCACTCGGGATGGCATGTTAAATTTACATAACTGGCTTCATTACGCTCAACAAAATCCATTTGTAACACGAAACTCATCGTTCCAGAGGCGATTCAGCTTCAATGTTTGGCTTGGCGTGGTTGACGATCCCTTGATAGGTCCACATGTGTTCCAAGGTCATCTGACAAGCAATACATATTTGGAATTTCTGGAACATCATCTTCCAGGATTACTTGATGTCATTCCTGTACCCCAACGAGCGGAAATCATTTTCCAACACGATGAGGCCCCTGACATTCTTTCAATGCCGTTCGGGACTTCTTGACTCAGCAGTATCCGCGATGAATTGGTCGTAATGAACCAATCACATTCAAATTTTATTTAAAGCTTCAGCGCATTAAGTATGTTTAAGTTAAAAAAAAATTTGTCACTGATGTAACCATTGTTTGTATATTTACTAATTTCGTTGAAATCTTTTTCTATGAAGTTTCTTGACTCTGTACATCTTATTTTTCTTTTTCTATTTGTTTCTCTGATTGGTACTGTATAATTCAGGGACAGTAAATATGCAACACTCTAAATATAAGGTTAAAAAGAAAACTTACAACAAACAAATTTCTCCGAAGCGTATTTTGCAAGCTCCACCTATTTCATACATAGTAAATAATAAAGAGCTGTATGAAATCGAATTATTTAAAACAAATGGATAATTTTACAGAACTTACAATATCACCCCATTGTTACAGCGACTGCTGTGTGAAATAAACATAACTAGAATGAAAGGAGTTGTATTATACAATAAATTCTCATCAAAAAAAAAAAAAAAAAAATAGCAAATAGATTGGCACATATTCGATAATGGCAGAACATTTCAGTTAATCTGAAATCAGAGTTTGAATAACTTCTTTCAATCGCGATAAAGTATTCTGTTTTATTTATTTATTTTTTTTTATAAAGTTATGCACTACTTATTCGAGGTTAACAGACCTGAATTAATTTAAATGGATTCTTTCAATATCATATATGATGAAATTATCTAAAGAAAAGACTAGTGGTTCCTGAATTGGCCACTTTTGATATTGCATTATGTAAAAGCAAATTATTTGTAATATTTAAAACGGATGTTTAAAAAATAAAACTAATAATATTAATAATAACATTTATTATTATTTTATTATTCTTAATAAAATATATTAAACAGATAAAAATATTATTTTAACTTGTATGGTATTCTAACATTTTGTAATAAAACTAAGAAGTAAATAACGGAAGATAAACGTTACAAATGATGTTCTATTTCTAAACCAATTTTCTAGATCCTGAAAAAATAAACCCCAAGAAATACCAAAAAAAAAAAAAAAAAAAAAGATTTTTGTAGAAATGATTGTTTTTAGGAAAAGCATAGCAATATATTGCGCATTTGTCCACTCTATGTTGTCCTCTTAAAATTTGACGTAAGTTCTAAATGTCAAGATAGCCAAACATATCACAACTGATAGAAATTTAACTTATAACACAATTATTTTTATAATTCTTTCTATAAGAAAGGGAAAATTTTAACTGGAATTAATGATTTGTTTTAAGACCTGCATGTTTAAAACTTTGTGCTTCGAGGTGAAAAAGCTTATTATTTCAAGTAAGAAAAAAAGAACATTGTTTTGTTACTACATGTATGCATTTCATTTGTATATTTGAAAAGTAAAGACATAATTTTATAAATAATGCATTTTTTGTACGTACTTAAGATAATAAGAAAAAAGTACTTTTGGCTATTTTCTGCGTTGATATTTATTTTTACTAAAACCACTACTTTGGTATACATTTTTATACATTTCTATTTAATAATTTTACTGTACAATTCTTTTAGAAATTTAAAATTTATGGGTGGCGCTTTAATAAAGCATTTATAGTAAGGATTTTTAATCCCATTTTCTTCTATGAATATAATCATCGAGAAAAATTTGTTTGTTCGCAGTTTCAAAATATATTATTAGCGTTCCATTTTAAAACTCATAGTTTAGAGGCAGATAATATGAAAAATAAAGAACTAAGAGTTTCGCAAAAATCTGTAACCGATAAATTTTATCTAACAAGGATACCACCTCATACCATAATCATAACAAAAATCCAAACAAGCTTTAATCGAAAGAGCATATATAAACATGTTTTTTGACGGGAAAAAAAAAAAAAAAAAAAAAAAAAAATCCGTCGTTAATCGTTGTTGAGTTAAAATTATGAAAATTAGCTAATAATCTCTGTAACCACGCCGGAATCGATAAAACGACGCCTACCTGAAATAATGAATGAAATCCAGAACAAGCAATAATCGAAAGAGCGTGGACAAACTTGTTCTTTGATGCACAAATTGTTTGCCCACTTTAGCTTTAAGACATATTCTATCAAGATATAATTTCTCAATATTCGCAAAAGTCGATATTACAAAATATTAGGTTGATTCATAAATAATTTCCGATGCAGTTAAAATGGAATACACACCAATAACATTATACAACGAATATAATAATGTATATTAGGTATTATTTCCTGCCCGAGAGTAAGCCTCTCCCACATTTATCATGTTACGTCTTCGTAGGTGGAGTCTTAAATAACTTCCTTTGTTTTTAACTTCCTTTTGTCCACGCTTTTATTTTGCTTTCATTTAGTTACAAAATTATATCAATTTATTATGTATTCACCATTATTATGTATGACGTTTTCCATTTTCTTGGCAGTTTATATATTCTTTCCTTGTAAAATGTGGTTGGTTTCGATTAGAAGAAATTTTCAACAGTCTGCGTGACTTGTTCTTCAGATTTTAATGTTTTTCCTTTCAAAAAGTTTTGTAAGGAACAGAAAAGGTGAAAATCTGTCGGGGCAAGGTGCGGGGAGTAAGGTGGGTGAAGTAAAACAGACCACTCGAGCTCTAGAATTTTTTCATGAATCACCCTTGCTGTATGTGCTCTTGCATTATCATGTAAAATAAAGGCGTTTTTACTATTGGCGAGTTTAGGACGTTTTTCCTGAAGTTTCTTTTTCACTCTTTGCAGTTGCTGAACATATATGTGTGCAGTAATTGCTAAATTTGACTTTAATAACTCGTGATGGATTAGTCCTCGACAATCCCACTATACATATAATAAAATCTTTTTTCCATGGATGTCAGCTTTCGAATCTGGTAAGGGTTTTTGTTCCTTATAAAGCCACCGTTTTTTACAGATGATATTATCATAAATAATCCATTTTTCATCGCCAGTTATTATCCCATTTAAAAAAAGCCTTTTTTTTTTTTCTTTTTCCGTGAGAGCAGACTTGTAGCGATAGACAGGCGACCTTCTTTATCCTGTTCACTGAGGGTGTATGGTACCCATACTCCTAATTTATTGACCTAATTTCTTCAGGTGCGAAAATAGTTGAGTGTGGTGCATTCAAACTTTTTGCTATGTCTCTAGTTGATTGGCGTGGGTTTTGTTCCAATATAGCTTTTAAAAGTTTGTCATCAAAATCGGAAGGACGTCCTGTCTTCAGTTCGTCCTTTAAAGTCGTATTTCCAGAGCGGAATTTTGTAAACCAATCTCTAACTGTCGGAACAGTTGTTAGTTCTTCACCGTATACACTGCATATTTTTTCAGCTGTCGCTTTAGCACTATTGCCATGTCTGAATTCCCATGTTCTTGTCTGAATTCCCCCTTGTCGGAATTCATGACGAATATGCACTTTTTCATTCTCCATTTTAGGAATTGGAGTAACAGTTTAATCAAACATACCCCAGACAAAACGATTGTTAGAAGAATGATTGAACCACAGATTATATACTAAGACAGATGACACACGCCCAATGAAATCAGACCAATGAATACAGTAATGCCAGTGACGGCTGAAAGCTAATGATTCCAAATATTTGCATAATTTCATTAAAATAAAAGGGGATCGTTATTCTGATTGGTTAAAAATGAACATAATATGCAAAATTACACACCTTCGAATAATTTTATTAATATTTGCAGTATGCATGCTTTGACCATTAGTTTAATCAAGTAACGCCCAAACACACTACGTGATGAATGCAGGGGAGGAGCCTATCTTTGAAGCCTTATATTCATTGTATAATGTTTCTGGTGTAAATTTTAACTAAACTGTATCGGAAATTATTTATGAATCGACCTAATAATATATTTATCGTCTGACAGGTATTATCAGGAGTACTTCCACTTCTTTCGAGTAACTACATTTTTCCCCTAATTTAACTATAGATTTCTGGAAAATGCGTTCACGAGGTCAAACAGTTTTCGTGTAAAAATCTCGATAGATTACGCCTTCTCGAATGCACATCATTTAATTGATTATATTATTAGGCTAATGGGAGATTTTCTAGAAAGTCTATCTTCCAAGCCAAACCCATTTCATTCCTGTTTGTCAGTCAAGGATTGTACGGACGCGAAAATTCTATCGATAATGAAAGATTTTCCTATTATTACTGAACCCGTAGATTCTTTCAGTAAAGCACGAAGTGAAATAGCTAAATTGTGAGGAGCGTTAGCATCCAGAAACATCCTGCTGAATAACGAAAATATCAGTGCTTTCCGAGATACAGGCTAATTCGAATCGAAAATGGCGAAAATTGCATTTTACATATTTTCCAAAATCTTAATTAATATTCCGTTGTGTTGTTAATCCGGCCCTTTTTTTAATTCCAGTAAATTTTTAGAGTAATATTCTGCAAATGCAATTATGATTAAATAAGAAGAAAAATACTTTGTAAGAAATTGGTGGGAAAATGAAGACGGGGCTAACAATACTAAGGAATACTATTTAGTATGTTGGCAGGTATGATTTTATGATTTTATTTTTGTATTCTTAAAAAATGGTATAAAAAAATAAGGAAAAAAAAATATAATTACGCATATAGAAATGAAGTTTTATTTATTGCATTTCTGAGGAATATATTAATATATATATATATATTCTGAATTATTTTATTGAAATTATGATTTCGTTAAAGCAAAAATTTTGCCTGAAATAAATATTTTGAGATAAAAATTGCGCATTAATTTTTCTGTAATTAGTGTTTTGCAGACATGAATTGAGTGAAATAAAGTTAACAATATAACACTGACACCAGAACTATTATTATCTGGAGATAATATTAGTATTTTCTTCCTTTGCTACTATCATACTCATTTATGTGTTGTCATTTGTATGTATAAAATAGATGGACACATCTATTTACATTTCAATAATGGAAGATGAAAGGTTCTTAGCGTGTGGAGACTGTCGTGGCCTTTCACGTAGTGGTATGGTTTTGGACACGTTTTCTAAAGTTTCGTTTTTCTTCGTTGAAAAAATATTAATAAAGGTATAATAATAATAGTATTTTTTTTCTCTTATCCGTGTATGTATATGTAAGTATCTAGTAAAGGTAAATTAAACAATCTATACGTATAAGTATCTCTAGCAGAGCTGCCAACCTAATCCGGCAAATTGTTAGTACCGCCCCTTTTTCTACACCACTTAATTTTTAGAGTATTTTTCTACTTAATTCATCATAGATACATTTGAAGAGAATTGCTCTAAAAATTAAGTGGTGTAGAAAAAGGGGCGTTTTTCAGTAGGCGTTAACAATTTGCCGGATTAGGTTGGCAGCTCTGCTCTAGTAAATTTTTCTTTGAGACTCCCTGTTTGTGTTGTAATATGGTTTTTCCAATTGTGAACTCACATTTTTATTGTCGGTTTTATATATCTGACTATATTAAAGACTAAAAATGTTTATTTTATTATTTATTTATTTAAGGGGCTTTGTTGGACATTTTCTATTTCAATAATATTGGTTAGAGTTTGATCCAAATTTACATGTATTCGCATGTACAGATTTGCCAAATTTCTGTTTAATCCGGAGAATTATTAGCCCCTAATTTATTTCATACAACTTTTTCAAGAGTGATGTTTTCTTATTTTATCAAAGTTATATATTGGAAAAAATTATTCTATAAATAAAATTGTGTAAAAAAAGGCGGGGCTTAAAATACTCCAGGTTAAGTTAAAATGTTACCATCTTTGCATATATAGGTAATAAACGTGTATCTGTGTCACATTAACATTTGTGATGATTTCCTCATCTGTGATCTGAAAAATATTATTCAAAGATAATATTCAAAAATCTTTTTTTTGATTTTCACTTTTTATTAAGAAAATGCTATTGAAACATTAAGAAAGATGCAATTGAAATTTAAATTATGAATTTAAAAAAGGAATATGTTAAAATAAAATTTCCCCTCATCCATTATATTCTTCTTACAAATCATTTCTTAAACTAGAAATAAATCAAAGCAATACAACTGAAAAGTTTCAGTTGGCATAAAACTTAAATATGTAGTGCAGATGAGGTACATTTAAAAAAAAAATAGGAAACTATGTTATAATAAAGTACTTTTGACAATTTCTTTATGTTTTTCTATTTTATTATTATTATTATTACTATTATTACTCTTTTTTTTTTCCTTGCAACTCTTTTCGAAATGAACTAATGTGGGCTGAGTTAAAATAAATAATTAATAATCATACTTGGGAAAATCCTAATCAATATTCCGTAGTATATTTAGCCCCGCCTTCTTATTTACACCAGTATTATGTCAGAGTATTTTTCATCTTATTTAACTCTTTCACTACGGACGATAAGAAAGCTCTACTACCTTTAACTCCTGACTCGGCTGGAATGGGGCGGAAGTTGAAAATAAAGGGGTGGAAGGAAGGAATACGGAGCAGAAAATTTCTTGCTCTCCGCAGGGCAGTGCTTTTACATCGCCCGTCTTTGTCTGGATGACATTGATGGATTGTCTCCCCCACCCTACTCGTAAGTAGTTCGTGTTACTTCTCAGATAAGCAAGATATTTATTTTAACATTTAAAAACATAAAAAATATAATGTTTAAATAACAATAATAATAATTAATTAAAGGAATATAATAAATCTAATACATAATTTAAGTTGAGAATCCCCCCCTTCCCCTAAATTTTTCTCTTGCTGCAAATGTTCATGTTTTAGAATCTTCCAAATCCGCAGCCCTCAGAAGGTATTTAACGGTTGGAATAATCCTTTCCCTCACTGCAAATAAAATTTATAGCCATAAAATTATCGAAAAGTGATAAAAATAAGGAGCGTCCCTGGAAAACGGTGGGCGATAAGGCAAAATGCGCTTCTTATTCGGTTTCAAGAAGTCATTTTACGTAAGAATTTGCAAAACTGGTTACATGCCGAGCAGTGTAATTATAGATATTTCACACTAAAATTTGATATTATGGATTACTAATTTTATTTGATAATTTGGATTACTAATCTTCCGCATTTACATTTCTTTCTCCGCATTTCTTTCTTCCGCATTTGCATTTCTTTCTCCGTAAAAATGGAAACTATGCCCTATCTATTTGTGAATATATTATTTTCTTTTAAACTTTCTTTGTTTCTTAGGCAATATTATTGTTATGTTTTAAAAAACATAACACTACTTTATTCTTAAGTTTCAAATAATTCAACACTATTTTTTTTAAAATTATAGGTTTTCAGTTGCCTTTTATTTAAAAAGCTTTCTCTTTCGAAATTTATTTTATACTCTGCGAAAATTTCTATCAAAATCGATCGCGATCTATTTATTTAAAACATTTCCGTTTTTACTTGAAAAATTTGCCTTTTTCAAAAATAAAATAAAATAAAAACAAATACAGAAATTCCGTATTAATATAATATCGTAATCGATATTCAATGCATAAATCACTAAGAAAATAATAGTAGAGAAATTACTAAAAGTGCAAAATTAAAATTAAAATGTATGAAATCAGAAAAACCCTAAATTATCTGGTCAGCAATCAGTGTCCCGATTTTGCATTTTAAATTAATTTTCCAAGCTTTATTTATATGTAACATTAATTTCATTAGATAGCTTATTTTATTTCCGTTAATTTGAGCCATCGCTCATAGAAATAGCTTAAAATTTAATTGTTTTCCCTTCAAAAAATCATAAGTCCAAAAATACCTTTTTTTATTTGACTGTATTCTTAAATTCAGCGGTGGTCATCGTACAAGAAGGTCGTTTTTTTAAGCCGAGGCCGGGATTCTTCCCGCGCCGAAGCTTGCTTCAGCAGCATGTAAGAAGAAGAAAATTACTTCTCGTTTTCTAAATAACTATCAATGCAAGGAACAGAAGCAGCAATTTTATTAAATATATCATCTGTGTATAATGTTTCCTTAAGCTGAATTATTCCAATTATTACGTCGGTGCTAGAAGCAGCACTCTTCTTAAATATATCAACTGTGTATAATGTTTCCTTGAGCTGAATAACTCCAATTATTACGTCGGTGCTGGAAGCAGCAATTTTCTTAAATATATCAACTGTGTATAATGTTTCCTTGAGCTGAATAACTCCAATTATTACGTCGGTGCTGGAAGCAGCAATTTTCTTAAATATATCAACTGTGTATAATGTTTCCTTATGCTGAATTACTGCAATTATTACGTCGGTGCTTGAAGCAGCAATCTTCTTAAATATATCAACCATGAATAATGATTTTTTAAGCTGACTTTCTCCTGTGCTTACGGTGCTAAGTGATATGAATGCCTTCCGTACCGAATGCCACATCCTGGCATAATGATTGATAATCTTGCTACAGCATTGAAAAGTCTGTAAGGACTTCCGATGAAGCTCTAGTGTCCATAGAGATTGATTGAAATTTTAGTCCAAAACTGGTCCTTATGAAAGATCCAATTCTCAGGCCCAATAATCATAAAATTGCCTATTAAATATGGAGATGAATTAATGCGTCTGTAAACCAGTCTTCCCTGCAAAAGAATATCCAATTTATCATACGGAACTTAATCACTACTGATCCTGAGGATATCCTACTAACATCCGAAAAACTGATGTTGACTCATTTTCATAAGTATTGAATTAAATAGCTCTATCGCTTACGCTTTTCAATGTGCAGCACCTATTATAGTATTCATATGCTAGTCCAGAATATGATCTGTGTTTTTGTGTTTTATTAGTGTAGTGTGTGAATATGTAATCTTAGTGTGGTACCACAACTAGATTGGCTATTGGATTTATTTACCTGTTTCTATCAATAAAAGATGGTGTGGTAAGTCACTCTCTCATGTTTTTATTTTTGCATGATTCCTTTTATGTTTTTCATTCAAGATGTAATTTAATTTCAGGTTGAATCACTCGATCTTTATTTTAATTGTACTTCCACTATAGTTAAAAGTTGATAACGATCATGGCACTCTTTATATCTAATTTTGGTTAAAATTTATTACGAGGGGATTTATATTCATTATGTATATTAGCTCTAAATATAGTATTTTTGATATTTAGTAACTTTTCAGAGATCATTCTCTCAGTTTCATTAACTTGTATTTTCCAAAACCTGAATTCCGAAATTTTATTATCTTTCAATTTCTTAAACTATCCCCAGTTAGACCAAGTCCCATGTTTCATTAATGGTGCCGTGACAAAAAACGGACCATAAAGCTTAGTTTATTCTTTTTTATCTTTCCAACCACAGGTTTGGGTTTAAAGCTGGAGTGATTCCTTATAAAATGCTTTAAAATAAATTTTTCCGGCAGATCTCTCAGACAATTTTTTTTTTTACTGTTATTGTGTTTTTCTTATTTTTTTTTTATTTAATTGACAGCAGTTGCATATATATCTATATTTCATTTTATATTTTAAATTTGAGTATTTAAGCATATTAATTAACATTTACAGAAACTGATTTTAGCATTCAAGTGTATTATTTTTATTTTATTTTATCAATTTCAGCATAAAATATTAAAAATTTCTTTTTTCCTTTTTCTCATTTTGGAAGGGAAATGTGGAGAGATTATATATAATTTTTTTAAAACATAACTGTTTCGGTAAGCATGTTTATTTTATTTTTTTTTTCTTCAACTGTGCCTGATGTCAGATTTTTTTTTTAATTTTACTAGAATTAATTTAATGTCCTCCTAAATCAAATTTTTTTTTTATTATTGTTTGGGTTGGCTTCTCTTTTCACCTTTTGTCTGGATATATATATTTTTTTCTCTTCATGAATATGTATTCTTTAGTCGGTTCTCTTGACAAGTTTTCTGGGGAAGAAGGGCAGGATGTCAACCATTTCATCCGCTCCATTACAGAAATGGCTAATCATGCCAATTGGCGTAATAGTCTAAGGCGGATTATTTTAAGATCAAAGGTTTCAGGGAAAGCTCTGGCTTTTCTTAACACAGATCCAGAAGCTTCAAATGAAGAAAACTTCGACAATTTATGCCAACTCTTAAAGAACAAATTTGAAAAAGTGCCCACCCCCCACGAAATACAATCAAATTTTTCTGCTATAAAACAAGCTCCTAAACAAGATGTTGCTGCTCTTGCAGACCACATCCGCATCACTGTCCAAAATTTAATACTTAATCCCGATAATGCCCCCCAAATTCAGGACATCAGGCATAGTTTGATGTTTTCCAAATTTTTGGAAGCGGTTCGCCCTGACATTAAATTTGAATTGACCAAATTGGGACCCAACACCTTTGAAGAAGCCATTACTATGGCAAAAAATATAGAAAGGGCCCTCAACAATAATGAAGCCTCTGTAGCGAATGTCACTGCACAGAATGCAGACATTCAGACTTTAATTCAGCTACAGATTGAAAATTCAAAAAAAATAAATGAGCTTACTGAGACAGTTGCAAGACTGCAGGCAGTTACTTGCCACATTTGTGGTAAGGGCCACCTAACAACTAATTGTTATAATTACCCATCATCGTCTAATCAAAGTTCCAACTATGAAAGAAGAGGAAGAGGTTTTAGGGGTAATTTTCGTTTTAACAGGGACAGATCTCGCCCTTATTACAAAAATTCTAAAAGGCAGGGTCAATGACAACTACAACACAATGAAGTAAACTCCCAGGATTTAAATCTTAATCAATCCAAAACCAAATTAGTGTCTTCAGTTACAAATTTTAATGCACATTTACCCATAGTCACCATAAAAATAGGAAAACACCATTTTCAGGCACTCCTCGACACAGGTGCTAACCTAAGTTTAGCACAACCACACGCTATAGACAAATTGAAAGATGACATGAAACTAAATTTTTTATCGCGGTCAGTAAACATTAAAACAATAGATAATTGCACAATTCCCTATTTTTCTACAGTAGATTTAAAATTTAAAATTTCAGATAAATGGTTCTCCAATGCTTTTTTTGTGACGTCAATTAATTGGGCATCAAATTATGATTTCATTCTAGGTTATGATTTTTTACACAGAAATAAGATTGTTTTAGATTCCTCAAATCAAAAAATGTTTATTGGTAATCTGGCTCTTCCTTTTGAAAACAAAGCCCCCAACTTAACTTCACCCACCAATTCCAACAATCTCGTAAATTCCCAATTAGATCAAAATCCAAATGCCCAAAATTTAGTTGCACGTTCACTCAAATTTGTAAAATTTAAACCTGGAGAGTCAAAAGTTATTGTTCTTAAATTTCCCAAGATTAAATCCAACACTGAGTTTATTTTATTTTCCCCAATTGTGACAAAATTACCTCTTAAAATGGATGAAAGTCTACATTCACCATATGATACAAATTTCCTTTTTATTTTTGTGCAGAACAATTCTGACCACAAAATTTTTTTAAGGAAGGGAACAAAATTGGGTACTATTCAATTTTTAGAGAATGATGGCATTAAACAATGTAGTCAGCAGCCTATTTTTCAAGTTAACGCTTTAAACTCACAGGAGATACTTAAACTCAGAAAAGAAGAATTATCACCTCAAAATTTCAACTTAAATCATCTTTCTCCTCCTGAAAAATCCAGAATTTTAAAATTACTTTTAGACAATTATGAAGTTTTTTCTACCTCTTATAAAACGCTTGGTTCTACAGATAAAGTTGTTCCTCAATTCAAATTACTTCACGATTTTGCACTTCAAACTAAGCCCTATCCCATTCCTAAAATTGCCAAAGACTTTGCAAAAAAAGAAATCGCTCAATTAATAGATGCAGGTATCATAGAACCACCCTCCTCAAATTATTGTTTTCCTGTAATTTTTGTCAAAAAAAAATCCTTACCTAATCAACCTCCTGATCAATTAAAATTTCGCATGGTAATTGACTATCGATTGCTTAATTCTATAACAGATTCTTTTAAAATCAGTCTCCCTAAAATTAATGATATTCTTCAAAGCATCTCCGGAAAAAAATTGTATTCTGTGCTGGATCTAAAGGCGGCTTTTTTTCAAATTAAACTTCAAGAATCAGACAAATCTAAATTAGCTTTTGCAACAGACTTTGGAAATTTTCAACCATGTAGACTTCCGTTTGGCCTTGTTAATAGCACCTCCTACTTTCACACACTTATTAACAAATGTTTAGCAGATCTTAAAGGTAACAACGTGCAATTTTTTTTAGATGACATAATTGTCGCAGCTGATAATATAGAAGAAATGATGTTTTATTTACAGAAAGTCTTTGACAAATTGAAACAATTTAACCTCACTTTGGATCCAGCAAAGATGCAACTTTGTAAACCCAACATAACTTATCTTGGTTTTAATTTACATGAGAACGGCTATTCACCCTCTTCGGATAATGTCAACAAAATTAATAGCTTCCCAATCCGTACCAATGTCAAACAGGTTCAATCGTATTTGGGCATGGTTAACTATTTTCGACCTTTAATATATAATTTTGCAGAAATCTTGAAACCCATCATCAATCTTACAAAAAAAAGGGTAAAATTTAATTGGACAGCTGACTGTCAGGAGGCATTCATGAAAATTCAAAACATTTTACTGGCTAATCCGACCATAAAAAATATTGATGAAAATAAAAATATTTACCTCGTAACTGATGCTTCACATCATGCAATCTGTGGTATTCTGATGCAAAGCCATAATAACATTTTCCATCCTGTTCAATTCTTTTCCAAACTTTTAACTCCAGCAGAATCTAAATATCCTTCCATTAAACGTGAATTGTTTGCTATTTATTCTTCTGTTAAACATTTTCATGAACACTTCTACGGTAGGCAATTTAAAATTTTAACTGATGCTAAAGCCTTAACTTACCATTTAAATTTAACCAAACAACCAGATATAATTGCTAGATGGTTAATGTATTTACAAGGATTTAATTATACAATTGAGCATATCCCAGGCATGTCAAACCCCGCAGATTTTCTTACACGAGTTTTTGACAGTGATGAATCAAGAAACTTAAATGTTAATGCTATCAATTTATTTGCTCCTGAGGAAAACTTACTATCTTTTTCAAACATCTTAAAAAATCAATTAGAGGACCCAAAATTAGCAGATATCAGAAACAAAATTAATAAAAAAAAATTATCAAAATCTAATTATTTCATCGACCAGCAAACTAACTTAATTATGTATAGAGATAAAAGCCAGAACGATTCTACAGATAAAATTGTAATTCCGACTTCATTACAACCTCAAGCTATTGAAATTGCCCATCAACCTCATTTTGGCATAGAAAAAACTTTTGCAAACTTAAAAAGAATTTATTTTTGGACAAAAATGTTTGAACAGGTCAAATCATTCTGTAACTCATGTCATAGATGTTTACAAAATAAATCCACACCAACTGAAACCAAACCTAAATGCATTCCCAAATCTAATCTTGCCCCTGGTGAGATGATAGCAATTGGTGTAGTTGTCAAACTGCCAAGGTCACATGATGGCAAATTTTTCATATTAACCATTGTCGATCATTATTCCAGGTATCTTGAGGCAATTCCATTACCTAACATTACTTCACATACTATAATTAAAACACTTAATGATTATTTTTCACGTTATGGCATCCCCAAGATAATTCTCTCTGATAATGCTCCGAATTTTATTTCCGATGAATTTGAATTTTTTTTTTAAATCTCTCAACATTAAACACAGAAAATCTTCTATTTATTTTCCAAGGTCAAATGGTCTTCTTGAAAGGATACATCGCTCTCTTAAACAATCAATAGCTTCTTTGTCGGATAGAGTAATTGAATGGTCAGAACGTTTAAAATTTTTTGTGCTACATTACAACAATGCGAAGCACTCTGTAACAAATTTTACACCAGCCCAACTTTTCTTTGGCAGAAGATTAAACCTCCCCATTGACATAAATCACCCACCCAACCTTGTTGAACCACCCTCTAAATATTGGCTTAGACAAAAACAACATTTTCATGAATCAAAACAATTAGTCAAACAATATGAACAGAATTACTTTGATAAGCATGAGAAATTTTTGAAAGGTTTTCCAAACCCTGAAATTGATTTAAATGACATTGTGTATTTGAAAGCCCTACACCCACCCTCTACCTTTATGCCAAAATTCACTGGTCCCTATGTTGTTCTAAGAAAGTTCAGAAATAACAACTATCAAATACGTGATGCGGATGATGATACGGCAAGACCCTTTAAAGTAAATGTTTCAAAAATTTTCAAAAAACATTAATTTGTATATAGATTTTTTTTTCTTCTATTTTAGTTAGTGTATGTTTGTGTGTTAAATCAAAATTTTACTCCAGAAAAAATAAGTCCACTGTTTGCAAAATATATCTTTATTTTATTCATTTTTACATTATACACATTTATTTAGTACAAACATTGTTTACTTTATGTTAGGGATTTATGTACATTTATTCACATTAGTAATACACAGCAACAGCAAAATTCCAAGACACTTTGTGCCATATGCAGTTTTATTGAATTCAATCCTTGCACATATTCCCTTTGTAGAGTGTAAAAAAAAAAAAAAAAAAAAAAGAAAGAAAAAAAGAGAGGAAACAGAAAAGGTTGACAATATTTGGGTAGAGAGTCTTGTCAAAGGCCTAGGCGGGATCTCTTACTTGTGCTCAGGCTGGTCCTGGCATTCAGTGCTACTTTTGTATTGAAAACTTTTGATTTTATTTTTTTTAAGCATCATCACATCGTGACAAGAAACTGAAATTCTCTTTTAATTTGCACTCATTTGATAATCTTACCTTAAACAAGTAGATCATTCACACCATAATATTATGACGAGGGATTCTGCAAAGGAAAATTGTTTTTTTTTCTTACCTATAACTTGCATATTTGAGTTCGGTATAAATATAACGCACAAGGTCACTATAAATTGTTGAAATACATTGAGAAGTTCAGGCAAACTAAATTTGACATCAATTTGAAAATTAAGAGATATATCAAATTTTTTTTTATCTCAATTCTCTGTGCACAGAATTACGCTTTATTTGGATTCCTATTACTCCTTACAAAGACTAAAAAGGGTTGAGCCTATTCAATAGTGTCTTCAACCGTCTTTAAATAAGGTTATACATGTTAGGATAAATATTCTCCAATTCTTCTTATTTAATATAGCAAAAGTATAGAAAATTTTAGATACTTACTTTAATCTAAATACTTACCATATGCCTGTTCCAAAGTGTACCAAGTCTAACAAATGTGTTGCTAAATTCCTACGATATGTGATATTGGTTATCTAGTCCAGAATTTTATATTTTTTCCAATTGTTTGTGTTTACTATTATATATATATATGTATTTATGTGTGCTTTTTCAATTGTCTGAGACATTTGTTGAAATATATCTTGAGTGAAATTTTTTTTTCTCTAATATGTACATGACTTACCATTTAATATGTATAAATTTGTTGTTGGTTTTGCTGCTCCTGTTCCATCGGTTCTATGTTTACGTAAAAGTTTAAAGTTACAGGCAAAATATTTTTTTTTCTCTCTTTTTTTTCCTTTTGGTGGGGGGAAATGTTATGTTTTAAAAAACATAACACTACTTTATTCTTAAGTTTCAAATAATTCAACACTATTTTATTTAAAATTATAGGTTTTCAGTTGCCTTTTATTTAAAAAGCTTTCTGTTTCGAAATTTATTTTATACTCCGCGAAAATTTCTATCAAAATCGATCGCGATCTATTTATTTAAAACATTTCCGTTTTTACTTGAAAAATTTGCCTTTTTCAAAAATAAAATAAAATAAAAACAAATACAGAAATTCCGTATTAATATAATATCGTAATCGATATTCGATGCATAAATCACTAAGAAAATAATAGTAGAGAAATTACTAAAAGTGCAAAATTAAAATTAAAATGTATGAAATCAGAAAAACCCTAAATTATCTGGTCAGCAATCAGTGTCCCGATTTTGCATTTTAAATTAATTTTCCAAGCTTTATTTATATGTAACATTAATTTCATTAGATAGCTTATTTTATTTCCGTTAATTTGAGCCATCGCTCATAGAAATAGCTTAAAATTTAATTGTTTTCCCTTCAAAAAATCATAAGTCCAAAAATACCTTTTTTTATTTGACTGTATTCTTAAATTCAGCGGTGGTCATCGTACAAGAAGGTCGTTTTTTTAAGCCGAGGCCGGGATTCTTCCCGCGCCGAAGCTTGCTTCAGCAGCATGTAAGAAGAAGAAAATTACTTCTCGTTTTCTAAATAACTATCAATGCAAGGAACAGAAGCAGCAATTTTATTAAATATATCATCTGTGTATAATGTTTCCTTAAGCTGAATTATTCCAATTATTACGTCGGTGCTAGAAGCAGCACTCTTCTTAAATATATCAACTGTGTATAATGTTTCCTTGAGCTGAATAACTCCAATTATTACGTTGGTGCTGGAAGCAGCAATTTTCTTAAATATATCAACTGTGTATAATGTTTCCTTGAGCTGAATAACTCCAATTATTACGTCGGTGCTGGAAGCAGCAATTTTCTTAAATATATCAACTGTGTATAATGTTTCCTTATGCTGAATTACTGCAATTATTACGTCGGTGCTTGAAGCAGCAATCTTCTTAAATATATCAACCATGAATAATGTTTTTTTTAAGCTGACTTTCTCCTGTGCTTACGGTGCTAAGTGATATGAATGCCTTCCGTACCGAATGCCACATCCTGGCATAATGATTGATAATCTTGCTACAGCATTGAAAAGTCTGTAAGGACCATCGATGAAGCTCTAGTGTCCATAGAGATTGATTGAAATTTTAGTCCAAAACTGGTCCTTATGAAAGATCCAATTCTCAGGCCCAATAATCATAAAATTGCCTATTAAATATGGAGATGAATTAATGCGTCTGTAAACCAGTCTTCCCTGCAAAAGAATATCCAATTTATCATACGGAACTTAATCACTACTGATCCTGAGGATATCCTACTAACATCCGAAAAACTGATGTTGACTCATTTTCATAAGTATTAAATTAAATAGCTCTATCGCTTACGCTTTTCAATGTGCAGCACCTATTATAGTATTCATATTGCTAGTCCAGAATATGATCTGTGTTTTTGTGTTTTATTAGTGTAGTGTGTGAATATGTAATCTTAGTGTGGTACCACAACTAGATTGGCTATTGGATTTATTTACCTGTTTCTATCAATAAAAGATGGTTTGGTAAGTCACTCTCTCATGTTTTTATTTTTGCATGATTCCTTTTATGTTTTTCATTCAAGATGTAATTTAATTTCAGGTTGAATCACTCGAGCTTTATTTTAATTGTACTTCCACTATAGTTAAAAGTTGATAACGATCATGGCACTCTTTATATCTAATTTTGGTTAAAATTTATTACGAGGGGATTTAAATTCATTATGTATATTAGCTCTAAATATAGTATTTTTGATATTTAGTAACTTTTCAGAGATCATTCTCTCAGTTTCATTAACTTGTATTTTCCAAAACCTGAATTCCGAAATTTTATTATCTTTCAATTTCTTAAACTATCCCCAGTTAGACCAAGTCCCATGTATCAATTATCTCCACACCGCATTTTATTTTTAAGATTTAAAAAATGAAAAACAAATCCGTCTGTAAATATTTAAACCTGTGTTTTTTCTTAAAAAAAAAATCTATAAATATTATAGCTTTCTTCTTTCTTTCTTTTTTTTTTTTATTGTAATCCTTAACACATGTAACAAATAAAAAGTAAATAAAGCTATATTTAATATATTTTTTTCCCTCTCAGCAGAGAGTAGTATCTGCAATGAAAAACGGTTTTTTAAAATAATACTGATAATTAAACAATCTATTATGGTACAAAATTTATTTAAAAAAAAAAAAAAAAAAATACATACGTGAATAAATAATAGGTAAATTAACAGTGTGCTTAAATTGAATAAATAAATTAAAATTTTGTATTCACTCAAATACACATTTTTGTGTTTATGACAATCATTCTTGCAGCACTGTTTATCCATTCTTGTTTTCTCCTTTATATTAACAGTTTATTTTTGTTGTTCTAAAAAATATATTTATTTTTTGAAAAACTAAAAAACATTATTCAATTTCAAATTTTTAACGACAATGATTTTTCAAATTTCATACATTTAGAAATTCTCCAAAAGAGATTCTAAGAAATTCACATTTTTTTAGTAAAATAAAAGTAAAAATAAATTGACAGTGCAATTGTTCGACCAATCAAAGTAAATTGCAGTAAAATGCATAAAAAAGTTTTATTAATGCAATTTAAATAGTAAAAAAATTCGCAAATAGAATGCCTTTTATTGTTAAATTTTACATAAATTATTTTGATTAAAAAAGATAGGCACGAGTGTAGCATGAAAGCGGCAACACACCAGTTTCTTTCTTTCTTTCTTCTTCTCTCTCTCTCTCTCTTCTTCTTCTTCTTTTTTTTTTTTTTTTTTTCTAATGTAAAGATCAATATTTAATCACAAAACAAACTGTATTAAACATTTAAGTAATGTTTATATATTCATAGCTTCACTTTAGTTCTGTCTGTACAAATGAAATACAAGAAAAATGGGAACATTTCGAGATATTCATTTATTGAAAAGTGATTCTTTCTATTGATAATGACTCGTTGAAGCTTTGTTATTTATGTTAACTTTAAAAATATTGAAAATTAACATTAGAGAAGTGTTGCATTGAATTTTTATAATGTTAACTGTGTGATACGTTAAAAAATTATAAAAATAAATTATTAAGTATCGATTGTTTCTAAACCAGATGTCAACGAATCTATTACTTTTTCCAATAAAATATCTCTATTATTATTATTATTATTATTTAAATTATTATTGTGCGTGTTCGATTTTGTTATAGTAAAAATAAAAACTTACATTAAAATAAAAAATAAAACAAAAACTGATATTTTCAAAATTAAATTAAAAATCTACCGGTGAGACTTTTTTTCTTAATATTTTCTTTCAAATAATTTTTTATAGTTCTATTAATTTACAAGCGGACTTCTCATATAAAATTTATAAATTAATTATAAAAAAAAATGCTGTAAGGGGTAAAAAAGAGAAAAAAAAAAGTGCAATATATATATATATATATATATATATATATATATATATATATATATATATATATATGTGTGTGTGTGTGTGTGTGTGTAGTATATATATTCAAAGATAATACTGAAAGAAAATTTAAACATTTCCATATATATATTTGCCAAACAAGCGCGTGTTCTGTGCCCTCGTGGCAATCGTACAAGGATTATCTCGGGGGAATGCATGAAGATGACATTTCAGGAACGCCTATCTCCCCTCTCTTTCTCGTGCAGACAGTCAAGTCCACTTTCTGAGATTTCTCTTTTGAAAGTTCAGTTTTTAAGTGACAAGCCAATATCGGCCGGAGTGGACCGGAACCGTGTTTATAGGGTTAATCATAATTTCACTTAAGGAATATTACTCTACAAATTTACTGGTGTGAAGAAAGGGCCGGACTAGCAACACTACAGAATATTAATTAGGAATTTGGCAAATATGAATAATAAAGATATTTTATCTTATCTTACCAGAAAACCATCCCATACTGTAATCATTAATATATATATATATATCCAAAGAAGTATTAATCGAAAAGAATATAAAAATATGTTTTTTGATTCTTAAAACAATAGCACTCCTCAGATCGTTTTATTGTTATGAATTCTGAAATTTCGCAAACAATTCGCTTTCTTGATTCACTAGCATAACGCCCTTATGAAATAATGTATGAAATCCAAAACAAGCAGAAATCGAATGAGCATATATAAACGTGTTTTTTCATGCAAAAATCAGTTGCCCATTTGAGCTTGGAGATATATTGTCTGAAAATCCACTAAAATAGAATCTAAAAATTGATAAAATCATGATTCTGGCTTGTTTTAACGGGGTTCTTCCCATTTCTCGTTACTACATTTTTACTCAAACTTAAATACAGAATTCTCAAGAACGGATTTACGAGGGTTAGTATTTTATGCGTCAAAAATCACATCATGTTATGCCCACTCGAACGAACATAAGTTACCGTAATTTCTGGTAGATACCCCGTAGGTTATATAATCCAGTCTTTGCACCAGAAATTTCAATTGTTAAATTAATTTATATTTGTACGAGCTCTTCTTTTGAAAAAGTATAGATTTCTCCATTAAATAAAATTTCTGGTGGAGAAATGATACATCTTACCTGCGGGTTATCTGCCAGAAATTACGGTAATTGATTTGTATATGGACTGTACAATCTATAAACTGCACAATCATATGGAATTTTACATAATTTTTCATTTTTTAATGTAAACAGACAGAATACACACATAATAAAATTTCTTTAGAATTCACACTGAAATTATATTTGGAACTTCAGAGCATTAAATATGTATAATATAGATTTTTTTTTTTTTTTTTTTTTTTGTCACAAATGTAGCCATTGTTTTTATATTTATTAATTTCGATGAAATATTTTTCCATGAAGTTTATTGAATCAGTACATCTTATTTTATTTTTTCTATTTGTTTCTCTCACTGGTACTGTATAATTCGGAGACATTAAGTTTGCAATACTCTAAATATAAGGGTTTAAAAGGAAAGTTACAGCAATCAAATGTTTTTCAAGCATATTTTCTATATGGACTTCATTAATTAATTTTTATATGGATTTCTTTATAGATGGAGTTAATTGATTTCTATAT
Organism: Salticus scenicus; assembly: GCA_963930645.1. NCBI lineage: Eukaryota > Metazoa > Arthropoda > Arachnida > Araneae > Salticidae > Salticus > Salticus scenicus. The sequence continues at coordinate 110,136,590 of OZ005657.1, forward strand.
GGACTGTGCAAGGTATAAACTGTACAATCATATGAAATTTTACATATTTTTTCATTTTTTTTAATGTAAACAGACAAAGTTCACACATAAAATTTCTTTAGAAGTCACACTGAAATTTTATTTAAAGTTTCAGAGCATTAAAAATGTATAACTTAGAAATTTTTTTGTCACAAATGTAGCCATTGTTTGTATATTTATTAATTTCGTTGAAATCTTTTTCTATGAAGTTTCTTGACTCTGTACATCTTATTTTTCTTTTTCTATTTCTTTCTCTGATTGGTACTGTATAATTCGGAGACAGTAAATATGGAATACTCTAAATATAAGGGTTTAGAACGAAAGTTACAACAATCAAATTTCTCCCAAGCATACTTGCAAGCTACAACTGTTGCATACATGTTAATTAATAAAAAAAACTGTACAAAACCGAATTTTTTAAAATCAATGGAAAATTTTACAGAACTTATAATCTCACCCCATTGTTCCAGAGACTACTCTGTGAAATAAATATACCTAGAATGTAAGGAGTTCTATTTTCCAGTGAATTCTAATTAAATAACAATATAGTCAGTGAATTGATTGGTATTGATTCGAGAATGGCAGAGCAGTTGCTAAATACATTAGTGGCATTGCATTTTAAAATTGATGATATAGAGGCATATAATATGAATAATAAAGAGTCAAGAATTTCGCAAAAATCTACAACAATCAAAATTTATCTAACCAGGAAACCACCCAATACTCAAATCATTAAAAAAGTCCAAACAAGCATTAATCGAACGAGCTTATATAAACATGTTTTTTGAAGCATAGAACAATTGTCCGGGTCAGCTCGTTTTCGAGTTATAAATTCTGAAATTTCGCTAATAATCTGTGCAACCACGCCTGAATCGATAACACCACGCCAAACTGAAATAATGAAGGAAATCTTAAACAAGCATTAATCGAAAGAAAATGGAGAAACCTGTTGTTTGATGCATAAATCAGTTGCCCATTTTAGCATTGACATATATTCTATCGAGACATAATGTCTAAAAATTTGCTAATGTAGAATTTACAAACTGATGAGTGATTATCTGACAGGTTTTATCGGGACTCCTCCCACTTCTTTCTCGTTATTATATTTTTGCCCTAACTTAACTATGGATTTCTCGAGAAGGCGCTCACGAGGGCTAACAGTTCACGCGTTGAAAATCACATTAGATTGTACCCTCTCGAATAAACATTATTTAATTTATTTCTATTATTACAGTATTGGGATGGCTTCCTGGTAAGCCTATCTCTCCAGACTCCACCCATTTCCTTCGTGCTTGCTAGTCAAAATTCATATGGAAGTGAAATGCAGAGCCTGATTAAGGGGGAAGCACACATTATCTCCGCTCTCACCGGAATATTTTTACAATTATTTTTTACTTCATGTCATAGAAATTCCACGCTTTGACGAGGAAATATTTTTTATAAAAAATGAACGGTGTAAAATAATCCAATTTACTCACCGTTATTAGACACCAGAATTCTTTTAAAATAATTTTTAATGATAATTTTCTGTTTATTATAGGAGGAAAGTATTTGTTAAAAAATAACGGTGTAAGTATAAGTATTGTGTGCTTCCCCCTTAATCAGGCTCTGGTGAAATGTCTGGCAAAAATGAAGGATTTTCCAGATAATACTGAACCCGTAGAGTCCTACTCTAGAGACTAGAGTATGAAGTGAACATAGGTATGTTGAGAGGAGTGTTAACATAGCAATTATATTTTTATTATTCAGCAGAAAATGCCTGCTGAATAATAAAAATATCAAGGATTTCCGAGGAACAGATTAATTCCAAACGAAAATGGCAAATATTTTACTTTAGTATTTAGTTTTGGTATTCCTGAAAAATGGTGTAAAAAAGTAAGGAAAAGTATTATAATTTCGTATTTGGAATTCTAATATTTTTATTGTAATTCTAAGGAATATATTATAAAAATTAATATTCTGAATAATATTTGATTTAACACATATTTATCAGATTTAAAATGCCCATCATTTGAAAGGTTACATAATTTTTCATTTTTTGTTTTTCAAAATATAAGGAACGAAATTCACACATAAAATTGCTTTATCAGTTGCTTTGGATTTTTGTTTAATACTTGAAAAAGTCAAGCTTATATAATTGAGAATTTTTTTTGTCACAAAATTACCTATATCTTGTAACATTTAAGATTTATTTCGGAGTACTGTTTGTCCCGCCCTCTTTTGACACATCTTTCATTTTAAAGGTGTGGAAAATTGGCGAAGTATTCACAATAGAATAAATGAAACAATATTTTCTTCTTAATAAACCTACGATTTATCAGGTACCGAAATATTTTAAACGAAAACTGGCATGAGGTTTGCGCCAATTTTCCAGCTCTAATGTTAATGAAATTTTCGATAAAATAAGAAAAAAAAAATATTTTAACATATATTGCTGTGAAAAACGGGTCGATATAAGTATACTCCAGAATAAGGGTTTAGAAATATATAAACTGGATATTTTAATAATAAAACTAATAAGAACATTATATCAATTAATATTAAGTTATTATTCTTAAAAATTATGTAAATATATTAGGGAAAATACTATTTTTTCATATATGGTATATAATATTTACGTTTATTGAATAAAATAAATAAATATATGAAGAAAAAAAAATATTCTAAATGATTTTTTTTAGGTGTGAGGTTAGCACATTTTGTTAAATTATAAGAAAAGGTAATACCCATTGAAATCCTATTAAAAACAAAAGAAACACAATTATTTTTGCATGTTGATTTTGAAAGGAGCATGGGAAAATTATGTGCATTAACCGTATCTCGTAGTATTTAAAAGTACTTATCATTTTCACGAAGTACCCTCAAATTGCTGTAAATGACAGGATGGTAAAAAATTTTACAGTTAATGAAGATCAAACCTATACCACAATTGTTATTGAAATTATTGTTTCCTTAAATCAAAAACTTTACCTGAAATAAATGTTTTGGGATGAAAACGGCGTATTAAACATTCTATCATTAAAGTTTTGCGGACATAAATTGAATGAAATGAAGTTAACAATGTAAAACTTACATCAGAAGTATTATCTCGAGAGAATAAAAGTATTTTCTGCCTTTGCTTGCTTGTATCAAGTTTATTTTGATAGTGAAAATTGTGTCAATTATATATACAATAGGTGGATACATCTATTTCCTTTTCAATGTTATGGAAGATGAATTGTTCATGAGTGTGGAGATCGTACGATGACTTTCACATAGTGATATGCTTTTAGACACGTTTTCGGAAGACTCGTTTTTCTTGGTTAAAAGAAAGAAATGTAATTTTTTTTTTTACTCTAATCCGTGTATGTATGGATAAATATCTAGTAAAGGTAGATTAAACAATCTATACGCTTAAAGAATTTTTTTTTTCTTTGAGACTCCCTGTTTGTATTGTAATAAGGTTTTTCCAATTTTGAACTCACATTTCTCTTGTGGGTTTTATGCATTTAACTATTTGAATGGCTAAAAATGTTTATTTTGTTATTTATTTATTGGACTTTGTTGGACATTCTGCATTTCAAAAATATTATTTAGAGTTTGATCCAATTTTATATGTATGCGCACGTACAGATTTTTCAAAATTTCTATTTAATCCGGAGAATTTTTATCCCCTACTTTATTTCATACAACGTTTTCAAGAGTGATGTTTTCTTAATTTATCGCTGTTAAATATTGAAAAAAATTATCCTACGAGGGAAAATCATTAATTAAGTCACAAAATATAATAAAAAAATAATTTAATATGATAATCACTTGGAAACAATTTTTATTTTTCCACATAATCTCCAGCAACGTTGATGCACTTATCCCCTCTTTTTATCAGAGCCCCAATTCTAGTTCCATAGAATTCTTTGGATTGCTGTCTCATCAACAGTAAGAGTTCATGTTGAATATCGTCGTCATCTGCAAATTGTTTGTCTCCAAGGTGTTTTTTCAGTGGACCAAACCGACGATAATTGCTTGGGGCTAAGTCTGGTCTGTAAGGTGGATATGTTGCACACCCCAACGAAATTGTTGAATTGTATCCCGATTTAAATGAGTTGTATGAGGACGTGCGTTATCGCGATGATTCAGCACTCCTCTGCTCAATAGGCCTGGACGTTTTCGCCGAATGACAGTCCGAAGCTTGAATAGAAGATCACAGTATGATTGAGCATTCACATTTTCACCTTAAAAAAAAAAAAACTCGGCATGTATCACTCCTTTCCAATGCCAAACAATGTAAGCATAACCTTACCAGCTAAGTGTGTAACCTTGAATTTTTTGGTGGAAGGTGAAGAAGGATGCTTCCATTGCATTCACTCACGTTTTGATTCAGATTGGTAGTGATGGACACAAGATTCTTCATCAGTGATTATTCTGTTAAGCAGGTCTTCACTTTCAGTAGCATATTGCAAAAGATGTTGCAAGCAAATGCCCATTCGATTCTCTTTGTGTTCCTCGGTCAGTTGCCGGGGAACCCAACGTGCGCACACTTTTCTGAAAGTCAAACGATCATGCATAGAACATCCTATTGCCGTTGCGATGCTGTCAATTGCCATTCTTCGATCACCTCGAAACAATCATTAAACCTGTTGCTCAGTTGATTTTGTCGCAATCAAAACTGGACGGCCGCTTCGATCTTCATCAACAATTTTGGAACGGCCTTGCAAAAATTTCTCCACCCATTTGTACACTGCTTTACATGATAAACACTTCCCTCCATAAACAGGTAACATTTCTTTATGAATATTTTCAAGTCCTTTCACCCACAATCACAAAAATCGAACCACAACACACTGCTCTTCTATCGTACAGTCATTCAGCAGCATTGCCACTTTTTAAACATCATAACGCATGCGTGTGAATGCTACCTACTCAGTATGAATTGAATATCATAAAGCTGTATGATGCTGCCATCTATCACAGTTCCTTGGAGATATCTGTTACTTCTTTAAATCATGCCATATGCATTTGTGACTTATTTAATGACTTATCCTCGTATAAATAAAATTTAGTTAAATAAAGGCGGGGCATAAAATACTCCAGGCTAATTTAAAAAGGGTACCACCTTTGCGTATATAGGTAATTAACGTGTATCTGTATCACATTAATATTTGTAATGATTTCATCATCTGTGATCGGAAATATATTATTCAAAGATAATTTTCAAAAATCTTCTTTTGATTTTCACTTTTTATTAAGAAAATACTATTGAAACATTAAGAAAGATGTAACTGAAATTTAAATTACGAAATTAAAAAAGGAAAATGTTAAAATAAAATTTCCCCTTAACCATTATATCCTTCTTACAAATTATTTCTTAAACTAGAAAGAAATCAAAGCAATAACAAGTGAAAAGTTTCAGTAGGCATAAAACTTAAATATGTTGTGCGGATAAGGTACAGTTAAAAAAAAAAAAAAAAAAAAAAAAAAGGAAACTATGCTATAATAAAGTACTTTTGACAATTTCTTTATGTTTTCTATTTTATTATTATTATTATTATTAATACTATTCTTCTTCTTCTTCTTTTTTTTTCAGCTCTTTTTGAAATGAACCATTGTGGGCTGAGTTAAAATAAATAATTAATAATCATACTTGCCAACATCCTAATCAATATTCCATAGTATCTTTAGCCCCGACTTTTTTTTTTACACCAGTATTATTTTAGAGTATTTTTCATCATATTTAATCGTAATTTCATTTGGGGAATATAACTCTACAAATTTATTGGTGTGATGAAAAAAGGCGGACTAGCAATACTACAGAATATTAATTATGAAGTTGGCAAATATGAATAATAAAGATATTTTACCTTATCTCACCAGGAATCAATCCCATACTGTAATCATAATTCAAAAAATATACAGTTAAGGAAGATCAAACCTATAACACAATTATTATTGAAATTATTGTTTCATTGAAGCAAAGACTTTACGCCTGAAACAATTGTTTTGTGATAAAAACTGCGCATTTAAACAGAGCCTGATTAAGGGGGAAGCACACATTATCTCCGCTCTCACCGGAATATTTTTACAATTATTTTTTACTTCATGTCATAGAAATTCCACGCTTTGACGAGGAAATATTTTTTATTAAAAAATGAACGGTGTAAAACAATCCAATTTACTCACCGTTATTAGACATCAGAATTCTTTTAACCCTTTCCGGCGCAAGACAATTCCGCTCCTTCAAATTACACTGCCACAGGAATTCGTGAACTAAATTAAAGTAAAAGAAATTTTGAATTTTAAGGTTAAAAAAAAAACCGGCTTTTTCTGATATGTTACAAACGTAAGTTTTTTCTAAAAAATTTCTGGGATGAATTCTTCCAGTTGGGAAGTGAAATTAGGTGGGATATATATATCCCACTGCGCGTGAAAGGGTTAAAATAATTTTTAATGAGAATTTTCTGTTTATTATAGGAGGAAAGTATTTGTTAAAAAATAACGGCGTAAGTATAAATAATGTGTGCTTCCCCCTTAATCAGGCTCTGTATTTAAAATTCTATAATTAGGGTTTTGCGGACATAAATTGTATGAAATGCAGTTAACCAAATAATACTTACACCAGAAGGATTATCTCGAGAGAATAAAATTGTGTTCTTCCTTTGATTGTACCACTGTATTTTAAATAGTAGAAAATTTAAAATATATATACAATAGATGGACATAGTGTTGGATAGGACAGGCATGGAAAAATTGTGTTGTGCTTGTGTTATTGAAGTACATGGAAATATTTTGAGGTTGTGGAATGTCATGCGTCAAATGATGTGAATGGTCGCAAAAGAGTGAGGGAAATGCATGAATGAAATGAATTTCTGTGTTATCTGCTGCAGTGAGTTGTGAGGTTGAGGTAGGTAGTTTAGTTTCATAAGCGAATTGAGGAGTCGTTTTGTCATGAAGATAAATTAATGCTAAGAGATGAGGGGTAACTACAAATACAATAGAGTGAGAGAAGATGCGTGGATAAAATGAAGTATTGAGTTGTGATGTAGGTACTTTGTTATGTCACTAGTGAATTGAAGAAGTTTTGTCATGAAGATTATTGTTAAGAAACGACTTGATGATTGGACAAAAAAAGAGTTGAGGTATCGGTGGTAAAAAATAATTATTGCCTTAAGTGAAGTGATAAGCACAAACATTTAAATATATGGGATAAAGTTGTGTTTGTAAAACATTTTTATCGGTTAAAAAATACTTAACTGTAAGAAAAGAATATCAAAATGATCGTTTTAAGTAATTTCTGAGGCACTTAAGTTGCTTATAAAAAGTCACGATAAAGTGATAAAATATAACTCTACTTTAAATGTATCTAGAGAAAAATATAAAACACAATTTGATTAATAGTTCTTTTCTTTAAATTGTGAACTTTTTATAAAAATACGACTTCATGAATACATTAATAGGCTTCTTATTTTTATGTGTTTGGAAAAATGAAAAAAAAAAAAAAAAAAAAAAAAAAATCCAAGATAACTTTAATGTTGTTGGCACTGTTGAAGGACATTCTTTTGATAGTTTAGATTTGGAACAGTGATTAAAAGATTTTTTTTTTTTTTCAGTGCATACAGACAACTTAAAATTCTAAATCTAAATGTATGTCATTCATGAAGAAAAGAGATTCAAAAAAGTTTTCCAGCAAATTTGTTTTAAAAAATTAAATTAAAATAAATAAATAAGTAAAATTCGCTTCTGGAAGTTTATGTTTCTTTCAAATTTTACGTCACTGGATTTTATAATTTTAGTCTTCAGTGATGAAGAATGAAAACAATAATTTTTTCTTACTATTGCAAATTCGAAAATTATAAATAAAGCACTAGCGTTTCTTCAAACTTCAAACTTTTCGTTAATGTTAATATTTGATTTCTGGCAGATGAAACCCAGTAATATTTTTTACATATTATTTAAAGCCAATAAAGATTAAATTTTATCATTTAATTTTTTTTATAAAAATTAGATTATTAGTATGATGTATTCAAATAGTATTGAGTAAATATAAATAGCGACTCTTGAAGTTATTATGTTAACAGTAATCTTTTAACTTTAATTTACAGAGACTGTATTCAATTAATACAAATTGTAACAATAAGAATTATTGTAATTCAGTAAATATTTTCTTTAGAACAAAATTTTGAACTTTGATGAAAAAAGAGGGGTGTTTTAAGTTCGAAGCCTCTGCCTATCTCTTTGTCTGTACATGCATAGCTTCCGAAACTAGATGCCTTCCGCGTGGCTCGAAAACTTGCAACAGTTCAATCGGTAGACAGCGCCACCTGGTACAGATTGCGCGACGTTTTTATTCAACAGCCACCAAAAATTTTGATATACAAAAAAGGCGAATAGAATCGATAAATTGTCGATTATATATATCATATATCACTTCTTAAAATTATTATTGACCTATTGAATAAAAAAGTCGCTGAATATGTACCAAGTGGCGCTCTCTACCACTTGAACTGTTGCCAAGTTTCCGAGCAACGCGGAAGGCATCTATTTCAGGAAGCTATGGTACATGTGTGTCTGTCTGTCACACTGTAATTCAGAAGCAAATGAACTAATTTAAATGTGATTATTATTATTATTATTATAAGAAAGTTAATTTAATCGGCATTTAGATGATTCTTAGCTATAATATAACATAAATGTTTCATTAAAAGTGATATAAAAATAGCTTTTTCTTTGTTCCTCCCTCTCTCCTTAATTTGTATCTAGCCAATATAGTCCGTGGGGCGACAGGCCAAATTCTGCTTAGAAATTAAGTTTCATTTGCCACATCTGGTAACAAAGAAATTGCTCATTTTTCTAAAAGGTAGACATATATAGAGTAGAAAAATACAATGTTCCCCCAAAAATAGTTGCACATTATTATTTTATAACAAAAAAGAAAAAAAATCCCATACACCCATACTTTCATAAGAGCTATTTAAATGCTTTAAAATTTTGTACTTAAAATTTGACAATATATTTAATTTCATTTTCATAACGATGAAAAAGAAAGAAAAGTGTTTTAAAACTGCCTAAAGAATAAATATGGAAAAATAACTTTTTTTGTTTCAAAGTAAATAATATTAGGTCGTTGCAAAAGTTCGTGCGGACGCGGATCATTTTATTGCCTCCAAAGACGAGAGCTTCTATCGTCGTGGTATACATTTGTTACCCGAAAAATGGGCAAAGGTTGTAGAAAGTAATGGAGAGTATTTTGATTAAAAATTGTCATTTGATTTGATGTATTTTTATGAAATGAAGCAATAAAAACCGCACGAATTTATGCAAAGACCTAATATGCATTTTAAGTAGAATGCCAAATGAATATGTGACAAAAAAAAAAAAAAATATTTTTTAAACCCTGTATTTTTAACTAAATATTATAATATATATATTACAATATATGCATTTTTCATTTACCTCCAAATATAATTATTGATGTACTATAAATATTAATTTTTTTATTTATAGAATATTTTTTGTAATGGTAATCTAGTAAGAATTATACCTTCAATAAACAATACACAGTGTATTGTAACAAAACAGCACAGTGTATATAAGAAAAAAGAATATAATAAAATTTTCGTGCTAAATTTTTTTTTATATCTAAAACCAAATAAAATACTTTCTTTCACTGAATGTATTACTTTTAATTAAATACAGGGTAACCATAAAATGTTTTCATGAAAAAAAGTTAAATTTTGTTGATATATATTTGTATATAATATGGCCACCAAAAAGAAACATGAATAATAATAATTGCAATAACATTATTATAAAAAATAATAAACAAATATTTATGATACACACACACACACACACACACATATATATATATATATATAGAGATAATATTATGTTTGAAATATATGCATAGATTAGTGAATTAATGAGGAGTACATTCAAGTCAAACGGAAATGTACTGAAAATATTTGGAGATGATCTACTTGATTACGTTATTTTCTTTTTTATTAATAAGTAAACATATAAGTAAATCATATATATGTATGTACATATATATATATAGGGGAGACCCGTGTACCTAGGGCCGCTTTTTTTCAATGCCCAAAAACAGAGCCCTTGACCTGTTTAAAAATATCAAAATGACATGTGCATAATTTTAGGACTAATTACTTCTAATTGGGATTAATATAAATACCTAAAATAATAAAATCCGACAAATAGAAGGTTTTTAAAATAACTTCACTCGTGGCCCTAGGTACAACACCCTCATTGTACCTGGGGCCAGACCTCATTGTACCTAGGGCCATGCTCTCAAATTTAGATTTCATTTTGTAATGAATAGAAAATAAGCATATAAACATGTATTTCATAAAAGATACCGTATCAAGTAATATATTTATTTATCATATAATAATTATCATGTTGTTGCCTTAATTTGAAATACGATTTTTTTTTTTTTTTTTGCGGGGGGGGGGGGATATTCTAACAGATTTTTTTTTTTTTCTGGAGTGTCTCTTGGATTTCTATATCTCTCTGGTTTTCGGTCCCATCTTTTCTTTGATGTGGGAGATTTTGCTTTAGGTAAAAGTTTTGCTTAGGTTCGTACCTGTTAAAGCATGACACACGAAAAGATGTTAGATGTTGAAGGTTTTGAAATTTCAACAGGACACGGAAGAGAGACATCCAGTTCTATCATTGTTGGTTCACTTTTTTCCTGGAAAACCTTTTCTTTTCTTTCTTTCTTTCTTTTTTTTTTTTTTTTTTTTTTTTTTGAAATTTATGAAGGGATCTTGTCTTTCAGTCGCATTCATTCTCAGTGAATGTGTTTTGATTCAATGGGCATATGCCGAATACACGAAAGCCTGATAGAATGTTTACAGGAGTAAAGGCCAACGGATAGGACTTGCAACATTTTCAGCAACGGCATATATAGTGATAGGTTTACCAGGGTTTGCCACAGACTGTACTGTGTTTCTTAACACTTTCGCGACCGCTGACGGAGATTCATGTCATTTGAAAATATAAAACTCCACCAGTGGGCGCTTCTTTTGCAATTTGTATGTTATTTGTTTCTAAAAAATATACATAATATTCATATTTGTACAATCAGTATACTATGGATGCAAATACTTTGATTAGAGAGAGTATGATTATAATGCATATCCATTTGTAATATAAATGTGAATACGGAAAATTTGGTTTTGAAAAATTGTAACTTACGAAAAAAAAAACGCCTACAGGCGGACCTTACTGTCAAAAAGACAAAAACATGCGGTTGCGAATGTGTTGAAAGGTTCAAACACACTGGCCCTAGGTACAAGGCAGCTATGTGGCCCTATGTACAAGTTTTGGTAAATTCATTCAAAATGCTGTCCACTAAAAAATCCACAGGCAGAGAGGTCTAATTAACCCTTTCCGGCGCAAGACCATTCGGCTCCTTCAAAGTACACTGCCACCGGAATTCGTGAACTAAATTAAAGTAAAAGAAATTTTGAATTTTAAGGTTAAAAAAACCGGCCTTTTCTGATATGTTACAAACGTAAGTTTTTTCTAAAAAATTTCTGGGATGAATTCTTCCAGTTGGGAAGTGAAATTAGGTGGGATATATATATCCCACCGCGCTTGAAAGGGTTAAATATCTCATTTATTGCTCAATATAAAAAGCAAAATTATACACTAGAAATCAAAGAAAAATATTTGACTTGCCTTTGTAAAATAGCAAAAGAGATGAGATGCAAAATTTTACTTCAAACCATGTAAATTTGTTTTCTACGTGTAACTTGTCAAAACTTTCTCCTCAAAAATTCCAAAGTAGTAGTAAAAGAAGCAATTGGTGTTCTTACTTCCCCAATTGAGTATTAAAACTTAAAATTAAATATTCAAATACAGTTTGGTGGCCCTAGGTACACGGGTCTCCCCTATAATTATAACAAAATGTTGATCTAATGAGTGAATATTATATACAATATATTTATAATCAATAAATCAAGTTTTTTTTTTTTTTTTTTTTTTTTTTTTGGACAGCTGAAAATCTTACTTTTCCAGCTTTTCTCATTTTTTTTCAAACGCTATGAAACTTGTAATGATTATTATATATATTAACTATGAAAAATCTTTTTTTTTTTTTTCCCAATCTTACGAGTTGCAAATATTTAAATTGCATGTCAAATGCACTTGTAAGTTATACATATCTTTAGTTTTTTAGTTATTAATAGAAAAATCTTCTGTATTTTCCAAGTTGCAAATATCTGTTTTTAGTTAACGTTTAAAACAATTTTTTACAATTTAAAAAAATAATTATTTTAATTTTTTATTGAAGACAATGTCTTTGGAAATTAACACGTTCGATGTTGTTCGGATGCTGTATGAACAATAAATAGAAAAATAGTGCCACCCACAAATGTTACAGAAGGAGAAATTAAATTTAAAAAATCGCATTGTTGAAATATTAAACAAATATGATTGTGTAAGTCATGAAAAATTTGAAGGCATTTCTGATGATGCATTTCCCCTTCGTCTAACGAAACATCTATAAATTCCGATGAAAATAAGTATAATATCGAATTGCTTCTTAAAGATGAGAAACATCAATATAAATATGTATATATATATGTATCATGGGGCTATAAGAAGGCTGTAAATTGCTGGCTTAATGTGAATTCTTGGAATTCATGTTGTAGTTTACAAAGTGTCCGAACAAAGTTTTAATATGTAAAAAAAAAAATAATAATAAATAAATAAATAAATAAAATAAAAAAATAAAAATAAAAAATAAAAAATCATGAATTGTATCCCTGGGAGAAACAAATAGAAAATGTAACTAATCGTTAGAGATTAATCTGGTGTGTCACTCACACGACTTTCTCTTACCTTGAAATTAAATACTATAAGTACGATTTAAAGGTTAAGGGTTAAGATGACCAGTACTGTTACGTAAACCTATGTTAAAACAATTCAACTTAGGCTTCGGAACAGCTTTATTTGAAAAATAATTCTACGTGAGGGGGGCTACGGCCCCCATCCACCCACCGTTTCATTATCGTACCTACATTTATAGAGAATTGAAATGTGTTATTAGGTTCAAAAGTTCATTTAAAGTTATTTAGACAAATTTCACACACAGGATTTCTTGAAACTTATCGATCTTGAACAAAATTTTCTAGTAACATACGTATTCACTTCAAAATACATCATTTGGATTGCCTGAAATTATTTGTTTTTAATTTTTTCAAACAGACACAAGCAAAGACCAAACTATAAAACTTGACTCTGTTATACAGGAACCCTCAAAACGTGTAAATATACAAGAAACCAATCGATGAATATTTAGCTTTAAAAAATACATTATTTACCATATGGCTATGAGGAATTGATTTCAATTTCAGAGCAGCTTTCCTGAACATGATAAAATATTATATGATATAGTATGTTATAGTAAAGCAGTTCCGCTAACAAATAAGAAAGAATATTATGGCTTAAATATTGGCAGCCCTGTACATCTTCTGAAAGTTATGTACACTCACATGGTGCACATAAATATAATCCTATATTAATAACACACGGATCAACCTGCAATACATTTCCACGAATTTTCAAGTATTGTCTCATTAAAATCTAGTTTTTTGTGTTGCCCTGTAAACGAGAAGTGAATGATTTTTGTGCCATATTCTGCATGAAACATGTTTTTACGCATGTAAAAAATGTATATTCGTTTCATTTGGTTTCGAGCAGTCTATAGGTGCTAAACTCTACTTACCCGCAATTTCTCCCATAGACGCAATGTATTTGAATTTTCTTGGGTGTCCCTGTACACGAACCATTTGCATGATCTCAACGAAAAGCTTAGTGTAGCATGATACACATTTAGACTATCAAGTTTGAACTTTCTGCTATGATTTGTTTTTGAGATATGCTGATGACAGACAGACACACAGACCAGAGAAATTGTACAGACAGACCAACCGCTAAAAACACTATTTTCGGATTCCGGGGTCCTCAAAACGTGTAAATATAACAAAAACTCACGTTCGAAAATTTGACCCTAACACAATACTTTCTCTACCTTATGGGTAAGAGAAAGTAAATAATCTGGTGTGTCATTCACACGACTTTCTCTTACTCTGAAATTTAATACTATAAATACAGGTTGGAGATTAAGAGGTAAGATAACGAGCACTGTTATGTAAACCTATGTTAAACAATTCAAATTAGGCTTCGGAAAGTTTTATGTGATAATTAGTTCTGTGTGATGGGGACTGCCGCCCCCCTAACCCCCCCTATTCCTTAATGCACTTACATTTATATATAGAATTTAATTCTGTTATTAAAACTGAAAGTTTACTTAAAATTATACAGACAATTTTCTCACGCAACATTCATTGAAACTTTTCAATCTTGATCAAACTTTTCCAGCAACAAACTTATATTAACTTCAAAATACAACATTTGGATCTCCTAAAATTATTCGTTTGTAAGTTACTCTAAGAGACACAGACAAAGATCAAACGTTAAAAAACTTGACTACGGTAATCAAAAATCCTCAAAACGTGTAAATATACAAAAAACAAGCGATTAATATTTAGCTTAAAACATACATTATTTACCTCTCTATGAGGAAATTATTTCAATTCCCAAACAGCTTTCCTGGAAATGGTAAAATATTATTAGTAAAGCACATCCACTAACAACAAATAATCTGGTGTGTCACTCACACGACTTTCTCTTACCCTGAAATTTAATACTATAAATACAGGTTGCAGATTAATAGGTAAGATAACGAGTACTGTTATGTAAACCTATGTTAAACAATTCATATTAGGCTTCTGAAGAGTTTTATATGATAATTAGTTCTGTGTGAGGGGGGCTACCGCCCCCCTCAACCCCCCGTTTCATTAATGCACCTACATTTATATAGAATTTAATTCGGTTATTAAAAAATAATTCTCTTTTTAAAGAATAATTTATTAAAATTATTATTAAAAAATTATCTTTTATGATAAGGCAGACGATTTCCATATTAGAGAAGTAGTATAACACCAAATATCAAAAAAAAAGTCCATTTTATTCTCAATATTAAAAAAAAAAAAAAAAAAAAAAAAAAAAAAGTTTTTTTCGTTAAAAGTAAAAAAAATCGATAACTTTGTTTAAAATTATCGCATTCAACCATTAGTTTTAAAGGTATTGGCGAGCTCTTTTGAAAGATACCCATCGTGAAAAATTACTCCCCTCGAGGGGTGACTTCCCCCCCAGGGGGAGGCGAGGCTCCTACATACACAAAAAAAATTCCCAGTTAACTATCTCTATTACAAAAAATATATATTCGTTTCATTTGGCTTAGTGCAGTCTATAGACGTTAAACTCTACTTTCCTGCAATTTCCCCCATAGACGTAATGTATTAGAATTCTCTTGATTGTCCCTGTACACGAACCATTTGCTTGTTCTTAACGAAAAGCGTACTGTAGCATCCCTATATGATACACATTTAGAATACCAAGTTTGAAATTTCTGCCATAATTTGTTTTTGAGATATGCTGATAACAGACAGACACACAGACACACAGACATACAGACACACAGACACACAGACATACAGAGATACCACACAGACCATTTGCTAAAAACATGATTTTCGTACTCAGGGGACCTCAAAACGTGTAAATATAACAAAATCTCGCGTTCGAAAATTTGACCCAAAAACAATACTTTCTCTACCATATGGGTAAGAGAAAGTAAAAAAGGAAAGAAATAAAAAGCTTCTTTTGTGGAAAGGGTAGAATTACGTCTTCTGATGAAACGTCTTTCAAAGCGTATGCTTTTAACATGGACGTATACACTAAGCCCATGGCTCTTACAAATAAATTGTTTTTTGTGCAATTTTGCAAATCCAAAGACCTATCTTACTTACGCCCCCCCCCCCTCCGAAAAAAAAAAGATTATTTTTAAACTTAATAAGAGCTAAAAAATTTTAATTCTTTATAATTTTTCATTAAAATTTTGCTTAAATTTTGAATAAATTCACAAAAGACACACGGTTCAAGAACTGCAGTATACAAATATATATTTTTTAAGTTACACAAGTTTAAATTAATTTGATACGTAATTTAAATGAATTTTGGTAAATATAAAAATGTATTTGGTAAATTTTATCTAACCACCGTGATAAAAAGTAAATTGTAAATTTTCGATATTAGTGTTTAATCTATACTGAAATTTAAGACTTAAACTTAAGTTTGAAATACTTTTTATCAATTTAAATATTGAATAAAATAAAATAAAATTCTTCTGTAATCAGTGTATGTATAGTAAATATCTAGGAAAGGTAGATTAAACAATCCATAAGCTTAAAGAAACTTTTATTTATTTATTTTTTTTTTCTTTGAGACTTTCTGTTTGTATTGTATTAAGATGTTTCAAATTTTCCAATTTTGAACTCGCATTTCTGTTGTCAATTTTAAGTAATCTGACTATCGTAATGGCTAAAAATGTTTTTTCCTTTTCTTGGCATTTTTTACGGTGGATTAATGGGGCAGACTAGGACATTCCGCATTTTAAAACTAGTATGTTGTGCAGAGCCTGCACTGGCAAATTCACGTGTCTTAAATTCAGTCATATAAGCGTCTTAAAATAGATTTAAGACATCAAAGTGTCTTAAATGAAAAAATTTCAGTCACTTATGTGTCTTAAATATAAGTAAGACATGATGCCGTCTTAATTTCAGTCAGGTATGTGTCTTAAAATATACACTGCAAATTCACGTGTCTTAAAATCAGTCACATAAGCGTCTTAAAAAGAATTAAGACACGACAAGTGTCTTAATTTCATTTACGTAACGGTAGTGTCTTAATCTCTGCTGAGAGCATGTGCAAAACAACCTACCCAGCATGCATCACGACTACAGTTATGGCGGACTCCTCGCAAGGAAAAACTTTTAGATCCCATTTACAATTCAGTTTTAATAAAGTTCAACTCCCTGGTCAAAAGAGAAAATTACTAGGATAAGAGACGATCCTCTTGGCAACCGGTCTTTTACCCACAATTCCCTTGTAATCGCAGTTCACGGATTGTAAACAAAAACATGGCGTTGTTTGCCACGCCGCCGGAGCCACGGATGAAGCAATCGAGACGGAAGTCATTTTGGTAAGTGATATTTATTTCCTTTTGTTCAGAGATGATTAATACGATAACTGATTGTTAATAATTAAGGATTAAACATGCATGCATACAAATAAGGGAGTCTTGTTAATCAAAGTATAACATTTTGCACAATTTTCAAAAAAAAAATCAGTAAATAATTAGTTCATTGTTTAATCGTTGTTGCGTGTGCATAAAGTTTAGTATTATCTTCCAGAAGTAATTTAATGTAGACAAGTAATGTATAAAATGCTTATACAATACATTGTACAATCAAATAAAAGTTTAAGAAACGTTTTCTTGTGATATTTCAGCAATTGCTGTTAAAGAATTTAAGTTATGAGACATTTTCTTTTCTGTTTGTTATTTCATTTAGTAGTATATGCTTTTATCGAAATGAAGTTTAATAAATATGTTTAGGAGGATACTGTAATACCAACAATGTTACAGTATGCCTATTCCTATTTATCTCTCAAATCTGATATATAGCTAAATTCAATAATAAAGTGTCTGAAACATTTAAATTGCATGCATCTTTAATTATTATTATTTTATAAGCAGATTAGGGGTCTGTCTAGACTTTTCAGACAGAGACCTGTTATTGAGAAATTGTGAAAAATCTACACATAATTTTGTGAATCAAATAGTAATATCAGGGATGAGATTTTTCAGATGATTTCAGCTTTTTCGTACATTTAGCTTTTCAGCTTTTAAATTTTTTTTAGCTTTTTTTATGTTTCTAATGTGCATTTCTTCTTTTTTTATACATTTAAGGTTAAAATAAATATTTATTACTCTATATAATAGATTTTGTCATCAAAATTCTAATGTTTAATCTCAACGTCTTGTCTTTGCGTACAGTTTCAGCTTTTTTGTATTTTTGCTAATCTCATCCCTGTAATATGAAAATCAAGTCCTACTGAACTTTTTGGCTAACTTTGGCCGAACTTTTCTCTCTCTCTCTCTCTCTCTCTTTTTTTTTTTTTAAAGGTAATTTTGCAATCATTTTAGGCAATGAAAGTTCACTTTTGTAGAATTAAACTCACACATACACACAGAAACCTTTCATAAATTAGAAATTGAATAGCAGCTGTTTGGGGGAAATACAGCAAAGCACATATACGATTACTCAAGTGGCCCTTTCGCACCGTAGAAAATTAGGTTTTGAGTAAAAGAAATTTATCAAAGGTCTGTTTTTACGAGAAAATTTTTTGTGAAGGGTCCTGTTTGAGGATAAAAAAAATCTGTGAAAGATCCTTTTTTAATGTATAAAATTTTGTGAAGGGTCCTTTAACAGACCCAGTTTTACCTCTGGACAGACCCCTGTAAGATACATATTAAATGGGAAAACAGCAGATAAAATATAATATATGATAAAAAGTAGATATTTTTCCTGAGTATGTGAAATTAAGTATCAATAAAACAGTGAAAGTTTTTAAAATAAAAATTAAAACTTTAAAAAGGCAAGAGAAATGATATATAGTTATATAAATGTTATACAGTTCGAACCTTGTTAACGTGAATCTCAAAGGGGATAAAAATTTGTACCTGCTTCGGTAACTAATCTTTATGTAATTAAACTAATCTTCATTTTGAAAGTTATTATGGAAACATTATGTTAAAAGTAATTCATGTTAACAAGGTTCCACTGTATTTAATAATATTTGGCAGGAAATTTCTGTTTTGCAAGCTACATTATATAAGAATGAAGTATTGACTTCTTTATTTCCTTATTTAATTTCATGGTGATTTGGTAATCTTTTCTTCTTTCTCTTTTTTTTTTTTTCACTTTTTCTTTTTTTAGTGAAAAGTCTTTAGACTTTTTACCGTGTTTTTATTAACTTCGATTCTTGTTTTGTTTGTTTGTCCAGTACAAATCTTGCAATCGATTTTTAACTAACTTCCCAACTAGCTAGACATTTGAAACTTTCAAAATAGCTCAGAACATGGTGACAATGCATTTTTTAAATACTTTTAGCTGGTCCCCGCTGCCTTCAGCAGCGTTTATGTGATTCGACAAAGAATTTATTTAACTAACTTCCCGACTAGCTAGACATTTGAAATATTCTGAATAGTTCAAAACACGACTACAATGCATTTTTTAAATAATTTTAGCCAACTGTTTTGGGTCCCCACTGCCTTCGGTAGCGTTTATTATGTGGTTCAACAAATATGTAACTTCCCGACTAGCTAGACATTTGAAACTTTCAGAATATCTCAGAACATGGTGAAAATGCACTTTTAAATACTTTTAGCTAACGGTTACGGTCCCAGCTGCCTTCGGCAGCGTTTATCATATGCTTCAAAGATCATTTAACTTCCCGACTAGCTAAACATTTTAAACTTTTAGAATAGCTCAGAACACGGTGACAATACTTTTTTTAATACGTTTAGCCAACTGTTTCAGTACCCTGCTGCCTTTGGTAGCGTTTATATGATTCAGTGGCGGATTGAAGGGGGGGAGGGGGGGCTCCCCCCCCAAAAAAAAACACTGACATTTACAATTGAATATTGCAATTGTAAATTTTTTATTGGTCTAGAATAACAGTTTTAAAAATCTTTGCCCCCCCCCCCCCCCCTTCAAAGTGGAAGTTCTGGATCCGCCACTGATATGATTCAGCAAAAAAATTTATTTTACTAACTTCCCGACTAGCTAGACATTTAAAAATTTCAAAATAGCTCAGAACACGGTGGAAATGCATTTTTTTTCATACTTTTAACCAACTGTTTCAGGTCCCCGCTTCCTTTGGTAGCATTCATATGATTCAACAGAAAATTTAAAACATGATATAAAAAAAAGTTGTTTTTATCTTGTAATATTTTTATTGTATTTCTAATATTAACAATATTCTTTTCTAGATACACAAATCTTGCAGCTGAAGAATTACCTGTATTTTCAGTACATTAGAGATAAATTTCAGGAGCCAGCATCCCCTGCAATATTACAGACTCAATTCAAGGTAAGATTTTTATTATTTTATATTATTAAAATTTTATTTATTTATTTTTTAAGTTACTTAAAAGCCTTTTCATAAATATTTTAAACTTTCTGCATAATCAGGGACAAAATTTTAAATGCACAAACGTGTCAGTTTTTTCTTTACATTGAAGCAAAAATCAAGAGTGTTTTCATTTTTCCTATAAATAATTTAACCTGTATTTAGAGTTGTAAACTGATGTATATGTTGAAACGTTCAACATAAATAAAACCAGAAATCCACACATCAAAACAAATGTAAACAATGAAATTTATAGTTTTCAAGAAAAGGAAAAAAAAAAAAAAACAAGGTAGAACTTATTTTAGTGGTGTATTTAGAAATTGAATCTAATAAGATTAAAGAAAGTTTATTTTTAAGCAAGATCCAGATCTTCAAGGTAATATCTAAATTCTTTTAAACCAGTAGTATTTGTGCTTGAACAAAAAATGATTTCAAATACTGAAAAAAAAAAAAAAAAAAAATCATTTGGCTTTACCTATAATTCTAAACTATAATAAAAATTGCAAGTTTATAATAAAAGTTATTATATCAGATGTTTACATATACTCAATTTTGTATTTTGCCTTATGGAACAATTTTTAATTTGTTAAGTGAAAAGAAAAATACTTACATTGAATTTTATATGTATAATATATTTATACTTTTTACTTGCCTTCATTTATTTTTAAATATTTCATGTGTCTTATATGCTTGCTCATATGTCTTCACTATCATTTTTAATGCATTACGGCTTTAAAATTTTAATTTAAATATGAAAACAATAAAATACCCAAAATCCACAATATTCTATAATTTGCACAATCTCTGGTTCCAAACTGTGCAGATTTCTGGGAGTGTACTGTATATATTTTTGAATATTACAATATTTCTAGGTACACTAATATCAATATTCAATTGTTTATTAATATTTTTTGTTCGAATTCTTTCTTCCCCTCTGTCATTAGCAGTTTGTGCTAGCTAATCCCCTTCCCCCTTTTTTTGTTTTTGTGTCATCAATTTTCAATTAGTAAAACAGTAAAAATGATATTAGTGATAGGTATTTATGTATAATTTAAAATTTTCTTGATTTTTCTATATTTATTAATATGCTAAATATTTCACTTTATATTTAAAATAAATTTAAATATTTGTATACTTATAACACAGTCATTAAATGGATCCTTCATAAATCCTAGTTATTTTTAATACTACTCTTATATATGTACTAATATATTTTTTTAAAACATGCTCATTGCTCAATCCCCCAGTAGCAGAATTTTATCTGCCAATCTGCGACAGCTATTTAGGTATCAGAAAATAATCTGCATCATAATTTTGCAATAATAATTTACTGAAAAAAATATTGTCAGATTCAGTAAACATATTTTTGATCCCAAGTTTGTGTTTATCTAATGTTAGTTAACCAGATATGATCAAAGCATTGTAATATTAAAATTTTAGTTAAGGTAAAGTGTTGACATTATTCATTATTCTTGATATCACACAAGAAGAAATATGTCCATGATTTTGTTCATAGCTCCAGTAAAATGTTTGTATGGAAGGGACTCCGAATTGAAATTAATGCAGCTTTCAAAAATTATAACTAGATGTAGAACATTAAGAAATATAAACACACTCTTATCAACAATTCCAGTTTGTTCGTCATTGCCATCTGTACATTATCTTAAATTGCATTTTGCTCACTTTCTCAGTGACCAAGTCCCACTTTTACAGGGAATTGTGTGTATAAGTGACTTAATAAGTACAAGTATTTTCTTTTAAAGATCACCAACGGGTTTTTTTGTATGAAGACTTCATGTCATGAAGACTTCATGTCATATGTGATCCCTATCGAAATTTATTTATGCTGCGAATGAAGGATTGAAAAGCACAAAATTTCTGTAGAGCGTTTGATCACCAATCGTTAGGAATAGAGGAGGGGGGGGGGGGTCGCACAATTTTTTTTTTTTTTTTATGAGTGAGTGTTATTGAGCAGTTCTAATTATAAGTTTTAGAATGCATTAAAGTTAGTTCAAAAAGAATATTGATATATGTTGTATTGTATATGAAGAAAAATTAGAAATCGCAGTGCTTCGCAGATCATTAGAAGAAAGTGTGTGTGTGGGGGGGGGGGGGGGGAATAAAACATATGAGTGAGTGATATTGAACAATTCTTCTTCTTTATTATTTTTCTTCTCTGGAATCTAATTAGGTAAGTTTAAAAAAAGTTGGCATTTGTTTGTAGATGGAGAAAAATTAGAAATTGCAAGGATTACAGATGGCATTTGATCGCCGATTGTTGGAAGGGTGAAGGGACCCACTAAAAATTATTCAAGTGAAAGATATTGAACAATTCTACCTCATTATGGGTTCCAGAATCTAATAAAGCAAGTTTAAAATGAACATTGACATTTGTATTGTAGATGGAGAAAGATTAGTAATCACAATGCTTCTGCAGGATGTTTGATCTCTGATCATCAGCAAATGGGGGGGGGGGGGGGGGGGATAAAATATTATACTAGCAAACCCATGGGAGATATTCGCACTTTCTTTCTTTTCTTATTTATCTTTAAAATTTGAAAGTTGAAAGTCATAAATGTTATACCAATTTCACCACCTAATTAAAATTTTAATTTACCAGAAGCCAAATTATTATTAAAACCAAATTAATATTGTACAATAGGGAAGCCAAAATCATTCAAAGAAAGGTTTCCCAAATGAAATTCATTGTTCATGACTCAATTTTCATTATTCCACTGGCAGTACAGCTTTAATATAGGACACCCACGACGTCTTTTAAATTTTTGTCATCATGTTGGAGATGACTTTCTATTAATTTGGTATAATTTTTGTTGTTGTTGTTGTTTTGTTTAAAAATAAATAAATAAATAAAATAAAATAATTCCTATTTGATTATAATTTTTTTATGATTGTGTTTTTTAGTCAATTTATGACACAAAAGTTCATAATCTATATATATCTTTAAATTATTGCTAGGTTTAAAATGACACTTGTAAAGATTTTGAAGAAACAATTGTTAAAAATCCTTTCTTTTTCTTAAATAGTCTCATCAGACAAATCTCGTCATCTTTTCTTGTTAGTCCATTGAGCCAAGTCCGCGTGCTTAAATATTGTCCATGTATAATTATTTTTATTCTCGCGTACCGAATCCTTTCGACAAAAAATAATTGAAACTGGTCCACGTTAGAGAAATATTATATAGATTACACTCATCATTTTTCATTATACTGTTTCAAAATAAAGTATTAAAAAAAAAAAAATTCCTTTTTAAAAAAATCCATATATTTAACAGCTGACAATTTTTTGAATGTCAAAACAGAATTTAAAAATATGTATTAGTTAATGAGTTATAAGTACCTAAACAAAATTTCCCATAGAAAGGGTCGATCCAGGTTTTAATTTTTGGGGCTCATTTTTGCTTTTATATGATTCGACAGAAAATTTATTCAACTATCTTCCCAACTAGCTAGACATTTGAAACTTTCAGAATTGTTCGGAACATGGAGAAAATGCATTTTTTAAATGCTTTTAGCCAACTGTTTCGTGTTTCTGCTGCCTTCGGCAGTGTTACCAATACAAAGCTTGCAATCAATTTTTCACATTTCTCGATTAGCTAAACATTTGAAACTTTCATGATAGCTCAGAACACAGTGACAATGCATTTTTGTACTACTTTTAGTCAATTGTTTTAGGTCCCTACTGCCTTCGGCAGCGTTTATATGATTCAACGGAAAATTTATTTAACTAACTTCCCGACTAGCTAGACATTTGAAACTTTCAGACTAGTTCAGAACACGGTGAAAATGCATTTTAAAAAATACTTTTAACCAACTGCTTCGGGACTCTGCTGCCTTCGGCAGCGTTACCAGTACAAAGCTTGCAAACGATTTTTCACTAACTTCCCGACTTACATTTGAAACTTTTATAAGATCTCAAAACACGATAGCAATGAATTTTTTTAATACATTTAGCCAATTGTTTCGGTTTCCTGCTGCCTTCGGTAGCGTTTATATGATTCAACAGAAAATTTAGAAACATGGTATATAAAAATTTTGTTTTTTATCTTGTAATTATTATGAATCTTATTTTCATGAAGGAGCCCATTTTTATGAGTTTGAATTTTGTGAAGGGGTCCATTTTAGAAATTTGAATTTTGTGAAGGGGCAGCAAAAGGGTCCCAATTTTTGTCTGGATCGACCTCTGCATAGAATAACATTGGCTTGGGCTTCCAGTGGTGGTAAGTGTGGCAAGCCATTAAAACCAATAACTTTGATTTTAAAAAGAAGTGATTTAAATCAAAGGTTTCTTTTTTTCTTTTTTTTTCAAAAATAATCACTTGTTTTATATCACTACAATCCTGAACAGAAATAGAATTTATTATGATAATTTTCCAATTTTCCTGAAAATTAAAAAAAGCGAAAAAGGTTTAATTTTAGAATTTAGACTCTGAAAGAAGTCTCATGATAGAAGAAATTATTCAAAGTGAAATATCAAGATAAAAAAAAAAAGAAGCACAACAGTAATGCTGAATAAATCGTTTTTTCTGCTTATTATTATTATTTTTAATGCTTTAATCATAATGCTTTTATTTATTTATTTTTTAATACTTTAATTATGAAGCTTTTTCAATAATTTTGTTACAGTTACATTTTTATTGATATATTGAGGGTAAAAAAAAAAACTTAGTGTGAATTTTTTAATGATTTTGTATTTTTATTAATCTTTGGATGTTGTTATCACATTATTCAGCTTCGTCTTGCAATTTTATTTCAATATTGCCACTATTATTATTTGTTGAACCATGTGAAAAATTTGGGGGTAATATATTTTTGAGTGTGACTTTTTAAAACATAGTGGGATTCTCACAATTTCACCCTCTAAAATGAACCCTGATTAATACCCAGAATGTTTGTTAAAATATTGTCCATAAGTTGAAATATATACTTAAACATTCTTTTGTGATTTTTTACTTATTTACTGAAATATTCCATGCTTGAAATGTATTTAATTACCAAGCATTTATTGTTTGTTTGGAAAGTCGGGTGGAATCGTTTCATATTATTATCATTATTTCATCTGTTTCAGGTCCATCACATCAGACTTTAAGAAGAAGGAAAGAAACTTTAAAGAATGTGATTCTAGAAATATTATGAAGAAATGCTAAAATTAGAAAAGAAGCACTTTATATTGTTAAATAAATCTTTAAATTTACTGAATAAATTGTTTTATTTATTTATTTTTTTTAAATCGTTCTTGTTTGAACATTATTTTCATTTTTTCCCCCCTATGTTAATCTGTATGCTGTTAAAGTTTTGTATTATTCAGATTCACTGTTTTAATAAAAAATTAAAAATATTACTTTAAAGTAAAATATATATGAGTTTTTAAGATAATATGTTCAATGTAAAAGATATATCTATTATCTCTTAACTTGATGTTTTGTGTGAATAAATAAATAAATAAATAAATAAATAAATAATAATAATTTGCAGTAGAAGGTGAAATGTTAAAAAGAAATGCTTGTTGATGAAATATTTTTTTTTTCTGCAAAATATGTATTAAACAGTCCAGAGAAAAGAAAGAAATTTTGCATACTACAGTTTTTATAGCATAAGTAAACAACTAAGTGCATTTTTTGTGGTTTTTAGCCAGAAAATAAAATATTAAAAATGTGAAAAATAATTTTTTTTTTAAATGAGTACTAATCTAACTATTGTGAATTTTCTGAATGTGAAATATATATATATATTATATAACAAATAATTTTAGAAACAAATTTCCCCATAGAATAACTTAGGCTTTGTTTGTCGGTGAGATTAGATATTGCCTGTTCTTAAAGGAGCTTGGCACCACAGAAGTAGTTTTCATATTAAAACTTATTTTTCCATGTAATATTTATATGATAAATTGAACTATATTATGTTTGTTCCATAAAATATATATTTAGTCAAGAATTATTGTAGTTTGTGATACATTTTTTTAGAGACTTGAAATCTTTTAATTGCATTTTTTCATAAATTCATGATCTTAAAAATGCTAAATTTTCTACAAATATTTAAGGAAGACTAAATATTTTTTTGGATGTTTATAAGAATCTACTTAAAGGATTTCGCAGTATCATTAAAAGACAAAAAAAAAAAAAAAAAAAAAAAAAAAAAAAAAAATCAAAATTTTACATAAACACATGCATTATTATTATTTTCTTAAAAACTAGTTGTTAATAAATTTCAAAATCCATCCCTAATTCTTTTTAGGAGGTTGTATTAAACATCCAAAAATATAAGTCTTCTTGTAGAAGTTTTAGTGTTTTGAAGATCATAAATTCCCCCCCCCCCCCCCCAAAAAAAAAAAAAAAAAAAAAAAAAAAAAATGAAAACTGGGAATACGCAATTTAAAGTTTTCATATATGTAAAAAGTATATCAAAAACCATAATATAATTATTCCCTGAATATACAGGGGTCGATCCAGGTTTTAATTTTTGGGTCCCTTTTTTGTGAAAAACAAAATATTTTTGTGAAATTTTTATTTATTTTTGTGAAATATAAAATATTTTTGTGAAAAAGTAAAACATTGTGTAAAATTTTTCGTTTTTACAATCACTTTATGTAATGTTTAATATCAAGTTAATAGTTTCGTTGAGCCAAATTAAGGCATTAATTAAAAATAATACTGAAAACATTTAATAAAAGGATCATTAAAAAAAAATATATATCTTGTGAAGGGACTCATTTTATGAATTTGAATTTTGTGAAGGGTCCCTTTTCATGGATTTGAATTTTGTGAAGAGTCCCTTTCTATGAATTTGAATTTTGTGAAGGGTCCCTTTTTACTATGGAGAATTTTGTGAAGGGGCCGCAAAAGGGACCCAAATTTTGCCTGGATCGACCCCTGATATATATTTTATTTACAAAACCTAATTATTTACAATTTAAAAATATTAAATGGAAATATAAGTCCTATAAGAAAAAGGTATTTTTAAAAAGGTAAACTTGTCTTTTTTTTTTTTTTTTTTTTTTTTTTTTTTTCCCAGTTTGAAACTAACTCTAACTTTTGATTGTTGAGGGGGGATCGGTGCAACTCCATTCATATAATCCTTTTCTTTTCTTTTTTTCCCAATATATCTTTTAAAGCACATTCTAGAAAATTCTAAAGATTAATTTTAGTTGAGGTTTTAGAAAGGCGAAGGGCCTTTTTTCAATAATTTCTCTTATGACAACATCTCAATTGTTTTCTCTGCTTATTTTCATTTAAGAGCAGATAATATCTATTCTCATTCATAGTCAAAGTGTATGTTATTTTATAGGAAAATTTGTGTCTACAATTACACATTAGCTAACGTATTATATATTTATTTTTTTTTAAATCTTTCTTCATATTCAGAAAATTCACAATTGTTAAATTAGTATTTATTTTTTAAATTTTTAATATTTCACTTTTAAAGTTAAAAAAAAAAAAAAATCACTAAGTGCATTTTTTGATTTTTTTAGCAAGATAAAATGTTAAAAATGTGAAAACAGAATTAAAAAAAAATTACATTATTATATTAACAATTATTCATGAAAAAAATTTTTCCCCATAGAATAACATGGGTTTTGGCTGCTGGTGAGATTATGTATTGTTTGTTTTTAATAAGACTTGATACCACTGATGTAGTTTTCATATAATATTCCATTTAATATTTATAAATTGAAGTATATTAGGTTTGTTCAATAAAATATATATTCAGGCAACAATTATGGTTTTTTATTCATTTTTTATAGACTTGAAATCTTTTAATGGTTTTTGTCAGTTTGCATTTTTTCATAAGTTCATGATTTTCAAAATGTTAAAACTTCTATAAATATTTAAAAATAGTTGATAATTTTTGGATGTTTATAAGAACTTACTTAAAAGAATTAGGTTTTATTAAACATCCTGAAAAATTAGTCTTTTCTTAAATATATGTAGATGTTTAGAAAGTCTTTATTTATCAACTTTAATTAATTTAGAAAATTTGGAGTGGAAGGATGATTTTTATACCAACTATGTGAAAAATACCAGAGCTAAATATGTAGATGTTTTAGCATTTTGAAGATCATGATTCCTTTAAAAAAAAGAAATATGAAAACTGAGACTATGCAATTTTTACGATTTCAGATCTGTGAAAAATAGATCAAAATCCATAATAATTGTTCCTTGAATATGTATTTTATTTAACAAACTTAATATAGTTCAATTTATAAACAAATTTCCCCATAGAATAACATAGGCTTTGGCTGTCGGTGAGATTAGATATTGTCTTTTCTTAAAGTAGCTTAGCACCATTAAAGTAGTTTTCATTAAAAAAAAAATTTAAAAAAAACTTATTTTTCCATATAATATTTTTAAAATAAATTGAACTTTATTTTGTTTGTTCCATAAAATATACATTTAGTCAATAATTGTGGTTTTATATGTATATATATATTTTACAGATTTGAAATTTTTTAATTGCATTTTTTCATAAATTTGTGATCTACAAAATGCTGAAACTTCTACAAATATTTAAGAAAGACTTAATATTTTTTTTTATGCTTATATGAAACTACTTAAAAGAATTATCAGGGATGAATTTTGCAATATCTTTAAAAACAAACCATATTAAAAATAAATATTTACCCCCCCCCCCCCCCCAAAAAAAAAGGTTATTACATGAGCATGCATTATTATTTTTTTTTTTTTTTTTTTCTTTAAAGCTAATTAATAAATTTAAAAATCCATCCCAAATTCTTTTTAGTAGGTTGTATTAATCATTAAAAAAAAGAAAAAAAAAGAAAATGCATATTTTCTTAAATATCTGTGTAGGTTTTAGCAATTTGAAGATCATGAATTCCTTAAAAAAAAAAAAAAAAAAAAGGGAAACTAATAATTCGAAATTTGAGGATTTCAGATCTGTAAAAAATGTATCAAAAATTATTGTTCCTTAAATATGTTTCATTGAACAAATCTAATATAGTTAAACTTAAAAATATTAAATGGAAATGTAAGCTTTTATATGAAGCCTACTTTAATGGTGCCAGGTCCTTATAATATTTTTTTAAATACTTTTTTTGGATTTTGTCAACAATGGCTGCCAAGAAAAAAAAAAAAAAAAAAAAAAAACAAGTGGTTAAAAATGGCAGCTGAAATCAGTGGTCAACAATGGCTGCCAAGAAAAAAGGGAAAAAAAAAAAAAAAAAAAAACAAGTGGTTAAAAATGGCAGCTGAAATCAGTGGTCAACAATGGCTGCCAAGGAGGGGAAAAAAAAAAAAAAAGTGGTAAAAAATGGCAGCTCAAATAAGTGGTCAACAATGGCTGCCTTTTAAGACACTTCACGTGTCTTAAATTCAGTTACGTTCCCGTCTTAATTTAAGACGCTTCACGTGTCTTAAAATTTAAGACGCGAATTCGTGTCTGAAAATAATGACACTCATTTCAGACGCTTATGTGTCTGAATTTAAGACACATGAATTTGCAGTGTGATTAAGGGGGAAGCACACATTATCTCCGCTCTCACCGGAATATCTTTACAATTATTTTTTACTTCATGTCATAGAAATTCCACGCTTTGACGAGGAAATATTTTTCATGAAAAATGAACGGTGTAAAACAATCCAATTTACTCACCGTTATTAGACACCAGAATTCTTTTAAAATAATTTTTAATGAGAATTTTCTGTTTATTATGGGAGGAAAGTATTTGTTAAAAAATAACGGTGTAAGTATAAATAATGTGTGATTCCACCTTAAACAGGCTCTGATGTTGTGGCCACCACAATACTTTCTTCTATATTTTCCTATACAAATTCACGCAGTAACAACAATATATATATATATATATATATATATATATATATATATTATATATGTATATATATATATATATATATATATATATATTTATATATATATATATATATATACGAAGTTTTTTTTCGTTAAAAGTAAAAAAAAATCAATAACTTTGTTTTAAATTATCACATATTTATAGTTCAACCATTCGTTTTAAAGGTATTGACGAGACTTTTCGAAAGATACCCATCTTGAAATCTCCTGGGGGGGTATTTACCCCCTAGGGGGGGGGGAAGCGATGCCCCCACATGCACATTTTTTTTCCTAATTAACTACTACTAATATCAATAAATCATATTAATTTTACAATCGCAGTTTAAGAATAACTCTCACTATGTACATTTATACGAAATTTTGTCCTATACTGCCATGTTAAAAATTTAGAAAAAATACCATCACAGCGCCACCTGTGGAGGAATTGGTCCCCAAATCTAATCAGCACCAGTTTATGTCAGGGGCCAGCTAAATACCATTTTTAGTTAAATTTCGTTAAAAAAAAAAAAATCCCCCGTTTATTTTCGTTAAAAGTAAAAAAAAAAAATCGATATATTTGTTTTAAATGATCACAGATTTATAGTTCAACCATTCGTTTTTAAGGTATTGACGAGAACTTTCGAAAGATACCCATCTTGAAAATTTACTCCCCTCGAGGGGGAACGTCCCCCCGGGGGGGGGCGAGGCTCCTACACATACAAAAAAAAAATTTCCCAGTTGACTGTCTCTATTATAAATAATTCTTGTAAATTTCATAATGATTACTAAAAAATAATTCTCTTTATGCACATTTATACAAAATTTTGTCCTATATCACCATGTTAAAAATTTAGAAAAAGCGGGATGGCAACGCAACCTTTCAGACAATTTTTACCAAAAGTTGATAGGCACTAATTTATGCCAAGGTGCAACTACATACCGATTTGTATGAAATTCTGTGCGGTAGTTCCTGAGATACAATTGCCACAAAACTTTGTTACACACACACAGACTGACAGACATTTTCTAAAAATGGTCAAATCATTTTCTACAGCTCTCAAAACGTGTGAATCCATCAAAAAACTCGAGGTTGAAAATTTTTACGAATCCAATACTTTCTTCTATTGAATATAGAAGAAAGTAAAAATATTACTTAGAATTTGATCCAAATTCATATGTATGTGCGTGTACAGATTTGTCAACGTTTTAACTTAATCTGGAGGATTTTTTGCGCCTTCTTTATTTCATATAACATTTTTAAAAGTAATGTTTTCTTATTTTATCACAGTTATATATTGGAGAAAAATATTATATATATAAAATAGTGTGAAATAAAATCGGGGCGTAAAATGTTCCAGAATAAATTAAAATGTTACCACCTTTGCGTATATAGGTAGTTAATGTGTTTGTGCGTGTCACATTAACATTTGTAATGATTTCCTCATTTGTGATCGGAAAGACGTTACTCAGAGACAATTTAAAAAAATTTCTTATCAATACATTTGTACATTGTAGCTTTTTACTTCTCAAATTAAATGTAACATTTTAAAAGAACACTTTAATGTGGGGCTTACTGTGCAAAATAAAAATATACAAAACATAAATAGATAAATCCGTTTTTCTTAAATATTAAACATTTTCCATAGTTTTTACGAATATTATTATTATTAACATTACTATTATTTTATCTTGCTATTTATATTTTTTAATTTTAATATTATCGGGTTGGTACGTCTGTTTAAATTTTAATGCATAAAGTGACTTAAAAAACTATTTCATTTTTATTAAAAATAAACTATAAAATATTTAATTTTGAAAACTGTATTTAAGAAGAAAAAATATAAGTTATTTACACCTTAGAGGAATAAAAGATTTGATTAACTATGTGAAAATGTTAAATTTATCTTACGCTTTATACGGGACTGTTTATCACGCTGTTTGTGTGATAGTGTCGCAATTTTTTTGTTGCGTTTTGCGGAAGCACATTATACAGGAGTTCACTGTAGTAACCATAAACCTTATAAGATAGACCACGCATCCGCCTCATTATCTGTCCGTGAGATGAGCTAGCTTCCCCAGCTAAATTATCACGTGATGCGGACCTGAAGAGAGAGACGAAAAAGAATATTATGCGATTTTTCCTTAGGAAAGAAAGTAGTTTTGAGTTTTTTAAATTTCTGTATTGTACACATACTTTTCATTTAAGCCTTTAGATTTACGCATCGTTGGAAAGCTCAAATGTCATAGATTAATTATAAAAAAGTTTCTTTTGTGAAAAACCATTTTGAAGGGGAGAATTTTTTGTTTGATTCTTACAAAAATAAGTGCTTTCTTATAGAAGAATCTCCCTCAAGTCTATGTCACGTGACATGCGGAGCTGACCGCAAAAGATGAAGGTATCAGATTACACCCTCATGTTGAAGATATTCGCTATAATGGGAAGTCCTATTGGTGGCGTAGTCTATATATATAAGGTCTATAGTAGTAACATAGGATGGGTATAATTAAAGTGACCCTATTCAGACCCTTCTAATACCCCTTCTGCCTATTGGATTTCGATAAAATTTAGTATATATTTAAATAGACCATGGGGAAACGATTTCTGTAATAAAACATAGCTTACTTTTTGACCACCAGATTGCACTTTTCAAAGGTTTTTAATAGGAATCCAGAATAGAGAGAGACTGGACATTGAACAAACATGGCGGAAGTTTGTTCAAAAAAAAGTCATTCGTAGTAGAACTTAATCTAATTTTACCAGCGTCTGAAACTTTTTTAAAAAATAAAACGTAGATAAAACATTTTTATTTATCTTTAGAATACAGTGTAGAGTGTTATTTGAAAGTTTGCAGAGCGTAATGGTATCGCATATAACAGCTTCAATAAACATGGCGGATCGGCTGGTGGGTCAGAGTCCAGTCTCTTCTAATGTAGGGTCTCTAGTTTCAAATTCAAATTAGTCAAAACTATAAAGAGAGTTGCAGTCAGAGATAGATAATCATTCTGCATGCCTTTGTAGTCGTTAATCATGCTCTTACGGAAAAAAGATCGCTTGTTACTTGTAAAACAGCTTTATCAGAACGGCAGAAATAGCTTAGCTTCACTGAGGGTATTTAGTTGCCAAACTAATCCGGAGAATTTTTATTACACGTCCTTTTTTTCCACATTTTTAGAGTAGTTTTCTTCTTATTGCATCGTAAATATATTTGAAGGGAATTACTCTAAAATTTAAGTGGCTTGAAAAATAGGGCGGTACTAACAATCCTCCTGATTATGTTGGCAGCTCTGTTTTGTATGCTTTTCCTAAAATTTGTATGATTTTCCTAAAATAACAGAAGACTTTGATCTTTGTCACCCTCCCCCCCCCCAAAAAAAAAAAATAAATAAATAAATAAATAAAATAAAATAAATAAATAAATAAATAAAACCATGTGTTTATTAGTCTTAAATAAAGAACATCTGGATTATTTTAACAAAATAAAAATTATCAGCTATCTAATTCTGCCTCATTCTTAAAGGTTGGCACTTAAAAAAAAAAAATCTGTCCTGTTTGATTGTGACGATTAAATAGACTGAAAATAATTATAAAAAACATTTCTGGTATAAAGTCTCACTTAAAAAATGAGAGATATGATAGTTATGCAATTTTAATTAAAAATAATTTTTATTTTGTTTAAACAGTGCAAAGTATTACCGAAATTTATAAAAGATTTTTGAATAATATTACTGTTATGTAAAAACAAACACACGGACACAAATAATAAATTGACAGGTATGTGTTCATTGTTAAGTGAAAATATGGATGATTTTCAGTTTTATAAATCTGGGAGAATTTTTAATGATAATACTGCACTGCAATTTTGCTTAAAATTTTAGAAAACTTGACAAAAAGTCTAAATATATAATTTTATAAATTTTTAATTCTTTAATGTTGAATTAATTGTATTTAATTGAAAACACGTGAGAATGCATATTAAGATTTCAAATATAAATTTAATACATAAATGCAAACTGTTTCAATATTAACTATATATATATATTTATTTAATATTTGCTTTGACTTTTTGATTTAATTATCCGAGTATAAACACAAAATAAATGAAAATTACGTCGTTACAGAAATAAATGTAGTATATCCTATAATTTGCTTTTAATTACAAATATGTTAATAATAATAATAATAATAATTTAAAAAAACTTGAATATTATGTTTTGTTAACCTTATTCTTTATTTCTTTTATTGAATACAAAATTCCGTTTATAATTAGTTTTACAATTACGCTAACATCAATTAAATAACCAATTTACTTTTATAACAAATATCTTTATTGTATGTCAAAAAGTTCTTTTAAACTCAAAAAGTAAAACTTAATTACCAATTAAAGCTCTTAAACACATCAAAACAAAGCAGTGGCCAGAAAATGACAGAAAAATTACTAATAGTTTTACTGTAAAAATGTGACAGGTTAAATCAGTCGATTTAAACGTTATTTTTTCTTTATCAAACTTTTTTTTCTTTTAACTGGAGAAAAAGGTTCATTCTGGGTCATTATTTAATGATTTTGTTTTAATATAAATAAAATTTATACATTTAAACAAATATAAGTATGCATAAAAATTAATTTTAATTAACATTTTTAAAATGAGTTTTTTAACCAACAATTACACCTTTAATATTTTTATCTTAATCATAAATTAATTTTATAAAAGTAACATAATTATCACGAAATGCAGTAAAATGGTACTAAATTTATATTTAATATATGCAGAGCTGCCAACCTCATCCGGCAAATTGTTAGTACCGCCCCTTTTTCTACACCACTTAATTTTTAGAGTATCTGTTTTCTTCATTTAGCGTAAATATATTTGAAGAGAATTAATCTAAAAATTAAGTGGTGTAGGAAAAGGGGCGGTACTAACAAATTGCCGGATTTGGTTGGCAGCTCTGTATATGTATACATATATAATGGTAATGGTTTAAAAGACTTTTTTCTATTATTATTTTAATTCTTATCCAATCGAACAGATTAAAAGTCTCCCAAGTAACTCTTCTAATAATAACGACCAACTAATCATGGTCCCAAAATTAACTTAAATAAATTAAATAATTAACTTAAATAAATTAAATAATTCTCTCTATCTATCCATTTCATTAAATTTTTATTTTATTTCCCTTTTTTTTTTTTTTTTTTTTTTTTTTTTTTTTTTCCCCACTCTCCAAGTTGTCTAATGTGCTTCTCGGTACCCAGCAAAACGCTAACTTTCCCCACTACCCCATTACCCTCTTGTAGCGTCAGAAGTGCAGCAAAGGTCAACCTGAAGCCAAATAATGCAGCAAAAATAAATTCACCCCTGCAAACAAGCAACTATGATGCCTTCGGAAGAAAAGTCAAAAGATCAATCGCCCATTGTCGCGGGTAGGATCTAAGCCTGGCGATGAATTCTGTATTTTTTTTTTTTTTTTTTTTTTTCTTTCGTTTTTCAATAAACGTCTCGGGACAGCCCACGTGGACTTCGGTCCTAGCATAGCTCAACACCGCTCTTCGAGCGGTGAGCCGGGGCTGCTCCCCTGTTCAATATTATTTTAATTCTAAACGTTAAAAATAATTTGAAACTTAAAAATTATATTTTACAAGAAATGCATATATCCTAGAAATCTTTTAACTTGATAGATTCTTCAGTAAATTTCGATTCATATAAACATTGCGTACATCAAAATGCACAGAAAATATTAAAAATTTTCTATGAATGAAATATTCAGAGATTTCATACATTTTAGATATTTTTCTCTCAAACTTTTTTCGAAAGAATGTTTTGAATAACATGATTTTAATCTTGTAACATAGATAATATGAAAAAAAAAATAAATAATAATCCTTATTTAAATAGATGGTAGACATTTTATTTTATTTTATTTTATTTATTTATTTTTTGTAAATTATTGACTTTGAATTATGAAAGTTTGTCTAGAAATTCATTGAAATGTGATAATATGAAGTATATTAAAAATTAACGAAAGCTTATTTAAATAAAAAAATAATATATTTCAAACTTTTAAATATTTTTGCTTTTATTTTAAGAATGTCTGATATTTCATTTTAAGAGCAAAACTTAAAGCTCTGAGTTTACTTAAGGAAATGAAAAAATTAAATTCAGGTTAACTCAAATTAAATTATTCTTGTTTGAGGCACCCTGCGAGAGAAGCAACGCACGTGACCTCTTTATGTTTGGAGGGTACACAAGTCAGGACCCGGAAAATTGATTAATGTAAAAAAAAAAAAAAAAAAGAAAGAAAGAAAGAAAGAAAAGAAAAGAAATTAGCAAAGTTCTCCAGGTTAAAATAAAACCAGCGATTGTTTTTTGGTAAGAGTACTACTTTGAATTTACTAATTAAGACATACTTGGTAATATTTATAATTTATTCTGGGGTACTGTTAGACTCGATCTTTTTACACATCAGTATACACTGATGGAAAAAAAAATCCCAACACCAGGAAGGAGCTGTTCTAGATAAACGAAAATTGGTAGGCGTGTTTATACATCTGAAAGATGACGTCGATTCAAATTTCGAGCTACTCACATAAGTGTGGCGCTAGTAGCGACACTATGAACATGCAAATGAGGTTTGCTTTAAATAAGCGCTGTAAGGTTCGTGATCGTTATTTACAGCTGAGATTTGACGTAGTGGGTTAATGTTAGTCAAGGATGCGTCTAAGAAGACGAAGAAGCCATTATCAACAGCTCACTGAGTTTGAACGAGGTCGTGTAGTAGGGCTACGAGAAGGTGGGTTTTCTTTCCGCGATATTGCAGAAAGACATGGCAGGAATGTATCCTCTGTGCATGAGTGTTGGCAGCAGTGGTCAAGGGAAGGTACTGCCTCAAGAAGACCGGGTTCCGGGCGGCCACGTGGCACTACTAAGAGGGAAAACCGCCGTGTTCGGCGTATGGCTGTGGCTAATCGTACTGCGTCTGCAGCTGAAATTCGAGCTGCAGTTGGCACCACAGTGACACAACGAACTGTTATAAATCGGTTACTTCAAGGACAGCTCCGAGCCAGACGCCCTGTAGCGTGCATTCCACTGACTCCAAACCACTGCCGTTTGCGACGTGAGTGGTGTCAAGCTAGAGCTCATTGGAGGACGGAGTGGAGATCTGTTGTGTTTTCTGATAAAAGCCGGTTCTGCCTTGGTCGCAGTGATAGCCGTGTGTTGGTTAGAAGGAGGCCAGGTGAACGCTGCTAGCGACCTGTCTGCGGCCTAGACACACAGGGCCTACTCCTGGAGTTATGGTTTGGGGAGCAATTTCGTATGACAGCAGGAGCACTCTCGTGGTTATCTCACGCACCCTGACTGCAAATTTGTACGTCAGTCTAGTGATACAACCTGTTGTGCTGCCATTCATGAACAGCATTCAAGGGGGTGTTTTCCAATAGGATAACGCTCGCCCTCATACCGCTGTTGTAACCCAACATGCTCTACAGAGTGTCGACATGTTGCCTTGGCCTGCTAGATCACCAGATCTTTCTCCAATCGAGCACGTATGGGACATCATTGGACGACAACTCCAGCATCATCCACAACCAGCATTAACCGTCCCTGCGCTGACCGCCCAAGTGCAACAGGCATGGAACTCCATCCCACAAACTGATATCCGACACCTGTACGACACAATGCATGCACGTTTGCATGCTTGCATTCAAAATTCTGGCGGTTACACCGGTTACTAATGTACCAACATTTCACATTTGAAATGGCTCTTCTCGCCAGTGGCTGTACCTGTGATCTTGAAACTTTAATCAATTAAATATCTTACCTAGACAAATGTATTGCTGAAATTTCATTACTGTACAATAATTTATTCTTGGTGTTGGGATTTTTTTTTTCCATCAGTATATTTTAATGCATTTTTCTTTTCACTCATTCGTAATTAAATATTGGTGAACATTTCTATAAAATCAGAATGGTGTAATTAAAGGGCGGGACTAACAGTACGCCGCAATAAATTATAACTGTTATCAGGTATAATTAACACTATCGCGACCGCACGTTTTTGTCTTTTTGACAGTAAGCTCCGCCTGTGGGCGTTATTATTTTATATTACATTATTTTAAATCAATGTTTTCTGTATCCATACTTATAATATAAATGAATATACATTACAATTATACTCTTCCTAATCAAAGTATTTCTACCCATAGTGCATTTATTGTTGAAAGGGGAATACTAGGAATGTTTAAAAAAAATATATAACCTATGTAACCTAAAGAAACGCCCCCTGGCGGAGATACAAATTTTCAAATGACGTGAATTTACGTCGGCGGTCGCGAAAGTGTTAAGATAATTATTTTTCAGAAATACCAGTGACAAATTTGATTTAAAAATTAGAAAGTTTTGCAGCTATGACACAGTACTCTTAATTTATGCATAAACATAAGTTATTAGATTCACTATTTCTTTTCTGCTCCTTAAAATGGAAAAATTAGAGTTAATATAGATTTGAATTAAACAAAAAAAAAAAATGGTTTTAAAAATGAAATTAAATGCATTTTTTAAGCTTTTTCTATAAGACATAATAAAATCTCGTAGTAGGTTTAATTTTTAAGTGTGAAATGATTGTTGTAAAAGAGTGATGTGAATGTCTGCTTAAACATATTTTGCCTGGAGCATTTTCAAATATACTAATATTTTAAATATAAATTTTGCTTTAAAAAATTTTAAAGTTTTGTTTTAAATTCATTTCCATAGAGATTTCCATTGCTTTGCTAGAAAATTTGTTATAGGAATGTAATGCCCTCAGTCGACTATTCACGCAACAAGCAGCGAAAACGGATTCCATTGATTTCAGTGTATTAACCAGACAGTGTATTAACCTAATAATACAGTAGGCGTAAGCACACCTTGAGACTCAGCACGACATCGCCAAAATCCAGCATTTAGGAGGTAGATGCTAGTCGATAAATATCCTTTTCAAATAACCCCGGTCATTTTCTCCATTCCAGGGCCCTAATCAGTCAACAGCAGGTTTTCACCCAGCCATATTAAACCTATGGACGTACGATACGTTCATATTTGAAACATGCTTTGTGAGAAAATCGAAATTTTCATTTTTTCTCTGATTCTTTTTGTTTTCTTTTATATACTTCCTAAAGTATGCCTTCCACTCTAAAGTTTTATAATTTGATTGAAAATATGCATATATGTATGTTTATATTATACCTTTGTAGTATTGTAGAGTGGAAGAGAATTATTTACTTGACTAATCAGAACAAGAAATTAATATTTTTTCCAAATTTTAATTTAACTAGATTAATTTTTAGAAATTTACAATATATATATATTTTGCTGTATTTCCTCGATATGAAATGGTTTTCAATAAGATAGTGGGTTCTACAGTATAAGGCTGGAAGGAATTTCAGATAGAGTCCACAGTGATTTTCATCAGTCCGTGACCGCTTCTGCAGTCTTTTCCAGAAAATAGCAGTTCCTTTCCCGAGGTCTAGCCCGACCTGCTCTGGGATTCCTGCCTTTCCAAAACTCCGACGTGAACTCCCGTTTTCAGTCTCTCATCGTAAAAATTACAGTTCGTATTGGGCGTGTTTTTCTGAAAACAAAATCTCAGATGCAGGCCCTGATTCGCTCGAAATTCCATCATCGGTTCTGACGCGTTGAATTCTTCTCGAAGGAAAAGTTCTCAAGGCACGCGGCTTCCCACGTTCATCAAAGGGAAAAGGACATACCTTTCTACAAAGGAGAGATGTTCCGCTGCGAGCCGTTAGGCCCCAGACTGTCTGCTTCTTTGTACTGAAATGTCTCTTTCAATGATATATTGGAGTCGGAGTCTCTGCCTTTACAGCTCCCCTCCCCTTAAAGAAAAATTCGGGGCCATTTTGGGGCCGAATTTTCATCAGAAGAAGCTGAAATTAGGATATTCAAATTCACTTCTAAAAGAGGCAATAGTCCCTACAAATTGGAATATCTACCAGAAAAATATAATGTTGATTTTTCAACAAAACCAAAATAATTAAACACTACCTTAATAATTTTTACACTTAAAATATATACTTCCCTGATTATACTGATTAATTTAAAAACACCAAAAAGAAAAAATTTTAATTTTGAAAATTTAACTTGCTTATTTACAATACAAAAAATTTCCTTTGCTTTTAAAGTTACATTCGACTTAAACAGTCTACGTGAGCTATCTCACGC
This sequence comes from Salticus scenicus, assembly GCA_963930645.1. NCBI lineage: Eukaryota > Metazoa > Arthropoda > Arachnida > Araneae > Salticidae > Salticus > Salticus scenicus. The sequence goes on from OZ005657.1 coordinate 110,176,741, forward strand.
CCTGGCCGGTGTATTACAGTGTAATCATATGGCTGCAGAGTTAATGCCCATCTCATTAATCGAGGGTTTTTCCCAGCATTTCTCTTCAACCAGACTAATGGATCGTGATCTGTTTCAATAGTGAATTTTTGTCCATCTAAGTAGTGCTTTAACTTTTTTATAGCGAATATTATCGCAGCACACTCTTTTTCTGTCGTAGTGTAATTTCTTTCGGGAGCAGTAAATTTCCTGCTCAAGTATAAGATAGGGTGCTCTTCCTTTTCTATTCTCTGAGCGAGGATTACCCCAACCCCTAAGTCTGATGCATCGGTCTGTACGATAAAGGGGTGCTCGTAGTTCGGAGCATAAAGAATAGGTTGGTCTGTTAATTTCCGTTTTACTTCCTCGAATGCTTTTTGCATTTCAGCGGACCATTCTATGCTTTCTTTGCGATTTTTCCCTTTTAACGCTCTAGTTAGAGGCTCAACAATAGTGGCATAATTTTCGATATAGCGGGGGTAGTATCCTACCATTCCGAGAATTTGTCTAATTTCTGTTTTAGATTTCGGGATCGGAAAATCCAAGACTGCCTGGATTTTAGCTTCTGCGGGCGACCGACGTCCGTTCCCTACAACGTGCCCCAAGTATGTTACGCTGTCTTGCGCAAATTGACATTTAGAAGGTTTTATTTTCAACTTTGCATCCTCTAGTTTTTTTAAAATTGTGTCTAAATGTTCCATATGCGCTTCCCAAGTCTTTGAAAATATGGCGATATCGTCTAAGTACGGTACGCAAAAGTTTTCACAGCCCTGTAATAATAGTGACATAAATTTACTGAACCTATATGGGGCATTCACTAATCCGAAAGGCATTACTAAGGGTCTAAAATTTCCCCAAGGAGTGGAAAATGCCGCATATCTTTGCGCCCTAGGTGTCAGTGGAATTTGCCAATATCCTTTCGTTAGATCTACAAGCGTGATAAATTTAGCACTTGAAACTAAGTCCAAACGATCTTCGATGTTCGGTATTGGAAAATATTCGGTTCTGGTTATGGAATTCAAAACGCGATAGTCCAAACATGGGCGTGGCTGTTTGTGGGGGGCTTCTACTAAAATTAAAGGACTACTATAGTCCGACTCCCCTATTTCGATTATGTTCAATTCAAGCATTCTTTTGATCTCTCTTTTGAGAATTTCTGTCTGTCTTTGAGACATTCTGTACGGTTTAATTCTAACCGGTTTGTCGGAAATTAATTCGATGTCGTGCTCGATTAGATCGGTGCGCCCTGGATCATTTGAAAACAGGTCCCTGTGGCGATCCAAAACCTCTTTTAATTTCTCTATCTGATCGGTAGTATGTTTCATTTCTAAATTTCCATTTCTTACGATTTCGTTGAAATCATAAACATTTGGGTCAGAGTGTGGATATACTATTTCTAAATCTGTTTCTTTATTATCCACGCTAGTGATTTCACTAAACAAAACATTTATCATCTCTGCCCTTTGTCTATAAGGTTTCAGCATATTAATGTGGAATACTTGAGAGGGCTCCCTCCTACCTGGAATATTCACAACATAGTTAGTCTCCGAGATTTGTTTCTCCACTGTACCCGGTCCGATCCAACTTACGGCGAATTTATTCGGCTTGTACGTCGCAACCACTAGAACTTGGTCTCCCGGTTTAAATTTCCGGTCAACTGCGTCCCGATCGTACCAAAGCTTCCTTTTCTCTCTCGCATCTTCCATCGATTCAATAGCTAATTCTTGGCATTTTTTTAGCCGATTTATAAGATCAAAAATGTATTCAGTAACGGGCGTTTGTTCCTCGTTTTCGATTCCGCATAATTTTTCAAAAATTATTGTCTCGGGAGTTCTTAGATTTTTGCCGTGAACGAGTTCGGCAGGGCTATATCCGGTAGATTGATGCACGGTAGTACGCAACACCAATAATGCAAATGGAAGATTTTTCTCCCAATCTGCTCCGTTTTCTAAGCATAACACTTTTAATAATCGCTTTACGGTGCGATGAAATCTCTCAATCGCTTGGGATTGGGGATGATGTATGGAGCTATGAATCACTTTTATTCCAAACTTTTCGAAAAAGGTCTCGGTCAATTCACTCGTAAAACTTCTTCCTAAATCTAATTGAATCTCTCGCGGGAACCCGAATCTGCTAAACATTCGTAAGAACCCGTTTATCACTGCTGGAGAAGTGATTTCTTTAAGCGGTATGGCCTCCGGATATTTCGAAGACAAACACATAGCTGTCAAAAGGTACCTATTTTCGTTTTCACTTAGAGGGAGTGGTCCCGTTAGATCAGCGGAAAACCGAGTGAACACTTCGGTTACTATGGGAAACCTTTTCATAGGCGCTTTCTTTACCTCTCTAGGTTTCCCTATCACCTGACAATGGTGACACGATAATACAAATTCCTCTATTTCTTTGACCGAATTTGGCCACGCGAAATATCTGAAGATTTTATCTTTCGTCTTTGTGACTCCGAGATGTCCGCCAACATTCGAATGACATAATTCCATTACGTCTTTTCTAAGTGTTACAGGAATAATCACTTGTTTTCTAACCTCCCCGCGATTTGTTTTAGATTGTCTAAAAAGGATTTCATTTTCTAAAATGAACTCGGAATTACCTTTGTTCGCTTTTTCAAAACACGGATTTAAAGTCGCGTCTTCACGCTGTAATCCTTTCAGCCTTTCTCTATTTACCCCTAGAAGGCTTAGAGACTTCTCTTTCTCAGAGGGGGGAATGACAATAGGGGTTTCTTCCCGTATCTCTGCTACTGCGTTGGTGGTTTCGGATTCTCGTAATCTCTCTCTCTCCTCTTTTTCGCTCTGCCTTTTTTTCGCGCGAGTTACTACTTGGTTGATTAACTCTGGTTTTTTCATTTTTGCGCCTTCGATAATTTCATGCGTTTGATTACCCAAAAGATAATGATTCATTTCCAGTGAGTCGTCAACTACTGCCGCTTTCGTGCTAACAGTCCCAATATCTGCAATCTTAAGCGTAACACTAGCGATCGGCAGGCAGTGTAATTCTTTCTGCAACGGCTGTTTGAGCCAAATACTTTCTCCGGTTAATTGCTCCGGTTTTATGTATTGTTTTCCTATAAGATCGAAGCTTGCTCCACTGTCACGAAGGGTGACAATTTTGACGTCATTTATTTCGGCCTCCCCTAAATAAGGTGCGAAACAAGATCCTAAATCGTCTGTAATTCCTATCTGATTTACAACTGCTGTTGATTGATCTTTAATTAATTTCGGACAATTAGTTTTGTAGTGCCCGACAACGGAACAATAAAAACATCGGATCTCTTTCTTTTTCTCATAGGCGTTCTCTTTCCCTTTGTTTTCCTGCGATTTTGTCCTATCGCGCCAATTAAATGGCTTTTTTTCTTTGTTTTCTTTTGAAAATGTAAATTTATTTTTATCGGGTTTTCGGTCATCTTTTTCTTTACCGACCCAATTTTTCTTTATGGCTTTCCTAACGGATTCAAATTCATCTAGTTTAATAGCTAATTCTTTGGGATCAGTCTCTTTCGCCCAAGAATCTAGAAACTTCTCTTTCATCTCTGCGCTAGCCCTTTTGTTTATCTGGTCGCAAATTAGTAATTTCTTCAAGCTCTCAAAGTCCCCAATTTCTAGTTTTTCCAACCGACCTAACAAGAATGTTTCCAAGTCATAAACTAAATCTCGAAATGACGTTCCACTTGATCGCTGGTGGTTGTTAAATTTTTGTCTGAATGACTCAGCGTCAACCTTAAATCGATCTAACAGATAATTTTTGATGTAATCAAAATCTTCTAATTTATCCGCCGGTTGTCTTAATATTTGTTCTGCTAATTTGGTGGGTAACAAAGCAAGTAATTGATTTACATAGTCTGAGCTCTCTAACCCCAATTTACTCGCTTGACGTTCGAATAGATTTAAATATAAAGCCATGTCAGAATTTAACTCATCAAATTTATGAATAATAGATTTAAGTGGGGGAGTATATTTCCGCTCTTCTCTGCTAGAGTTTAAGCTTGTCGTTTCTATACTTTGAGATAACCTGAGACGTTCTAATTCGAATTCTCTCTGTGCTTTTTCACTTTCAATTTGGGCTAAACGTTCCTCTTTTATTTCTTGCGCTAATCGTTCTTCCTTGATTAATTTAATTTGGGCCAAAACCACCTCTAATTTAAATTCTGCAGATTGTTCAATTTTTTTTATTATGGACCTTGTCCCATCGGTGGGCAGAATATCTACTTCCCATTCTTCTGCTAAAAATTTTAAATCCACTTTTGAATATTCGTGCAAAGCAGCCATGATTTTTGATTTGAAATTTTCCTACACAATTTTACTAAATATTCTCAATTTCCTAATTATTCGCAATACACATTTAGCAATTATTTAAAATTTCAAATACAAGCACAATTTAAATAAATAACTAAATAATACACACTTTAATACCAAATTTGGCTTTCGGATTCCTGCAATATCTTGCAATACTTTTTACCCAATTTAAGCTTATGCTTACAAGCAATTTAAAGAGAACAATTAATATACACAAAAATAAGGAGTTCTTTCACACTGTGCAACCATAGATTATACCATAAATACACACAACTTAAAATTCTGAAAATTCTCTTAATGAATATAATTTAAATATATCATTCACAGTTTATTTTTTCTGCAAACTTCCATTTTATAATAAATATATCTACTTAATTTTCAGAATTTTCTATTTAGGGATAACAAGAACCCTTTTTTTTTCCTGCTTTCCTTTTAAATTTCAATTTCTTTTACAATTTTACTTCCTTTTAATTTTCTTCAAGGTTAAGGAAATTTTCTTTTCCAACATAAATTTAAAATTCTCTTAACAAATTAACTATTTTGTCAATTCTAAACTTTTAAATAATGAATTATTTCATTTAATTTAATTAACTAACCTGTTAATTTTAGACATTAAGCATTTCGCTCAAACATTAAAAATTTTCTGCAAGAATCTACAAAGACAAACAATTTTTTTTTATTTTTACTAATTGCCTCTCAAGAATGAACGGAATATCCTTACCTTTACTGATGTTTTTCATCTAAGGTGGGCACATCTCCGCTGAGCACACTTTTAGCAGGCACAAGACCACTACTCCAGGGATCGGTGCTCCTCTTCTTGATCTTTTGAAAGGGCACTCCGTCACTCCTGCTCTAGACTGGCTCTCCGTACGCTGTTTGGCTTCTCCCGTCTACGTCGAAGGGCTTCGTAACGCTGCTTCCGTACTAGGAACTGGTCGTTGCTTCCGTTGTTGCCTGGTCTACGCTGAGGATCTCTTCTGAATTCTGGAATCTCTTTCCTCGCTTCTGCTTAGATTCACTCTTCTCTATATACTGTAATCCGATAGAGCTGCCACCAAATTTTCTTTATTCTATTAGTCTGTAGTATCTTGTAGAGTGGAAGAGAATTATTTACTTGACTAATCAGAACAAGAAATTAATATTTTTTCCAAATTTTAATTTAACTAGATTAATTTTTAGAAATTTACAATATATACATATTTTGCTGTATTTCCTCGATATGAAATGGTTTTCAATAAGATAGTGGGTTCTACAGTATAAGGCTGGAAGGAATTTCAGATAGAGTCCACAGTGATTTTCATCAGTCCGTGACCGCTTCTGCAGTCTTTTCCAGAAAATAACAGTTCCTTTCCCGAGGTCTAGCCCGACCTGCTCTGAGATTCCTGCCTTTCCAAAACTCCGACGTGAACTCCCGTATTCAGTCTCTCATCGTAAAAATTACAGTTCGTATTGGGCGTGTTTTTCTGAAAACAAAATCTCAGATGCAGGCCCTGATTCGCTCGAAATTCCATCATCGGTTCTGACGCGTTGAATTCTTCTCGAAGGAAAAGTTCTCAAGGCACGCGGCTTCCCACGTTCATCAAAGGGAAACGGACATACCTTTCTACAAAGGAGAGATGTTCCGCTGCGAGCCGTTAGGCCCCAGACTGTCTGCTTCTTTGTACTGAAATGTCTCTTTCAATGATATATTGGAGTCGGAGTCTCTGCCTTTACACCTTATTAAAAATATTTAACATTTATAAACGTATACAAATAAATAGAAATATATTGTTAGTTTGGGTAAAAGATGCTTCAGGAAATATATACATACATATATGCACTAAGCGACAAAAAAAAAAAAAAAAAAAAAAAAAAAAGTCGCACTTGGATATTTTCCTTTTCGCCTTCTACAACCGCCAATTTTATCGTTTAAAAAGTAAATTTTCGAACAGAATTTATATTATGTTGTCCTCCACATACACTTTAGCTTTGAGCACAGTGTTAAAAACAAAATGCAATTGTCAGGAAAATTGTAATTTTAGAAATTATTTCAAAAATGGTAAGAATAAGGCAGTTAACGATGCCACAAAAAGCATTAATTTTTAATGAAAATCAAAATATTTTAATACGTGAGATGACAAAATAATTGAATGTTAACGAAATATTAGTAAAATGGTCTTTAGAAAGATATAAAATATTTTGGCCATTTAAACTGGAAATTTGGTTTTAGATTGTCATTTTTCTCATCCAAGCGAGATGACCGTAAGTTAAAAAGCCATTGCTTATAAAATCGGTTTATATTACATTTAGAACATAAAAGAGATTCAGAAAATGTGTTTAGCAGCATAAAATCTTTGACTACAGTACAACAACTATTAAACAAGGCAGGTTTAAACGACAGAAAATTTGAAAAAATTCCATTCTTAGTGAAGAGAACTAGGAAAGCAAGACCACAGATGGCTAAAAAAAAAAAAAAAAAAAAAAAAAACGATTAGTTAATTATTAGGCTGAACTGGTTCTCTTTGATGAGTCAAGTTTAACTTATTTCGAGCTAATGAAAACAAGCAGATCTGACAACGAAAATAACACCGATTTAATGAAAATCGCAATTTTTAAAACAGTGACACATTCTCCGTACGTTATGGTACGGAGGTGCATAACTTTTCAAACAGTCGGGCAAATTTTTATGCTCAAGGGAACAGTTAACACCAAATAAAACACTATCTTCATAAAAGTGGTGCCTGACCGAATATTTTGGAATTATCTTAGACACTTCCGTAAACAGCATTTCAAGATGATAATGCACCTTACTACACGGCGTCTGTGGTAAGTTTGTTCCCTTCAAATTGTCAACATTTCGTATACATTCTCATGAGAACCTATAATTCTGTATGTAATTATACATTTTTTCACTTTAAGTTAAATCCGACAAAGGATATAGTAGAGTTTCTTCTTTACCAGGCATGGAAATAGTCCTAATCGCGATCCGCTCGAAAATATTTCGTCTATAAAAAGGCGGGGGAGAGGGGAGAGGATTCGAAATTTGCAGCCTATAACTCTGCCAGGACTAGAAAAAAAATATTTGTGATATTTGGCACATTGAAATTTCTGAGATTTGTATTTAAACACTGTATAAAACTATGCCATTGCGCATTAAAGCAGTAATTCCATATAAAGGAGGAATTAACCCAATGCAGAATACACATATTTAAAAAAAATTGTTTAGATCTAACAAATAAATAGTTTTATTTCTTATATTAAAATAAAACTTGTTTATTTTTTATAATAAATCATAATAGAATACAAAGTGTATAGTTATTGCATTATGTTCAAAAAGAAAGTTTTATGCAGATTTAAAAAAAGTACTTCGTAAAGTACAATAAAGCGGATTAATGAATCGAAAATGTACATAGGTATCATTTCATCATCACATTGGTATTATGCAAACAAGACAGTTTTATTTGTTTCAAACATTAATTTTAAAGTTATTACAAATAAAAAATGTGTAAGTCTTTTTTTCTGCAGTGCGGCTTTTTTTTTTTTTTTTTTTTTTTTTTTTTTTTTTTGTCGCTTAGTGTATATATAAACAGTAAAATTTTGATTTTTTTTTGAAAATGTCTTTAGAAAATGAAAGCATGGTATGCACATAGGTTAACACTGGAGATCTCGCTGCTGAGTTCTTATAAGTAGCCAATTATAAACACTAGGTGGGAAGGGGGCGCCCTCCTCTATGTACAGATTGGTCAAAAAGTCCGTAAAAGTTTTAAAAATTCATAAAACCCGAAAAAATAACCAAAATAAAAAACGGTTTGCAGGTTTAGCATGGATAAGCACTAGATTTTTTTTTTTTAAGATAAGAAAAAAAATCATTCAGAAAACAGCCGATAGGTGGCGTTTCGTACATAAGTGAAAGAAAAGACACGCAAATAACAAAAATAATGTTATAAAATCATTTATTATAGCAATATGTGTTCCACATGTCCACCACCACAGGTGATAACACATTGCGGGCGTGTCACAAATCCAGAAATGGAATAGTGCAGCATGTCCGGCTGTATACATGACAGCTCTCAGCGGATTGCATCTTTCAATTCCGACAGATTGGATGGACGGGATCGATACACCCGGGATTTTAATAATCCCCATAACCAAAAGTCTGCTTGTGAATGATCTAGAGACTGAGGAGGCTATGGAAACTTGCAACGTCTGCTAATGATTTTGTCTTCCCCGATCGTCTGTATCAGGAATTCCTTGACTAGAATAGTAATGTGACTTGTTGCTCCATCTTGCAGAAACGTAACAGTAAAAAACGCATATTTTTCGCACAAACATGGAACACCCTTTTCACACAGAATCGTTAAATAACCCTGAGCATTTACTGTCACCGCTTTCCACCCATTTACTGGACACTGTGCTCCAAAGAATAGGGGTCCTATGATGAAGAAACCTGTGAACCCACACCACACTGTGACTTTGGGGGAATGAAGTGGTTTCTCAGTTTACTCTCGTGGATTTGACGTCACTCAGATGCGACAGTTATGTGTATTAACGTCGCCATGAAACGAAAAATGCGCTTCCTCTGTCCACAAGATGTTAAAGACCCAGGAGGGATCTTGTTCAATTTCGGAGAAAGCCCACCTCACAAATATTTCTCTCTCTACGGTATCCGAAGGTAAAAGTTCATGGCAAAACTATATTTTGTATGGAAAGTGATTAAGAACTCCATGAAGAATGCTAAGTATCGACGATGGTAGTAAGCTCAGGCGTCTGCCAGCTTCCCGTGAACTGCTAGTCCCTGCAACGGATTCTGAAGCTAATGTTTACATTTCGGCTGCAACGCACGCCGAACGTGTCTGCATTAGAATTGGTCGTCCGGATCTTACGTGATCCTCCAACGATCCAGTTTCCTCAAATCACCGAACAAGTTTTATGAGGCCTGACACTGTTAAAGGTTCTTTTCCAGTCTTCATATAAGTCGGAATTTACTCAGTGCAATAGTCGCTGATTAAGGTAAAACAGCTTCATAAACAAAGCTTTATCTTTCTCACTCAGTATACTTATACACTTACATGGGATGCCACGAAGAACTGGTTTTGGATGGATGGATGGATGGTTGGGTTTTACTTCGCACTAGTGCTGCTCAGATGGGCAATTGGCGACGGTCTGGGACACATCCCTAGAAGTGGTCCGGAGACATGCCTTCACAATTTTGATCTTCCACGGAAGGGAGAGAACTGCTTTTTGATCAAGAGCATAAGTATTTACAATCGCCTGTCTCATTTGCATATTTCCAACTAAGTCGTTCGTACCAGCGTCATCTGTCGGCTGTTTTTGATTTGTTTTCTTATCTTAAAAAAATCCTGTGATCTATCAATTTTAAACCTGCAAACCGTTTTTTATTTTGATTACTTTTTCGGGTTTTATGAATTTTTAAAGTTTTTACGGACTTTTTGCCCACCCTGTATAATAAAATTATTGTTATGCTATATATATAATTTTATAATCAATGAAAAACACATACTGTACAGTAAATATAATTTCTAAAAATAATTATGATTCTTAAAACAGTTATTATATTTATCTTTATTTTTCCTTTCTACATTTCTTCATGCAGAAACAAATTATTATATGATATTTGTTTAGCTAATGAATATTTAAAAGTAAAATTCTGTTTATATATGTGTATACCTTTTATAAAATAGTAATTTATTAATAATTTCGTTTACGAAAAAGGAAGTTATATGTACCCTTATGAAGTCCAAGACTTCATAAGGGTCTAGTTCTATCCAAGTCTAGTTCTTCATCCAAGTCTAGTTCTATTTTTTCCCGCATTCTTCTGAAATGTATAAGAAAAAAAAATATATATATATAAATAAAAAGTAAGTATAACCTAATAATTTCGATATTTACCTAAAAAATTAATGACTCGTACAAAAAAAAACTTTTTTTTTTTTTTCATTTTAATTCATTAGAGCACAATCCCATTACATTTGAAAATCTCAATAACAACGCTTCTGGTACATACACACATCTCTGTTTCTCTCTCTCTGTATATATATATATATATATTAGACTTACTTTTTCTTAATAGATGCCACACTATGGCATTTATAACTAAATCCTATTAAAGCATATATATTAAAACCTGTTAAAACTTAATAATAAAAAAGTTATGTAACCACAAGAAAAAAAAAAAAAAAAACTTTTTTTTTTTTTTTTTTTTTTTTTTTTTTTTTTTTTTTTTGTGGCTAATGCGTGCAAAAGCTAACATAAAATAATTACTTGCTTTAAGAAACAATTCATTTTTTAGAAAGTGAAAAAAGAAAAAAAAAACGGAATTCACGATATTATTCAATAAAAAATCAGCTAATATATATTGAGCAAATTAAGTGGGACATATAGAATGTAGAAAAAAAAAAATATTAATGAGTTAGTAAATGTTTGAATTTTTCGGTACATTTAACAGGATTTAGCTAAAGCACTACATTGCTTATGAGCACATAGTGAAAAACATTAAAATATGATCTTGTTGATAAAGCTATTTTTAGGAATTAGAAATTTTTTACAGTTAGAAATTGAATTAAAATTCATTAATATCTCATAAAGGACTGACCTTACATTTCTTCTTAAAAATGGATTAGTGTTTGAATAAACCTTTTGAAAATTATTTAAATTTTAATTAATCCCTAGAATCATATAGCAGAGTATTATCAATAAAATTATTATTATTATTATTATTAATAATACCAATATATTAAACTTTTTTTTTTTTTTTTTTTTTTTTTTTTATAAAATAAGATTTAATATTTATAAAAAAAAAAATAGAAATGCTACACATTTTTAATGTACATCAAGAAAAGTAAATGTTAAAATCATAAGCATCCCAGAAATGAAACATACTTTCAAGCTAAAGGAAGTATAAAAACTTAAATTGTTAAACACGTTTTGTAAGAATTATTGTGAGAAATACTAAAAATATTCCTCAAGAAGTAATTAAGAAGGAAACGATTAAGTAATAGCTAAGTATTAAGGAATTATGGAATTTGACTTATCATCCAACGACTATCAATAATTAAATTGAAAGTGATTTTTTTTTTTTTTTTTATGTGATGAATTATTGATTGAATAAAAAGGGAAATAAAATAACTAAAGCGTACATATTTTTAAAAATCTTATTTTGACGTCATTGTGACTTTTGCGGGCACTAAGAGATGGAATTTATTAAAAATATTTCTTAAAAAGAAAAGAAACTGAAATTGAATGAGTACAAAATTAAATAACAAATTTAAATAGTCGATGATCTTAAAAGTTTGGGAATTTTACCTGCAAATTTCTATTTCTTTGACATAGTTGAAAGCGTGAGAATCACCCACAGTTTAGATATCACTATTTACAAAAATAATTCTTCCTTTGTTTAACCCCTTCAATGGCAGTTGTACGTAAGCGAAATGCATACATAGTACATAGGTGGCGGTACACCACCTAATTCTAATTCGAAATTGCAACAAATCGTCTTGGAGATGTTTTGTTCATTCACATTTATTATTAAAACGAATATTCACTTACATGGCATCTTTTAATACCTGATGTTCCTTGTACACCAGAACCCTAGGAAAACATTTCCGACCCTGCATTGCTGCATGTTTTGAATCGCTAGGATGCACTCTACCCCTCATAAAAGTTTAAAAATCGCTTTAGGGAAACTCCCTGTATATATATATAGATATATATAGATATATATTTTTTTGAACCAATGTTTATTTCTCTATATATTTAATCGGTCTCATCTTTTCCAACGCTCTGTAAATATATAAATATATATATATATATATATATATATATATATGTATGTGTGTGTGTAAGTGTAGATATATAAACGTTTCATTAAAATAATAATGAATAACTTTACCTTTCAAAATCTATTTAAAATTCAATTTTAAAAAGGTAAAAACATTTAAAACAATAAAAACCCATTAAAATCACCCTCTACAAGCGCTTTCAACTGTAGCCAACGCAGCCTTCATCAGGTAGGTACGCTCTTGTGAACTTCGCCGTCAGGTGGTTTTGTCAATCTTCTTCCTCCACTCTGCTCCAGCATATCGCGCCATACACTGTATCCAAATGGTAAACGTTCACACTTTACATTATTAAGTCGGCTAAGACTAAAACTATTTAAAATTCAATTTTAATAAGGTAAAAACATTTAAAACATTAAAACATAAAAAACCCATTAAAATCACCTTCTGCAAGCGCTTTCAACTGCAGCCTACGCAGCCTTCATCAGTTTAAAAAAGGTAAAAACATTTAAAACATTAAAAACCCATTAAAATCACCTTCTACAAGCGCTTTCAACTGCAGCCCACGCAGCCTTCATCAGCATTACAACATCAGCATTACAGCCTTTAACAGTATTACTTCATCAGACATTACAACACATCCCTAAAAGCCATCAAAATAATATACTCAATATTGCAGAAAAAGGTATTAATGAAAAAATAAAATATAATAGTAATGACTGTAAAGATAGAAAAGCTATAAAAGCGCTAAAGGAAAACAACGACGTTGCATGCGTACTTACCAATAAGACAAGTAAAATAGCCATCTTTAATCGCGATGAATACAACGAAAAAATGGAAAATGCAGTGGAAGACATAGGAGTTACCCACCTCAAAAAAGATCCAAATAAAAAACTAACAGAAAAAATAAATAAAATTATAAAAGAAGGAAAATGGCCCAATAACAATAAACCGAAAATAACAAACTATGCACCCAATACGGCCAGAATGTTCGGAAAATTTAAACATCATAAAAATCCACTAAAATTTAGACCTATAGTAAATAAAAGGGAAAGCCCATCATATAATTTAGAAACCTACATGAAAAACATTTACAACGAAATACTTCCCCCTTCAAACACCAACTTAAATTCAATAGATGACTTTATAAAAAACTTAAAAGATATAAAATTAGAACCTAACGATCTTATGGTCAGCTTTGATGTAGTAAATTTATACCCATCCATTAACATAAAAGAAATTAATGAAATTATAAACGAAAAAATAAAACAAAAATATAAAGATAAAGATATATAAATCAAACCTTAATCTCAGCCAACAACCTAATACTAAACGAAAACTACTTCAGATTTAATGATAAATTCTATAAACAAAATAGAGGGGTCCCGATGGGATCGCCAATTTCAGGCATAATAGCAGAAATAAAATTAAGATTAATGGAAAACGAAAACATATTAAAGAATTTTAAAGAAATAAAATATTGGTTCAGATATATCGACGATATTTTCGCAATAATAAACAATAACTCTCCCCCCCCCCAGAAAGTACACTTGAAAAATTAAATAAAATTGGCCCAAACATTAAATTCACACTCGAAATAGAAAACAAAATCCTTCTAAACTTTTTAGACGTTACTATAATTAAAACACCAAACTTAAATTTCGAAACTACAGTATATCGGAAACAAAATAATAGCAACGAAATCATAAATGTCAAATGTAAAACTCCCTATAGATACAAAATAGCTGCAATACCGTGCAATAAACGTATGTTCCAACGAAAATTTACTAAAACAAGAACACCAAAAAATCAGTGAAATATCTCAAAACGCAGGTTATAAAAAGAATCTAGTAAACAAACTATATAAAAATAGATTAAAGGCACTTGATAATATAAATAATGCCCAAAAACCAAAACAAAAATATATCCCCCCCCAATTCCATATAATAAAGGTACAACTAATAAAATTAAAACCGAAGCCGCTGAACTAAATATAAATGTACCAATAAAACCTACCAAAAAATTTTCAAAGAATCAGAAACGATAAAGATAAAATACATTTTTCCGAAACTGCAGGTATTTACAAAATAGATTTTATTAAAGAAGACCATAAAACCGGATGTTATGTCGGAATGACAAAGTGAAAAATAAAAACGCGGGTGAAAGAGCACGAAAACGACAAAAAGTATGGTTATATAAAAACAGCTTTAGCTAAAACAAATCAAGAAGAAAACATTAAATAGACTTTAAAAATTATAGTAAATTAGGAAATTATAATAATTATTTTTATGCCGCGAAACGCGAGGCTGTCGAAATTTTTGCGAACAGTAACTCATGCAACACTGACCAGATGGAAATCGACGCAAGGTGGCGCGATATGCTGGAGCAGAGTGGAGGAAGAAGATTGACAAAACCACCGGACGGCGAAGTTCACAAGATCGCACCTACCGGATGAAGGCTGCGTGGGCTGCAGTTGAAAGCGCTTGTAGAAGGTGATTTTAATGGGTTTTTAATGTTTTAATCTTTCAAAATCTGTCGTGAGATAACCACACGACTTCCATTACCCACTATTACACGTATTATAGGCATTTTTTTTTTTTTTTTTTTTGAGATAATATGATCAGAAGACGTGAAATTGACCCAACGAGCTAGAAAGCTAAAACTTTTCGGTATGAGAAACTTAATACACGCGTAAAGACAGATAAAACAAAGTTTACATAGCAAGTTAAAAAATAAGAAAGAAATAGAGCTATTTTTTGAAACATCATTTTCTGAGATCTAAAATTAACCTATTTAAGCAGGATGACTGTTAATTTTCCTGTAATAACCATGTTATACATGAGAAAGGCATTTAAAAATGGTTTATGTAACACAATTTTCAAAAGAATCGTTAGAGCCGTTTTTGAGATGCCAACTTTTACCAAAAACTTGATATACTCATTTATTCACCAGAAAACAATAATTAGAAACAAAAGGATATTTAAAAGGGAGTTAATATTATGAGACTGAAAAAAATCCGTACATCTGCTTTTAAAGGAACGCACTTTCAAGACCTGAATTTGAGCTATTTACACAAAACGCCTATGAATTTTTCTGAACTAACCAACTATATCATTTGAAATGACATCTAATAGAGTGTTTATATAGTAATTTTGAAGAAAATCGTTACAGCCGTTTTTGACATACGGACTTACAGTTCCCTTCCTGTTTCCTATATGATCCACTTCAGGTTTTCCAATTCTCAGAAAATTTGGAAAATCAATCTGTACACCCCCAGTTCTGTCTCAATTCTGATGTTTCGTAGTTCTATCTTTATTAGTTTCGATGATATGATAGCTAGACGATTCTCCACATACATACATACATACATACATACACAGACCAATTGCAAAAACTACATTTTTGGACTCAGGAAGCCTTAAAACGTGTAAATCAGGTGATATCGAATTTTTGGACCGAATACAATACTTCCTTTAGCTACAGTAGTAGGTCAGTGAAAGTGAAAATATAATCAATGAAATTATTTTAAGTAATTAATAATTAAAAGTGTTACGAGTTTCCTCTCTTTCTCATATTACACATTTTTTTATACTCTTAAAAAATATTCTTTAAAAAATTTCTTTTAATTTCCCACTCGTTACGTAAAAACTTTAACTGAAATTATTATCAGATATATTACCAGAAGCAGACGTATAGAACATATGACATAACATTTCTATTTTTTCTTTCAGAATAATTGTCTTAGCCTTGAGGTCCTTATTACATACTTAGCATTACTCTTTTTTCTAAAGATATTTTTTTCTTGTTTGGTTTCCAATTAATAGGATACTATTATTAGAAATAATTCAACTTTTCTTACGATAACTTTTTTTCGTTAAATTAATCATTAGAAAAACTTTATTATTACTATTATTATTTTAGAGTGACGAATAAATATTGTTTGTTTATTGGTCCTGAAAGAAATGAAATACAGATTTTTTAATATTTATGTCATTTAAAACATATGATTAGAATTTAATTTTTGAAATATTACAAGCTTTTATTTTTTTTTTTTTTTTTCAATTGAAAAATTAAATTTATATATAGACACTATTTTCAGAAAAAAAAAAAAATACAAATTTTATATTTTAAATTATATTACAAATTTGTATTTAATATTTTCAAACATACAAATAATAAGGAAATACAATAAATAAATAAGTAATGGAATTCCTTTATTTATTTTAAACTGTTGAGCTAAAATTCATCTTTTCAAGGGTATCCTATTTTTTGAATATTGCTTTATATAAAATATTAAGCTTTCCTTTAAATAACTGTTGAATTTATAAATTTAAGTAAAAAAAAAAAAATTCTTTCAAATTATTAACGGTCTTGAATATGTAGGACGCCACTCTCCCCCCCCTTTTTTTTTTGGACTATTTCTGCGCGAAAACAACTTTAATGTTCTGCTTAAATATGAGGCAATTTTTATTTACAGGTAACAATTAACATGGATATAAAGCTTGTGTCCATATTTAATGTTCAATTCTTGAAGTATAGTTTGGGGATTTTGCCATAACGACCTCAGTGAACGTTTTTCAAAAGGAGGACCAGTAAAAAGTTAAATATAACAGGAAATGTTTGGATCGCTCTGTAAAAATAATGCATGAATGCGATTTGGCTGTAGTTTGTGATTATAAAATTACTTCTTGTTATCTGTATAAATTTTTATAAGTCTAATACATATATTTATGGAGCTATAAATATTTTATTAAAAAACTTAAAAAAAAAAATGTCACTTTTTAAACCATAACACTGAAGGTAATAAACCCAGTGCAAAGCTATTTTCAAGAAATTTCACGTACTACATTAGACACAGAATATTGTAATCAGAATACTGCAATCAGAATACAAAAGTATGCGCAAGTTTTCACGAAAATTCATTTGCATGATATAATAGCCAATAGTATTGTACTACTTATATGAAAATCCCAAACATATATCATGATAAAATGAAAATGTTGTACCCGATAGAATGAACTTAGTTTCAGTTCTTCTCAAAAAAAGAGATGATGATAAGGAGGTTTTATCAATATTTATTTTCATTCAACAGACATTGTTTTACCGTTTATTGAATCAAAACAAAAAAGTGAGTATAATATAACTACGTTTTCTAAAACTAGCTGTGAGGACGAGTCCAAAAGCTTGGAGGGGTGCCAAGTTGACCGACAGAGTGGTATTTGGTAAACATCCAGTCATTCAGTATTTCCTTATAGCTTATTTTCTCTGAAAGACAAGGGCTATCACTCCTATTCTAACAATGGACTGGTTCAGTACGCATTTCCGCAGAGGCTCCCATGGTAGCAAGAATTATGTTAAAAAATAAATCCCCTTATAGTTTTTTTTTCTTTTTTTTTTTTTTTTTTTTTGAGGAATTGAATAGCAGTTCATTCTATTGCGTACAATTATTTTTTCTTTTTTTTTTTTTTTATTTCAATGACATTTGTTCGTGGTATTCATATAAGTAGTCCAATACATCTGGCTATTACATTATGCAAAAGAAACTTCGGTAAAGCTTGCTCATGCGCAGTTAAAAAATATTTAGTAAAAATGGTCATATTTCATTAGATATTTAATATTTTTGCATTCTGATTGCAGGATGTTCTGTCTAATATTGTTAGAAAAGTTTCTTGAATATGACTTTGCGCTGGGTTTAATACCTTCAGTGTTATAGCTAAATTTTTATTTTAGCAATTTAAAGAAACTATTATTATATCCCCATGAATATACCTGGTAGCCTCATTAAAAATTATACAGATTATAAGAAAGAGTTTCATAATCACATGTTATAGCCAGATCGCATTTTAAGCAATACGTTTTACAGGGTGTTCCCATACACTTTCATTTTTATTTAATATTTTACTAGACACCCCTTTACTTTAGGGACAAAACTTTCACTGAAATATATGAGGTATAACATATTCTTCACACTGCTGAAGTTTCAAGATTATTTTTTCAGTTTATTTTTATTTTATTTTATTTTATTTTATTTATTTATTTATTTTATTATTATTATTATTAGTAGTATTATTATTTGAGATAGTTAAAAAAACATCTGAAATCAAAAGTGTTCGGTCATTTATGGAAATGTAGTGTATATGTTAACAGACATTAACATTGGTAACGGTCTTTCATACATCAATCAGCTATATTGAGATTGAGTAGTCACTTCCTTACCGCTTACAGGTAACTGTACTTTCAATTCAAGATGGCCGACCTCTACAAAAGTGGTTTTGAACAAGATGTGAGGGTTGGTCAAAATATCAGAATCGATAGTAAATTCCATCAATGACAAACCGCGCGCGAGTTCCCTAATCCGTAAAAAATTATCTGTCAAGTACTGACAGCTTAAATCCCCCAGAAGGGATTATCCATAGGGATTATCTGTTGAGAGGGGAGTGAGAAGAACATTGACACTTCCGCTAATTATCTAACCAAACCAACATACTGAAATGCTCAAACATTACAACTGAAGTACTACCGCAATATCTATCTATCTATCTATCTATATATATTAAATACAATTTTAAAAATCAATTATTAAAAAAAAAAAGAGAGAGAGAGAGACTTTGGGATAAGTCTATTTAAAATACTAGTATATTTAAATATAATAATTTTCATAAATAATTTAATTTAAATTGCATTTTATTACTGAAATTATTAAAAAAAAAAAAAAAAAAAAAATTCATTATTCGAATACAAATGGATAATTTCCGAGGATTTGTTTCGTCACTGTCATCACAAAGGAAAGCAAATTTTATCCGTTGTAGAGAAAAAAAAATGACAGAAAGAACGAAAGAAACTGAAACTCTGCCTATTTCTTAGAAAGTACAATAGAGTTCTGAGTAAAATATGAATTAATTTAATTTAGGTTGATGTAACTTTTTTTTTTCTAAGTCTATTCTTCTATATAAAGACATGTCGCAACATTGCTGCGTTTCTTAGCAACGTTTACTGTGTCACAATCGGATTCGGTAAAGTAAAAGAAAAAAGTAATACATTTGGGGAATTTAGTTATTGTATCTCTTCAACAAAGAAACTAGCGACGATTTTCATGAATTTGTGATAAGTATATTTGTGGAGTTTGCGTTCCTGCAAACTCCATCTTAACTTAATTAGATTACTAAGAGGACCAGAGACTTGAATTGAACAAATAATAAGAGTTTATTTGAACCAGATTAATGGGAGGGCGGCCTGGTAATAAAACTTAGCTCAGTCAGCGTATTACTTAATCAAAATATATGAATCAACAATTTAATTAGATAATCTTAAATATCTCACCCCAGCAGATAGTCGAAGGTGTAGAGACGGTCGCACTCGTACTCCGCTACTACGACTTCACTATGGATCAGAGGATTCCCTTCAGACCCAACTTGACCTTTCCGAATGCTAGTAGATACGCACACCAACACTCATCACTACTTAACTTCACACAACTAAATCTCCACAATTCTACTTCTCGATATTCGCCAAAATAAGATTCATCACATCCACTATAATATCTTCCAACATCCACACCATCTACTAAAACCATCTCTATTTTTATACTTCTTCCTACACCCTCCTTTCACTACATTTCAATCCGTCCTTTTAAAAATCACTTCTAATTTATCTAATATTCAAAATCTAAGTCTTTTATTGTAGCACCCTGCCGACACAAAACTAACTCGACCTCAACCTTCACCGAGTCACTGGCGACGAAGCGATTTTAACCGTCCCCACTTTCTACTTTGCTGGATCCAGCTTAATTAAAACAACTGTGGTGACGTTCTGACGTCTCAACCTCACATATTTAGTATATTTAAATTTAATAATTTTCATGAATAATTACATTTCGTTGCTGAGATTTAAAAAAAGAAATAAAGAAAAGAAAAACCTCATTATTCTAATGAAAAAAGGATAATTTCATACGATATATTACTTCACTGTCTTCGCAAAGGACAGCAAATTTTATCCATAGTGAGAAAAAAAAAAAAAAAAAAAAAAAAAAAAAAAGGAGGAGGAGAAAAAGACAGAAACCGAAGCTCCTGTTTATTTCTTAGAAAATACCAGTTCTGAACAAAACAATTTAATTTAGGATAATGTAACTATTTTTTTTTTTAAGTCTATTCATCTATATACAGACATGTGCAACCGGCTACTATATCTGGATCGGATTCGGTAAAGTAAAAGAAAAAAGTAATAAATTTGAAGTATTTAATTATTATATTCTTCAACAAAGAAACTAGCCACGATTTTCCCGAATTTGCGATTGGCATATTTAGCATATTTAAAGTTAAAAATTTTCATAAATAATTAAATTTAAATTATATTTCATTACTGAAATTATAAGAAACTCATTACTCGAATAAAAAAGAATAACTTCGCAGGGTTTTTTTCGCAAACTAAAACTTGCCTATTTCTTTTCGTGCTATACTATCTATACAGGATTAAAGTATAGAAATGGAATCAGATGACAGTTTTTACATTTACTCGATGTGGGAATTGATTTACTATAAAATTAGGCAATTTGGCATAAAATGTTTCAGATGAATATCACCAATTTGTTTGAAAGAAAGAGAAGTAAGATTTTTTTTTTTTTTTTTTTTTTTTTTTTTTTTTTTTATAAAGTTTATTAAATATGATGTCAAAAATATGAACTTTCGGGAAAAAAAAAAAAAAAACCCATTCAAATCAGACACGCAGTTCTCGAGAAACAAATGCATGTACGCACAAATCTCGTTTCATGCATATTTACTGATTTCGGGGGCATTCTTTTCATGTGAATTGCGCACGACTGTTTGTTTATTTGTTATTATTGCTATTTATTAGCTTCGAAAGTATACCCAAATGTATCGAAAATCAAACAAATTCGCTAACACCACATTTATTTAAATCTACCGTTTGCTCCACACATTACACATTCTTGCATAAAAATCTGCAAATTGTATATCCAGTAATAATGGAAAGTGTTTCTTAATGTATAAAAGATACATGATTTAATTTACTTCATTATTATTATTATTATTATTATTTCACAATCATAATCTGATTCATTTTAAGTAAAAAAAAAAAAAAGATGATAGTTATTATTATTATTATTATTATTTTTTTTAACACCAATTTATGAGATCTAAAACTGAGCTATCAAATCAGAATGACTGTTGATTTTCCTGTAATAACAACATAATACATGAGAAAGGGTATCTAAAATGGATTTATCTATTAATTAAAAAAAATCGTTTGAGCCGTTTTTGAGATACCAACTTTTACCAAAACTTGGCATACTCAATTATTGACCAGAAAACAATAATTAAATGCAAAAGGATATTTAAAAAGGTGTTAATATGGCGAGTTTTTATATAATTTTTATCGAAACTTAAATTTTGTATAAGTCAGAATTTTAATTATTATTTCTTTAATATGTAATTTATCTTTTATTATTATCTATTATTTAGAAAGTAAAATACAGATAATTTTTTAAAATGTAAAATCTTTAGAAGAGTGAAAATTGTGATGTCAGAAGTATAGCAATATAATCGGAAACAGAAATAAAAAATCTGGTGTGAAACAACCACACGACTTTCATTACCTGCTATTACCTACATATTATATGCATTTTTGGAATTTTCCAGTAAGAGAAACTTAATACATGTGTAAAGACATATAAAACAGAGTTCACACAGCGAGTTAATAAAATAAGAAAAAGAATTATGATAGTTATTTTTTTAAACACCAATTTATGAGATCTAAAACTGAACTATCTAATCAGAACGGCCGTTAATTTTCCTGCAAAAACCACATAATACATAAAAAAGGATATTTAAAATGGATTTATGTATTGATTTTCAAGAAAATCGTTAGAGCCGTTTTTGAGATACCAACTTTTACCAAAACTTGGCATACTCAATTATTGACCAGGAAACAATAATTACATACAAAAGAATATTTAAAAAGGGGTTAAAATGGCGAGTTTGAAAATAATCCGTACAGCCGTTTTTAAAGGAACGCACTTGCGTGGCCTGAAATTGAGCTATTTATACAAGACGCCTATCAATTTTCCTGAACTAGAAAACTATATCATTCGAAATTACCTCTAATGGAGTGTTTATATAGCAAATTTGAAGAAAATCGTTAGAGCCGTTTTTGAGATACGGATTTACGGTCCCACTTCCGGTTTCCGATGACCCACTTCCGTTTATCACAGAAAACTTTCACAGTTTATATTAGTCACTCTCGTCACAATAAAAAACAAATTGTATAGAGAGGAAGGGGGAAAGGTGGAGAGGGGGGGGGGAGACTGAAAGAAAAAAACCGAAGCTCCGGCCTATTTTTTAGAAAATAGAATAGAGTTCTAAGCAAAACAGAATTAAAACAATTTAATTTAGAATGATGTCACTTTTTTTTTCTAAGTCTATTCTTCTATATAAAGACATGTCTTAACAGTGTTGCGTTTCTTAACAACGGTCACTGTATTGAAATTGGATTCTGTAAATTAAAAGAATAAAAAGCAATATATTTGGAGTATTTAGGTATTATACACGTCAACAAAGAAACTAGCGATGATTTTGATGAATTTGGGATAAGTCTATTTAAAATACTAGTATATTTAAATTTAATAATATTCAGAAATAATTAAATTTAAATTACATTTATTACTGAAATTATCAATCAAAATTTATTATTCAAATAAAAATGGATAATTTTCCAGGATTTGTTTCGACACTGTCACTACAAAGGAAAGTTAACTTTATCCGTAATGGAGAGAAAAAAATAAAAGACAGAAAGAAAGAAACCAAAGCTTCTGTCTATTTCTTAGAAAGTACAATAGAGTTCTGAGTAAAATATAAATTAATTTAATTTAGGGTGATATAACTTTTTTTCTTTCTAAGTCTATTCTTCTATATAAAGACATGTCGTAACAATGTTGCGTTTCTTAGCAACGGTCACTGTATTAAGATTGGATTCTGTAAATTAAAAGAAAAAAAAAAAGCAATATATTTGGAGTATTTAGATATTATATACGTCAACAAAGAATTTAGCGATGATTTTGATGAATTTGGGATAAGTCTATTTAAAATACTAGTATATTTAAATTTAATAATTTTCTGAAATAATTAAATTTAAATTACATTTTATTACTGAAATTATAAAAAAAAATCATTATTCAAATAAAAATGGATAATTTCCCAGGATTTATGTTAAAAAATTGGTGTTTAAAAAAAAAAAAAAAAAAAAAAAAAAAAATCCATCCCATTTTTTTTTTTTCTTTCTTTAACTCGCTGTGTAAACTCTATTTTATATGTCTCTACACGTGTATTTCTCTTACTGGAAAATTAAAAAAAAATACATATAATACGTGTAATAGTGTGTACTGGAAGTCGTGTGGTTGTTTTACACCAGATTTTTTTTTTTTCCTTTTTGTCTCACATACAAATTTTGGCGTATTTACATACTATAAAACCTGTGCATAATAGCCTTCCTCTAAATAAATAGATAAATAAAAATGGTATTAACTCAAGATAGTTTATGTTTCTTTTCTTTTTTCTTTCTTTCTTTTCTTTTCTTTCTTTTTTCTTTCTTTCTTTTTTTTCTTTTTTTTTCTTTTTAATGATTTCATATAAAATATTTGTTACACTATTTGTTCGAGCTACGAATTATTCAAGTAAAGTTTCTATCATAGAAATGTATTTTTAACCCTAAGAAAGAAGGGTGTTGCCTTCATCTGAATGTCTGCATGCAACACTACAACTTGCAAACGAAATGATTGATTTCATTTTTTTTTTTTTTTTAAGAAAAGGAAAAACACTCGTATAACCAGGATAATTCTTAGCTAGGTTTAATGTAAATCTGTTTGACAGGTAATAATAGTTCAGGTGAATTTTTCTGTGATATTTTGTAATGTTTAAGTTGCCAGATTTTCAATTAAACTTATAGCTCGCAAGCTTCCAATTTAACTTGCGCAATTGTTAAAAAAAAGTTAGGCATTCTAGATGAGTCATGCGTTTTAATAGATTTGAGTATAAAAACTGTATTTTCTTCATTTTTAATAAGGGGGACTATTAGTCTCAATCTGCGGATTTTTACGATACTAGTTTTACGATATCTGAGCAATTATTGAAAATAAATTTAATAATTTGAAAGTCATTTTATAATAAAAAAAAAAAAAAAAAATACTAATAATCCTTCATACTAAACTAAATTCTACTTTACCAGATTTTTTTTTTTTTTTTTTTTTTTTTTTTTATGACTGAGGACTATTAGTCTCAATCTGCGGATTTTTACTGTACCAGTTTTACAATAGCTGGATATTTATCGAAAATATAAGTGAATAATTTGAAGGCGATGTTATAATTTGAATAAATAAATAAATAAATAAATAAATAAAAACTAATAGTCCTCTATACCAAACTAAATTCTGCTTTTCTCAGAATTTCATCAAACTCTTTTTTTTTTTTTGAAAGAAATAGAAAAGATAATTAATAATAATTAGTAAATAAAGTAAAAATCAGATTACAATATTGCAACATTTTCCATTGCGCAATAAATTTTCGAAAAGTAAAAAGTATTTTTTTTCTAAAAGGAACAACTTATTCATTTATAGATCTGAGGTAAAACCCTGTTTTGTGATACAAGCCGGTTTCCTGTAAGGTCCCCTTTTTTTGAAAGAACGCCTCACACAAAGATCATCAATCAATAGTAATTACTTCCTCTAGTGCGAGAATCCTTCTAGGGAGGAGTTTGAGGAAAAAATGCGAAATTTTTAGCAAAAATTCATACTTTGCCCCTTTGTTATTAATACACATTTAAAATTAAACTTTTTTCTTAGGAATTAATAGTAAGCCTGATTATTTAGAAGATTTTTCCGCTTTTCCGCTTTTCAGCCTTTCGATATCATAATTTGTTAATTTCTTACGAGCTATGAAAACAATCAAGGCAAATTTCGCATTTTTTAGCTTAAAAATGAAATATTAAAATTAAAGAAAAAATAATTTTTTCAAAGCGAAAATTTTTTTACTAGTATTGCATTTTCTGAATGTAAAAACAGAATATAAAAATATGTAACAGTTAACGAGTTATATAGGGGCAAATTTTCCTATAGAAATATATGGGATTTGGTTTCCGGCCACAGTAAGTGGAGAGTCCTCTTAACCCGTTAGTAGTCGCTATAGACAGCGCCACCTATTACAAATTGTGCACTTTTTATTTAACTGTCACCAATAATTTTAAGAAGTGATGTGATCAACGTTTCTTCGATTTTATTCGCGTTTTTTATATATCAAATGCCACTTCTAAAAATATTTGGTGGCTATTGAATAAAAAATTCTGGTAAAACTGAAGGATGGGCGGCAAATCGATCAACTAGCGACTACTAACGGGTTAAGTAATTATGTAAGCGTCTTCGCTTCTAAGATTTTGTCCACTTTTACTTTACAGAAACGTGACAAGATTTACTATTTTCACTGAATAAATAAATAAATAAATAAATAAATATATTAAGTATATTATGTAGGTTTCACTCCAATATTCCATAGATTGCATACCTAATTCAGCCATTCTAGGATACATAATTACATAAATATTTATTTTGGTTTTCATACGCCTATCAATTTTCCTAGGTAAAAAATGAAAACTATTCATATCTTATAAAAATTGAAACTTAAAATTAACGCGTTTGATTGCCATTGATGACAACCCAATCACGTTTATCTAAGTAAGCATAAAATAATTAAAAATTAAAAATAATTGCAAAATTTAACTTGAAAAATTTTAAATTTGAAAATAGGAATTGTAAAGGAACGTTCATAAAGTAATATTTTGATTTAAAAAAAGCTTTCTAATATATTCTTATCATAAATATGATATAAAAAGTAATGCATAAATGAAAACTTCTGTTTTGGGATTTCACGTAAAATCAAAACTATGTTTTTGAAAAAAATTCAAGCTATTAGAATTTCAAAAGAAAAAAAATAATAATGTTTCACTATTTAAATCGATTGTAAATTGTTAAAAAATAAATAAATAAATACTTCTTTCTACTAAAAGTCTTTTATAATCACATTTTTCTTTCATTTCTTTCAAATATTATTTATCAACTTCTTGAAAATCTCTGCTGCAAGAAACTGATTGCTACAAGCAATTATCATATTATATAATCGTTATCAAATTTATTTCTGACAGTTTTGCATCATTTTAAATTGAAATATTTGCAACAAATGTTCCTTAGAGAAAAGTGTGAATTTTAAAACATTTTCTATGGAGATATGTAAAATCAAATGCAATATTCAGTAACACAGAGACGTTCCTAATTACACCTACGAGAGTTCCAGACTCTCAGGTGTTCTAATCCCTTGTAAATAGCTGTCAAGAACTGTATGATAATTTGGGATTCAATTCTGCTATGTAAAAGGAACAAATATTGAATAAATTTAAATCTGAAAAGTCCCAGTGTTCATTTTGTAGGCATGATAAATCTTATGAAAATATATAAGTTCTAAGTTGGAGGAAAAGCTGAATGTTGTACAACCGGATTTTTAGAATTTACATGTCATGAATAATGAAATAAGGATAAACAGAATAATATTTTATCCCCAATTTTCTTTTTCTGTAAAATATATTTTGAAAAAACAAACTGAAATGATTGAGAAGTAATGCATACATGCGATAAAAATTTTCGGAAAAGCATTTTAATTAACTTTTATTTATTTATTTATTTTTGAGGGGGGATGAAATTGCACGAAGTATTTACAAAGTATAAACAAAGTATCAAATAGTAGTGAGTATTTACAAAGTATCAAATTAAAGCATATATTATTTGAAATATTTCAGTCTTTGATAATTTTTTCGCATTATCATAAATTGAAATTTACTTTCGTGTTAAGCATTAAATGAAATTTTTGACAAAATTTAGATGTTATAAAAGTATTAAAATCATAAGATATTAGACAAAAATTCAGAGTTCGTTATAGATATAAAAGAATTTTTCTTGTATTTATAACTGTTATGAAGATAAGTAGACATTTTAAATATTTTTTCCTGAATACATTATGCAAATTGGCCCTTGAGCAAGACTGAACGTTTTTTTTTTTTTTTTTTTTTTTTTTTTTTTTTTTTTTGACATTATTATAACTTTTTGAATCGGAGTTGTACATGTATTCTACATAATAATGAAGTTTCATTACTAAAAGTACGCTGATGTTTATTTTAATTAAATAGAAAGGAGTGGATTAATTGTATGATGTATAATAATAATACTGAGTAGTAATAGACTAATTTAAGTAGAAAATTTAATAGAAAATAAAAGACATTTTTTTTATTGAAAAAAAAAAATGTGGGACTGAAACCGTGATTTGGGATTGCTATTCAAGATCTTTATATTATAATGTTCCACAATGAAATATTCATGGGAAAAATTATACAAAATATTATGAAACTGAGTGATAGTTTAGAGCAGTTCATGATATTTTACTTTCAGTAAAAATAGAAAAAAAAAGTTCAGAAGCGGAAATTGGCAGAGTATGTTATATTGTTAAACGAAAGAAGCGGTAAAGACATTTTTTTAAAAAAAGTTTTAATTTTTTTCTAAAAGGAAACGAATTGTGGAGCAATGTAATGTTACAGTGGCTTTTTAATAGCTTAAGTCAGGAGGAAGGCAAATTTGAACAATTAAATTGCGTATTAGACGTCTTTCGTCATTTAGATACAAAATTGAGCCTTTTCTCAGAAATCACATTGTTTCTTGCCGATGAAATCTGTAACACGCTTTAGAAATAATTGAAAACGTTTCAAACCAATTATATCCTGTATTATTACACTTAGAAATGTTGCATACAGCTTCATGTTTTTTTTTTGGCTGATTCTTTTTTTTTTTTTTTTTTTCCTTTCTTCAGAACATACAATCTAATGACCTCCTTTAAATTTTGGCAAGTTTCATGCCTTTTTCTCTTGTTGTTGTCCTTTTTAGACATTTTAGTATGGAATGTTAGATATAATAAAAACTATACATCTAATTATATTATAATTTCTATAATTTTGCAAAATTATTCTGAATTCAGGTAACCGAATTCGGGTAACAGATATATTGTTCTTAGTAACTCCTTTTGAAATTCTCGTATTTCTATGATTCCTAAGTAAAAAAAAAAAAGTAGCATTGTAAAAGATTTAAAATTGCGGTTGTAAACTTTAAGACGCTGTTGGAGTATTTTTAATTCACATTTAATGATTGTTACCTTATTTTAAAAAGATTAATAAAAAGGTTAATAAAAGGATTAATGAAAAGATTAATATAAAAAAAAATAAATAAAAATTTAATTTCCTAATAAGTTTATTCGATTTGATAAAATCTATAGGCTTTAAATAAAACTTTTTACTTCATTGTCTTAAAAATACACTATTTGAAAGAGATAAAATGTTAAGTGCAGTTAAAAACAGTGCTCTAAAAATTATATAAAAAAAAATGTTATAAGTGTTAAAAAATTTAATACTTGTATTTTGATAGCATCTTTATTTTATTTTTATTGTTACTTATTCATATATTTATTTATTTATTTTTAAGCTAGAAATGAAAAACCTCTTTCGAAAAATATCAATAAAAAGCAATAAAAGTACACGATGCAGCAAGGATTTATAACTCGACAAAGATTTATTTAACAAATCAGTTTACTTCTTTTAATATAGGAAATAGTGATAGCGCACGAATAATTTTGCTGCCGACTGTAATACTTGAACTTACGCTGTGATCAGCATACAGATGTGTTTAAGGGCTAGCAGATTGTCACTATTTTTGGTATGAGTATAATTCAAAAACATAAAAAAAAAATCCACTAGAATGAATGTGAAAATGTGAAAACCGAAAAAATAACACATGAAACGATTCATTTGGAATGCATAAACAATTTCAACATTTTTTGATTAAAGTTGGCAGCAAAATTATTCGAACGCCAGCAATAATTCCTATATAAAAATGCACACTTAATAATGTTTTGTTAAATAAATCCTTGTCGAATCATGTTATTAATCAGTCGAATAATTTTTCTGCCGACAGTACTTCTAATCTCGAAATCACAAGTGCAGGCAATAACTAATATCTCTGACAGCCTTTGGCCTATGACATTCTATGAGAAAATTTAAAATATTTAAAAATCATTACGTTTCGTACAGTTATATTAAATTTTAATTACATTAAAAAACGAGACAATATACATTAAAAAATATACAACCTGAAACATTAAAAAACATAAAACATAAATTTGAACGTTTCGAGCCTTGAAATTGATTCGAATTCGTTCGCTAATGATTGATAATCATGAAATTAATTCCTCCAAATCACCTAAATCTTCACCTAAAATTTCGCTCGCTCATGATTTATAATCATGAAGTAAATTCATTCAAATCACCTAAATCTTTCGTTACTATTCCTTACTATAAAAAAAATGCTGAATCTATTGCCAAAGTTTTACGCACTGTTAATATATCTGTGCCCTATAAACCCCAAATATCTAATTCGTAATTTCCTTTCTAATTTTAAAACAGTTATCCCCCCCTTTTCCCGTACAGATGTCATTTATAATATCCATTACAAATATTGCAGTTCGGTTTATATTGGTGAAATTCATTCCCTTCATACTCGAATTTTCGAACATAAAATAAATTTAAAAAACCGTGATATACGTTCTAAAATAGTGCAGCATGCCATAAAAAACGACCATCTACCTGATTTTAACAATACTAAAATAATCATATCTAACTGTTCAAATTATCATTCAAGAATTTTCCTGGAAGGCTGGTTTACGAAAGATAATTTTTCATCGCTTCATGAGGCATGCGCAGTCCCCGCTGAATACGCTGTACTCCCTTAAAGGAGATCTGTTGTTCTTCTCAGCGTTTACTTTTTGATGTTTTTACTTATGAGGAGCCTGTTAAAGGCTCGAAACGTTTAAATTTATGTTTTATGTGTTTTAATGTTTTAAATTGTATATTTTTTAATGCATATTGTCTCGTTTTTTAATGTAATTAAAATTTAAAGATAAAATTTGTTTCCATAATTACTCATTGTTTAATGTGTTTTTTAATCCCGTTTTCACATTCAGAAAATTTACAATCGTTAAATTAATACTTATTTTCCAAATATTGATTTTTTTAAATATTTAGTGCTTCACTTTTTGCTCAAAAGTGAGAAAAACGCCCTTACAAAGAGAGATCACGACATGGAAAATTCAAATCGGGACGAAACTGTGCAAAGTGTTAGTATACAATATAGGTAACAACATATTAACCGTTAGAATGCTGATGTACTTTCTAAAACACATCTTTAA